>JARHVA010000878.1:2530000-2832500 GCA_037957365.1 Torreya grandis | reverse complement strand
AAGTTTGCATCACATGGAGTTGTAAACAAATTTTCACCATTTACAGAGGTCTTATTTCCTTATAGGGATTTTAGATGAAGGTGATAGGTTGAATTTCAAGTTTCACATCTTTAAAATCACTTCCCATCCTCCAAAATCAGTCTAAAGGCCCTCATATGAAGTGTTGTAAAGTGTATGGGTCTATCTTTTAAGTGTATAATGAACCTTATTGTCTGTAACTAGCCTATAGTTCACTTACCTGGGATAGCCTTCATGCATCTGACCTCCATATCCAAATAATCATGTTAGAATATTTTAGGAATTAGAAGCTAGTTTGTATGCCTTGTTTCTTAATGTGAGAAGTATAATGGTCATTTGTAAATCATCTTGGTGTATCACCCCATTAGACTAGGTTTATTTCATGCAAACTTCTAACTCTTTTCCCACAAGCAAAAAATAGTTTAGGTGATAAGCATTTCAAGATACATTCAAGGAGATATCCCTTAAATCTAGAGGCTCACTTCCACTATAGGTACACCCAAATACTTGGAAGTGTTCCCATGTTGCCCAAATTTGGAATAGGCTTGAACACCCTCTTCTAGGGTGCAAGATTTGGTGATAAAATTTACTAGATTGATGAACATTGTGACATCCTTGGAGAGATGGATTGCACCTTCATTGGAATGATTGAGAAGTGTCATCATCATTTTGTAAAATTTATTGAATCTATGAATCTTGATGAGTTGCTCTACATCAGATCCTTGTAGGGGGTGTTGGAGAGCTAGGGCTCCTATTTGTGTTTTTATAGCTTGGTATGTGATAAAAACATTAGCTTCCACTATATCCATAAAATAAAATGGATCTAGATCATGGTATTGTGTTTGCCTTAGTATAATGACAATCCTCATTTCTTCATTTTATATATATGATAATAGAATCAATAGTTATGATTAGTTCATGGATATTATTAGATAGATGGATGTAACTTAGAGTCATGCTATTAAAAAAATTATGCTCATGTGAATTAATTAAACTAAATTTATAGATGGATTCTATTTATAAATGTTTATAATTTTAGTTTACTTTATATGTCTTATTGACTATCAGATATGTCAGTATCTAACTAAAAATCTTGCAAGTGTTAACTGAAATCAAGAAAAAAAAAGTGGAAAAGAATGAGTTTTTGAAGTTATATGGCCTCTAAATGAAGGTGACATGTGTGGAAATATTATACATTGGATATTCAACTTCCATGGACTCATCTTAATGTTTTATTTAATTGTTAAGTCTTAAAAATAGTCAAAAACCATTCTGCTCCTTCATCGCCCTTCTAGATATGCAAAAGTGGTCAGTAGGTTTCTTCTTGGTATGACCAGTAGAAGAGGTTCTAGGTAAAACACCTTTTTGGGGTGATAGTATAATCAATACACTTCATTTTCATGTCGATATTCCAAGGATTGGTCACTTGTGAGTAATGAACCATCTTTTAGAAGTGGACTGGTCTTTTCTGCATGTTGTTTCCCATACCCTATAGGTTTCCTTCTTTTATGGGTAGGTATGTATAACCTAGATGATGAAATGGTTTCTAGAGGACATGGAAATCTTTCCCACCTAGTTTTCAACTTTGGTTTCATGATTGGAGTTGAGTTGATGAGTATGACATCTCAAGTTTACAATTTGGCATCACATGGAGTTGTATATAATGTTTCACCATTTATAGAGGTCTCATTTACTTGTAGGAGCTTCAGATTAAGCTAATAAGTTGGATTTCACGTTTCTATATCTTAACAACCACCTCCTATCCTCTAAATTTAGTCTAAAGGTCCTCACATGGAATGGTAGTTAAGAAATGTACCATACAGTCAATTTCCTACATGATTCCATATACATTCAACTGAGTAAGATGTGAAAGGTATTGAAAACATTCGTGGGGTTTCAACTATGATCTTAAGGTTTTCAACACACTCCTATATAACTAGCTGTGACAATTAGTTCTCCAACACAATCCACTTTCTTATAGGTGTTCACTCACTATCAAATGTGTGAAATCTTATATAGCATCTATGGAGATGTAATTAGGTGTTATAAGGTAAGAATACTAATATACATATAAATTCAATCCAAGTCTAAAATGGTGTCTTATTGAGTATGATAATCAATTTAGGCTATTTATACAGTCTGTTACCATTGATGAGCATAGATAAGAATTGCTCGGGAGAATGTCATGTTGGAATGGTATTTTTGAAGCTTGTTTAAAATCATTAAAGGTTGTAAAGATTCATTTGATCAATTTTAAAGGATCTAAATCTTATTACAAGTCCTATACTATGCACATTGCTTAGGTTTCCATTCACTGCTTGCACATTAAAATGTCTATCTATAGGTGGTCCAACACATATATCTAAAAGTGCTTCATGGAGTATGGATGTATTTTGAGACCCTTCTTGAGGGATTAATATTTTAAAGGATTCATGATAAAATTTCTTAAGGAATTTTATTATAAAGTAGTCTTGAGAGACACTTCAAAAAAATAATTCTAAGTTTTAGGGATAGTTTCCATAAAATCTATAAAATAGAGCCTACAACACTTTTGATGATGCCATGAGATGAACAAACAAAAAACCTAGGTGAGATTTAATGGTTCCATGTTGAATCCTTCATATATGGGAGTTGCCTTTCAAAAGTATATGGAGGTTAGACAAGTAAGGAATATGTTAGGAGGTCTCAAAGTCAAGCTTTTATTCACTACAAACATTTAGTGTTCTCTACAAGAAATTGAACTTTCAATAACTCTGCACCTTAAGATAGTAATGTAAAAGCACTTACCCATGGTAAGTGATTATATTTAAGTGAAATGTCACACTAAAGTTTTTTATATATTGATTAATTTCAATGTAATGATCATATATTCATCTATAAGTGTACATTACCTTAGAAAAGGCTACCTACAACCTGCCTACAACTAACGAAGTAAACTTTGAAAGTGATTGAACCTATAGACATGAAATTTTGCCATTAGAAGTTTATCCAATACCCATAAAGAGACCTTAAATCATATTACATATATCTAAAGGATAAAACACACCTATAGGAACTCTGTTACCTTAGCATTGGTCAACTACAATTGACTATGGTAAACAATGAGATAGAAATGTGGTGTTCTTGATGTTGGCATAGTATGAATATCATGGGAATAGATTAAAAATACTATTATATGACCTTTAATACTAAAATAAGGTATTTATAAATTGTTTTCAATATACAACAAGGCAATAATGCACCTAAAATTTTCACCTTTTGATCAAGAAAGCAAGACAATACAGACAACACCTTGACTAGTCAAAGTGAAGAGGTATGCAATAGAGGAATCTAGTTGAATCTTGAAGAGTGAATAGGTTTTGAGTCCCTTAAAAAAATATTTATTATCTCATCATATTAATGAATTTTAAAATATGGTAAGGTCCATTTTTAGGTGCATTTATAGTCCACATTAGAAATCTTGCATAGTCAGCTAATCCAAAAGTTTGTTTGGGGGTTTTAAGGAGTTGAGGGTGATAGGAAGGTATTTAAACATTGAAATTAAAAATATAACATCCCCATGGATTTTATAATATCATAAATAATAATTTTTCCTAGGAAAATAGAGGATATGCCCTTTGTTATATCTTAGATAGAGGGCACTCCAAAATGCACAAACCCTGTAGACTTAGACGATAAATGCTATGAGGATGAGTTGGAAACTTTAGGAACCTTGAAATATTATTTGGAAGGTTTTAATAGACATGGATTAATATGAAAACCAATACACAAAGGTGGAGAACCAAACATGATGGCCCAAGTTCACAAGTATGCAGGCAGACCTTTAGGTCTAGACTAAGCCTATTGTCCATTTGAGGGTCTAATTTCATTTATAACCTTAAGTGAGAATTAAAATGAATTAAAACATGTTAATTAAGTATTATAAGATTTTTTTGAACTCTGAAGGTGTAGAGGAAACCAAATGAAAGCCTTTTCTTGGCTCAAACCAATTTAGGCCTATGTATAATGAAGAAGGGAGCTCAAGTAGACAGGTTTGGAAGCTCACACCTAATTAGAGGTTTAACATGGGATTTTGAGAGTTTGAGATATGTTATAGAGGGTATTGAAGAAGGTTTTAGTGAAGTTTTTGGAGTATTTAATGTCACAATGTCATGAATAATCCTTAGAGGTTAAAACTTCATAAAACCCTCTAAAACCTTGATTAATGACCCAATGAAGAAGATGAAGTTTGAAAAACACCTAAGAGAGAGAGAGAGTTTGACTAGGAAATTACTTTTATCTTGTAGAGGAATCTCTATATCACCTTATTATCATATTGAGTTTTACCCTACTTGTACGAACATGACACATAATTGGTTTTTTTAATAGTTTTATGTGTTTTGCAGGTATGGAATATTTTAAAGAGAAGAAAATCATTTTGGGTGGGTATATTGGGACCTAATATATCGTATTATACACATTTAATTCTTCATAAAAACTCATAAGTTATTCTACAATTACCTCTACTTCATCTAATCTAGAATGACATAGTGAACAAACAAGTGAGAAGGTGAAAAATATAGGTGTGAGGCATTTTATGGTTTTCCTAAGGAATATAAGGTTATGAAGGGTCTTTAAATTTTTCATTAACTCATTTTTATAGACAATTTTGGAAAATTGAAGACAAGTTTTGTGCCAAGTGTGAAGGGTGAGTGAAAGAGGAGTTATTTGGATTACAGGTAGTGATAACTCATGAGAAGAATAATATAAATTATTAGGTATTTAACTAATTAATTTTAGATAATGTAAAAAAATCCTCTCAATTAGTGAAATCATAAAATATATCCCTAGTTAGATGTGGGATGTTCTAAGAAGGCCAAATGATGAAGGCAATTTTATGAGCAAGCAATAAGAAATCCTACACCACATTTCAAGAGTTTCATGTTTTGAAGGACATTTATCCTATGATACCTTGCATTTTATATATCCCACTTCATTATCATTCATTTTTAACTCCATTTCTAATCATGAAACATGTCATAGTGACTCTTGGACTTCTTTCTCTTCTCCTCTCTCTCAAATTCTATAAGTAGTAGCTAGCTCTTGAAGACCTAATACTTTTGAAATTTTAATTAACCTTATAATAATAAATTAAATCTATTCTAATTTCATATCTCATCTTTTCAAATTGTGTGAAGAGATGTATAGTGAATAATTAAGCGATATCTATCTATCCTTGCTTTCTCTCAATCGTTCCATGTTTGATGTAAGTGACTTCACTCTAGCAGGTCATATGAAGTGTTTTTAAGTGAATAGATATATTATAAAGTGTAAAATGAGCCATTTTTATCTAAAACTTATTTATTGTTTCACTTACCTTGGATAGTCTTCATGCACATCACCTTCATATTGAAATACTAGTGTTAGAGCATTCTAGGACTTTTAAACTAGTGTTGTAGGCCTTGTCTCTTAGTGAAAGAAGTAAAATAGTATTGTGTACATACTTATAGTATATCACCCCCTTAGATTATTTTCATTTCATATTAATTTATATCCCTCTTACCATAAACAATTAACTAGTTTAGGTGATAAGCACTTCAAGGCATAGTCAGGGAGCTAGCCCTTAAACCTAGAGGTCTACTTATGCTATAGGTACACCCACATACCTATAAGTATGACCATATTACCCAAATTTGGAGGATGCCTGAACACCCTCATTTAATGTACAATATTGGTGATAACATGTCCTTTATTATATATATTTCCTTCCCTCTATCTATCTGGCACTTTACATTAAATTATGTTGAGTTGTCTTCACATTATATGCTCTTGATTTAAATACCATCAAATATTGTAATTTTATTCTATAAATTTTATAGGTAGTTTCAATATCATATCTCCCAAAATTCAATTATGTAATTTTTTGAAATTTATTCTCTCATGAGTTTCATTTATTGTACATTAGCTGAGTGTGACATGTTGATTTGATTTAAGAAAGATGCAATATTTGGAGAGTTGTGTCATTAATTTATTCTTAAGTGACCATTTATTACATACCATTTATATTCATTTTATCAATACCACCTTTCCAAACTAAATTTATTGGCCCCATATTGATTTTATGTTGACTTTTTTACACATTTCTTATTACTGGCTTTGGTGTTTTCCTTTGATAATCTATGATGTTGACTTTTCAAACTATGTTTTGATGTCTTTTGATATAAATATTTCACTATATATAAATACTATAGACCTAAAATTAAACAAAAAAACAATACATTAAATAAAAATCCTAATCTACATGGTGTTACTCAAGAACCTCTCTAATTTATCTATGATATTTGAAAGAGATTATTCATGGTGAAGCTTAAGCCTATATCAATTTACACAACCTAGGAGAATGGTTACCCTAAGGTACTTCAACATAATTTTTTCTTACTACAAGACATCATGAATGATATAATATCCCTTCCATCAGATGTACAACTTGCATGAAAATTCCTAAAATTTAAAATCATATAGTGATATTACTTGTTTTGGAAAACATTCTTTGGATCATAAATTATGATCATGCCACACATTTTGACTTTAATTTTTGATTTCATATGTGCATTATGCTCTTTGCATATTTTATTCCATCTTAGTTAACCCATCATTCATTACTAAAGAGATTCATAATCTCCCATGATCATTACAATTTACAAACTAGGGATTGTATTCCATTGGCATGAATATTCTTAATCTATAAACCAATTAAAATGGAGTGAAGCTTGTCACACACTTGTAATTTATCCCATATGACAATAGGATAACAATAATTATATCACCCAACCATCTCTTTGTACATTTCATATTTTTGTGAGCATATTTCCATTGACTTTATTTGATGCTTATGCCTTCCCTTTGGCTTGCATATTATATATTGTGATTTTGTGGTGTGATATAAAAAACTCTTCTATCATAGTATTAATGGTACTATTGAGGAATTAAATTCCTTTATCACTAACCAAATTCATAATACATCCAAATTTGGTTATAATATTCTCATACATAAATTTAACTACATCCTTAACACTGCACCTTGGTGTCACAACAACTTGTATCAATTTAGTGAAGTAATTCATCTCAACAATTATGTCTCTTATATGATTGTATTTACTAAGAAGATTGATTAGTCCTAAAAATTTAATTCTCCATTGTTGAAATGGATGCTTATCTAACATAGGGACTAATGACATTTCATCTCTATGATTAGGCATTCTCATCCTTTGATAGATGTCGTAGTGTTTTTCTACTCAGTGCACATCTTAAAACAAAGTAGGTCACAATAGGCCCCTTTAAAATATATTCCTTGTAGTGAATTATCTTGTGAAATTTCTACTTATAATTCCTTAATGTTCCTATTAAAGAATTTTTGGTCAGTAATTCTCCAAATATACTATATACAATACATCATCTTTGCCTATTTTGTGTAAAAATCCATTAATTGTGCCAAATGTAATGGCTCTTATGATCAAGTAATTTTTATCCCTTTCCACATAGTGCACATGAAAATTTACTTATTCTATGAAATTAGTTATCTTCCATGTTTTTTGAAATAATATAGACTCAAAATAAATGGGCATTTGGTGATTCATCTTGAAGTTCTTTTGGTTCCTCTCCATTACGTATTTAGCTCAAGTGATATGGTCCCATATTTTATCTCTTAGGCTTCACATTTATTCTAAACTAAAATTATTTAAACAACATCAATGATGAATATATCCTTCCTCATAAAATGAGATTATTTACCAGATATCACAAAGCCTGATGCTTAGTAAAAAACTCAAACTACATTGTTGAAAGGTAGTGTCTAAACTTCTGGAGTGCAAACACCATTTTCAAAGCTTCTTGTTCTATAGTTATATAATTTTTATCTATAATTGATAGTTTTTGGCATGAAAAATGAATGGGATGGTAAAATTATTCATATCCTAGTTGTGATAGAACAACTCCTATAATAGTTCCTAAGGAATCTACATGAACATGAAATGGTTTGCTCCAATCAAGAAAGACCAAAATGGGAGTTGTTACTAACATTTGATTTAGATATAAAAACATTGTTTGGAATTCATTAGTCCATTCAAACTTGGTGTTTTTACACAATTTATTTTCCATGGGGGAAGATAAGTTATGTATCTGTAGATGAAATTTGATCTATTTAAACTAAATTATGCAATTCAATCAACTCAAATATCAAACTACATACTTAAAATATGGAACCATTAGAAATGATCCAAAACTCAAAAGCTTTCATTGAAATATAATTCAATAAATAAGAACAACACAATAACAATAATGCTATCTCTGAGAAGAGATGTTTTATTCATCAAATTTGTAGACCCAAACATATGCCTATCTCTAGGAAGAGATGTCTAATTTTCATTTTAGGTTACATCTTCATTTATACATTTTTTTAAGGTATGAGGAGGATGTGTGAGGTCACCAATATTGAGGTAGATTAAGTGGTTTGACTTCCATGATTTACAACAATACAAAATTTGAGGAATTACTATTTTTAGACTGCAATAATAAAATTGAAATTTGGGGCACTTCCATTTATTTTTTTGGGGTAAAAACACACCAAGAAAATATTGTGCCATCTCAATATGTTACCCTTATTATTATCTTTAAAATGGTTCAAATTGGGAGTCAAACAGATCTATGGTGCAAAAGTTATGGCTCCTGAAAGTTCTGCAACCAATTGGGGTACAACCATCACCCGAATTATCACCTGAAATGTTGCTCAGATCAAGAACCTAATGAGATAAATGAATTCAACCATTAAAAAAAATTTATAATCCTAAATTTAAGTGCTCCAAACCATTATTAAATGAAATCAAAATAAAATGATTCAGATGAGGATTATCTTAAGAGTTAGATTTTGGAAATTATGATGGCATGATTCAAGGATTATTAATGAAGGATTAGATGACTAGTTGGACATGGATTCCTTGCTTGATTTATTTTTATCCCCAATGGATTAGTGGCCTTGGTTAAATAAAGGAAGGAGGGAAAAATTAATGGTTTAAGTTTAAATTTGGTTGAGGGAGATCAAAGGATGGGAGTTACCCAAGGAATTTAAAATTCCTTGGAAGCCTCTAGATTTAGAGGATTCTAAAGAAGAAGGGTAGGAATAGAGAGGATTATAGAATCCTCTTAGGGATTAATTATGCTTAGGGTTAGGATTATATAGGGATTAGGTAGGTTATTAGGGACTAGGGGTGTAGGAGAGTCTAGGCATAGGCTAGTAGGTGGGTCATTAGGAATTTAAAATTCCCAAATCATATGTAAGTAGGATTAGATTAGGATAATGGGGTTTTAGGGTAAATTAATTAATTGGTGGGGATGAATAAGGTTATTATATGATGAAATATTGATGTGGGACATTAGATAAATGGCTAAAGAAGGGAAATATATTTATGAGATTAAAGGGAATAAATTAGATAAGGTAAATTAGTGTCGACTAATAGGAATATTAGTGATAAAAATGTAGGTGATTAAATTTAGATGCATACATTTTCCCCCTCTTTTAAATGGAATTATGAATTGATGAAGTGGAAAGATTAATTTTATTTTGAATAAAAACCATGTCATTGATGAATGTTAGGGGATATGATGCACCTCGAGGGGACATGCAAGGCAGAATGAGATGGATGGCTACTTGAAAGAAGAAAATTTGGGTGGGATGTGATGGATAGATAGGGGATGGGATTCTAGGTGTGAGATATAGGATGACGAAGGTAAATCTGACTTAAGTAATGATCTACAAATTGATGATGATGCCCTTGATAAAGACACATGTAAGAGTAAATACAATTTTTCCATGGTTATCAACACATCCAAAGGGGTAATAAACCATAACATGATGATGATAGGAGTAAAAAACCACAAGATTTAGACATATCTCAAGCAAGGACACATTTAAGGGAAAGTTATAGGCCAAGATAAAATAATGATTTGATAATATTAATGTTGAGTGTATCTCAAATCTAAAGTTGATCAAGATAATGTAGGTGATGATAGAGAATAAATGAAATGATCAAGTGAATAAGAGTTAGGGGAAAGAAGAGATAATGGCCAAGTTATCCTTGGGCATTGAAAGGTGGATAAGTGCTACCTACATAGTTCTAAAAAGACCTCAGGTTGATGTAATTATGAGTAAGAGATGATGATGATGATGATGATGATGATGATGATGATGATGATGATGATGATGATGATGATGATTAGTGATTAAAAAGTGATGATGATGAGGATGATTAAACTTGTTAGTGATTGAAGGATATGACTGAAATGATGAGATGAGGATAAAATATTGGATGTTAGTCAGATGAGCCAAGAGGATTGGATTAGTAATGGTAAATTAGGATGATTAGAGAATTGATGAGGGGTATATGATCAATCCATCAAAAATGTCATAAATATCATCATAGTATAAGTAATATATTAAATATGGAACTTAGCAGTATGCCCCATGATATAAACATGACCAAGAGGACTTTGTGCCAAAGTGCATGGGTAAATAGTGAAATTTGCATCCTTCAGGTAACTTTTAGTGTCCTCATAGCATCCCCATTCATTTATTAATATAAAAAAGAGGCACAATTCAAACAAGTCATTAGATAAATAATATATATACAAGATAAAAGACATAAATAAGTCAAATAACATATACACAACACATACAAGTATGTACATGCAATGCCCCAATGTCTTGTGTAATGATGAAATGAGTGATAGGGTGATGGGTTAGAATAGGATGATTACAATGATGATGATGATGATGGACTAAGGATAGAGTTGGATTGGGGATAAACTAGTGATGATGATGAATATTGAATAGTGTTTTGGATAATGATATGGATTTGGATGAGGGACTAGGATTAGGATAAGGACATGGATGAGTGATGAGGATATGAAGATGACCAAGCATTACCAAAAGAAAAAACCCTAAAGGAGTATAATATAAAATATATATAAGGAGGGAATGGGATAAAATAACTTCCATATTAGCAAAATAGTGATTGGATGGGTGTTAGGTATAGAGAGGCAATTATAGTGAAGTGAAGGGATCATATACCTTTCATGCAGGTAAAATAGTGATGTGATAGGTGATAGATATGAAGAGGTAATGATAGGTAAGTGATTGGTGCTATAAAAAATTATTTAACAAGGTTTTGCATGTTGATAATACTTATCCAAAAGGATGATGAAGACATAGATGGGTAACCACTAGGATGAATGGATTCAAGATGGAATAGGAAAGGGATATTAGATGGTCATTGAGGATGGTGATATGGACAATGAGATATATGGTATGTGCATTAGATGTGGTTTAGGATGGGAAGGAGTAATGTTATTATGTGATGGACATGGATGCATATAGGGGGTTAAGCATAAGACAAGACACCATGGACTATTTTTAGATTTTTCAAATTTTATTTTTTTAAGGTTTTTGACAAATTTCAATTTTTAGGTCTTTTTGGGATATGCATGTACACTATACAAATTGGGTGAATATAAAATGGAATACCCATCCTAAAAACCAAGATAAGAATGAAGATGGATGGGATGACCAAAGGATATGTGTGATGTAAAAAATGGGATGAGGATGAAGGAATAATGGACTAGAGATTGCCAGTGACCACATCATGAAGAAATTAGATAGTGAGTTTCTTGAGAGTCCATTAGAGGATATGCCAAGATGGTTTGAGAATTTTTTAAGACACCTTCCATTCCTTATGAAGGCTAAGATGGGAAGGAATGTGATATGATGGAAGATGATGGGTAGAAACAATGGACTAGGGGATAACATAGATAAGGATGACATGGATGGGTTATATAGATAAAGTTGATGAGGGATGAGAAAAGTATGAATGGATTGATAAGGGACAGATAGATTTTGTCTGCCAGTGTTGAGGTATAATGAAAACAATTGATTATTTTACCATGATTCCAAAAACTAGTTTTCATCATGGTACGTTCCCAAGGTGCTAGAAGACTAGTTTTCACCATTGGATGAATGATTTTTTATTTAATTTTTTTTTAATTTTTTAAATTTTGGGTGGCATCTTGATTTATTAGATATGGGTAAAAGATGCAAGAATATCGACACTTACTGTATCTTTATCCAGCTCTTATTATGAGGATGTGCGATGCTAGGATCATGTTGTCACCACTACTAGATGTATTAATGTCTCATGAATTTCATTTATTATTTATGGAGACCCTACTAGATATATAGAACATGTGTCTTTATCACCCCTAGGAGAGATAATGCTGCCTAAGGAGAAGATGTGAGGTATGTATTTGATTAGATCTTAATTATGATGGATAATAGGATCAATATAGGATGGTATGATGGGTGATGGAGGATTAGGGCTAATATTAATTATGGGATTGTGATAGTATGAGGTGATGGGTGATGGAAGATTAGGACTAGCAGTCACATATATTGCTAGATATGTGGGACATGCTTCATTTGAATGGTACCAATTGATAAAAGACTGTAGGAGATCCAAAACACTTTGAAATTATAGTTAATATTTGATCCAATCATTTAATGGATAATCGTCTATATTAATAATTATTTTGATATCATTTTCATTTTTATATGGGTTTTGACTTTGATTGTCCCTTAGTGCCTGATTTTGGGCTTCACTAGAAGAGATTAATAAATGATGATGGTTTTGACTTTGATAGTCTCTTAGCGCCTGATATTGGGCTTCACTAGGGGAAGACATGTTAGGATGAGGCTGATTATTTGACTTTTCTTGACTTATGAGATCAAATATATTTGATTATTATGATTTACTTATTGCCTATTATCTTGGACCTTTGTATTTATAGCACACATTATATGGGTCAAGGAAGGGTCTAATGATGTATGGTCCTATTTTTCCCTATGAAGGGAGGTGATCAAATGATCATTTATAGGAAGAAAGGGATCTATGATGGATGAAGGTGGTGGAGATGGTGTGATGAGGTCAACAAGTGGTGATGGGGAAGCATGGTCCTAATAGGGGTTCCTAAGAGACCCAATTTTGACATCAGAGAAAATCTCCTTAAGATCAACAAAAGAGTCACTAAGACTAGTTTTGATAGATGCATCCAAAGGAGGATCATATTCACTTTAATAATATTTGATAGATAAATCTTACAATAATTTTTTTATGACTTCATCATCTTGATTGGGATCAAAAGATATGTCTGGTGATAGATTGGAGGTATTTGGATTAGGAGTATCCTAAAAAAGATAGGCATTATTAGTATCTATGATAACATCAATAAAGGATGATGCTTCTGATGAGGAATCTAATTTATATATAGGTGTTTAACATGATCTTGATGATTATAAGACGTGTATTAGCTCTAATGTATAAGATGTAATGATACTAGTAGGAGATTCATCATCCATAATTGACCCCTCAACAAGGGGTATTTGAGGTGATGGGTGAGAGGGAGATGATTGATGAATGACAGGATTGACAATGATAAGACCATGAAAGGACTCATGAGAGATGGGAAGACTAGGCTCACGGGGAATAGACTCAATTTTGATGGAGGATTTTTCAAAAATGGGAGTGGTGTCTTGACCTTAGCTTGGAAGGGGAAGGGATTGATCATGATTAGAATCTTGGAATTCCTTTTCTTATTCACCTAGGAATTTGGACTCATTTGATTCATCCTTAATTAATATGTCACCATGGTTGATGAGGTCTTAGACATAATCTCAAAAAGGTTGACATCAATTAATATTATGCCCCCAAGTTTAGTGATATACACAATATTAGTTATCTTTATACCAAGAGGGCTTAGGCTTGGTGAGATCAAGATGTCAGATAGGTGGATAGAACATCATGTTAGCATCGATGAGTTATTTGAAAAGGGATTCCAAGGACATAGGAAAAGGGGTATATGGACCCATTTCATTATCTGACTTAGATGTAGAAGCATTAGGTTTTAGATCATATAGTTATTGGTGTGATGGGGTGGATAGACTGGAAGCAGGTGAGGTGGCCAATATTGGATTCCATTTACTAGTATGGGAAGGGGTAGATAATGGTTTATGACTAGTGGATGGAAGATTGGTATGAAATTTACATGAAGGGGCTTGGATGGGAGGTGAAATGAGTTGAATGGGATCAACCCCTTCAAGAAGTGGTATACCCATCAAGATAAGCTACAAAAGGATCTCATCCTTGTTGGCATCTATGTATTAGTCTATGAAAGTGGGGTCTAGCTTCATGGTGATAGATGAAGATCAATGGATGATGAAATTAAGCTAAGGATTGGGGATGGGTTCTTAAACAAAATAGGTCAGAAGGAGCAATATGGTATGATGGATGAGAATGAAATGGATTAAATATTATAATCAAATTTTAGACTAATAATATAATAGGTGCTTACGACCTATCAACAATGTCTAGTTGTCAAGCCAGTAAAAGGATTAAGGATTTGATGGGTGCCTAGATTCAAACTAGCAAGAGGATGATACGATGGGTACTAGTTATGAGTAGGCAAGATGATTAGGTTAGATATGATTAATGATCGATGGTTTTATAGATTAAAATAGATAAAAGGGACAAGATGATAGCAAGATATTGAATAGGGTATGAGATCTGATCAAATGATAGTGGACTAAGATGATAGAATGATATAGATAGGTAATAGGAGGGTTAGCTCAAGGCCTTAAACTAATTTATTCAAGATGGAATGGGATATGATTATGTGATGAAGGTGATAAGAAAATAAGACAAGGATAAGTAGGATGATAGGTGATGATGAAATGATTAGGGACAATGTGGGATGGGGATGGTTTAGAGCCATATGTGACCTAAAGAGCCAACTAGGATAAGATAGAATGAGGTTAAATTATATGGGTGATGAAGACAAGGTTAAGACAAGTGATGGGGTATGGATCAAGACAAGATGTGGATGACAAAGTATGATTGGGATATGTAGGTGATGGGAGGATGACCAATGATGGGGTAGACTAGGATAAGATATAACTAAAAATATGTACAAAAGAATAAAAGGATATACAAGGTGATGATCAAAATGATGTTGGATAACCAAGGATAGGTGGATATAGTGGGACTAGGAAGGGATGAGGGATTTAACTTGGGATGATGACAAGGATGTTCAAGATGAGATGTGGGTGATGGGGGTGTGACTAGCCTAGGATGGGATGAAGAAAAGATGTGGGATGGGATAGGACAATGAAAAGGATACAAGAAGATGATGATAAGGATGTAATAAGAAATATGATTGGATAAGGATGGGTCAAGAATATACAAGGTGATATGTAAAAAGGATGATATGAGTGATATGTATAAGATGATAGTAAGTTAAGGTGATATATACAAAGGAGGATAGGATAGAGTGATTGGGAAAGGATATATAAGATGGTATATGTAAAGGACCTAGCTAGGTGTATAGGGTTGGGTGAAGGATGACTCAACTCATAAATAACATAGGTTTAGAACAACATACACCTAAGAAAGCAAATGATAACCTATTATTAATAAACTCAAGGGTGTGTAACCTGATGCTCACACCATCTAATGGCTTCATGGGTGAGGCTATAGGCTAGTGACCCATTATGGAATCGACTAAACCCTCTTAACCCCATTTACAAATGATGGTTACTTAGGAGTTGATATTGACTCTAACATCAAGGCACCTATTATGATTGAAGGATCATATGCTAGGTTGAATGGGCTCTCTAGGGGCATCCCCAATATACGTGAAGGTATGATGGGGCCCAAGTCCATGTATAGTATTGTCCAATTCCTAGTTTAGAGATTTAACTCTTCCCTTTCATAGATGGCCTTCAATCTCTTAGCCTAATGATAATTGTCCCTGATTTTTATACTTTTCTAGAACACAGAGTTTCGATTAGTGCATGGTGGTGAAATCCATGATCACTATCCACATAAGACTATGGAAAGTGCATGGGTGTCAATTCCACATCATATTCCTCATAGAAAATAAAAGGAAGGGTTTATAGGTGGTTTTTGATCCCCAAAAAATCACCAAAGGATGCAAAATAAAAGATTAATTAACTAATTAAGATTAAGTGTGATTATATTTAAAAGACAATAATATATAATGAAAATGATGAAAATGATATATACAAGACAAAGTGATCAAAATGATTTTCAAAATGCCACAAGGGGTCTTTGATAGGTGGACTACAAACACATGGTTAGTAGTTTCAAGTGGAAATAAAAAAGAGGTAACCTACAAGACAAGGATTAGTAGTTTAAGTGATGGAAAATCTTGAGGGGAAACTTCTAAGATAAAGATATTATATCGAAAGATGTCCTATAAAATAAGATGTTAGACAAAAAATAACATCTAGGTTCACCCCTATGAGAAATAAGATGTTATTCCAATATGCCTTAAGAAAAAACACCCTAAAAAATATGATTTAGCTCTAATAATTCCTTTGGGGTGAGTGGGCCATGATCAGGGGCCTAGGGGAGGTAGCCCCCATCAGGGTCAAGGGGCAGTACCCCTTGGGGGGTCAAAGGGGAGAGCCCCTTGTGAGGTCTAGGGGAATCACCCCTAGCACACTCCCTATCATCGTATAGGGTGTGGTGTATGGGTGGAACCCACACCACCAAAATAATTTTGGGCATTACGGGAGGGACAAAATGACTTAAAAAGCACAAAAAATGATTCTAAAAATATACTTAAAAAAGGATAAAATTAAATGCAAAATTTTAACTATATAATGCAAAATCATAAATAGAAAGTACAAAGTCACAACTATGGGGACAAAACCATAGATTCTGAGTTATGGTTTTGTAGAAGTTAGCTAATCATGATGGTTAACTTGAAAAACCATGATTATTAGGTAAAACTGTAACTCAAAGTGACAAAATCACCATTAGCTATAATTTGATAGTTGTAATTTTGTTATAAATGACAAAATCTTAGAATTTGGATAAAATATTCAAACAAACATTTATGCAAATCAAGACCAGTTTGCCTGTATGCCAAAAATGACTATTTATAGATAGTCAAGATAGATTTGAGATTGATTATGATGCAAAAAAATTAGTATAAGCAAACATCTAGTTTTTTACCAAAAATATCTAAAATTTTTAACCAATATAAAAAATAGAGGATGCATTAATTTTATGTATATATATAAAGTATGTATTATGGATCTAAAGATGATAACCCAAGACACATATAAAATTCAAAAATGTTAGAGTTGTAAAATCACTACTTATGACTCAATACTACAAGTACACAATGCAAGATCATGATTCTATAATTTTTGTAATCTATATTTTTGTCTCATGATGAGAAAAAGGCTAAAGGGGTTGTCTCTAGTTTGGTCTATAGATGATAGTTTATTCTCACCTCCCTCTTCCCAGCCTACCAATCACACATAAAAATCTTATAGAATAGGGTTAGTGATTATATATATATTGTTAGATAAAAACCCTTAGGATGTAGAAACAAAAGAGGCTATGGGCAATGAAATGTCACACTCTGCGATGATTGAAACCCTATAAAATAGATTTTTAAAAAAATGTAGATTAGAAAACTAAGATCAATTGTTAGGAATTTATCAAAAAACTATAATATCACAATTATCGACCACAATATCATGAGTTATAGGTCAAAATCAAGATTCATAAAGTCATGATTTTGCATAAAGATGGGAACCTACAAAATATATTATTAGTAGTTAAAACACAATTATGGTTGTCACATATAAAACCACTACTCTACTGAAAAATTCATAATTCTTGGGTTGTGATATTTTTGAATGATAAAAACCTATAAAAAAAAATAGTGGTTAAGGTAAACGATTAGCACAAAATCATGATTCTTAGGGACAAAACTATGACTACACAGGACAAGGTCACAAATACCTGTGCAATGTCACAACTCGAACCTGTGCATGCAAAATTTATAAAAATCCAAGATTTTTTTGATTGATCAAACCTTCAATCTAGCATAAAAAATTCTTGGATGCAAAATTATTATGTTGGGAGGGATTGGTCCCACTGTGGTTGCCAAAATGTAGATGGAATTTGAGCTATTTAGACTAAATTATGTAATTCAATCAACTCAAATATCAAACTACCTAGTTAAAGTCTAGAGCTATTAGAACCTAATGCAATAGATGAATTCAACCATTCAAAAAAAATTATAATACTAAATCTAGGTATTCCAAACCATGATTAAATGGAAAAAAAATAAAAGGATTTAGATGAGGATTATATTAAGACTTAGATTTTGGACATTATGATGGCATGATTCAAGGATTATTGATGAAGGATTGGATGACTAATTAGACATGGATTCGATACTTGATTTATTATTATCCCCAATAGAGGAGTGGCCTTAGTTAAAATAGAGGAATGAGGGAAAAATCAATGGTTGAGGTTTAAACTTGGTTGAGGGAGATCAAGGGATGGGAATTACCCAAGGAATTTTAAATTCCTTGGAAGCCTCTAGATTTGGAGGCTTCTAGAGAAGGGTAGGAATAGAGAGGATTATAGAATCATCTTAGGGATTAATTAGGCTTAGGTATGGGATTAGATAGGGATTAAGTAGGTGATTAGGGACTAAGGGTGTAAGAGAGCCTAGGTATAGGCTAGTAGGTGGGTCATTGGGAATTTAAAATTCTCAAATAATAGGTAAGTAGGATTAGATTAGGATAATGGGGTTTTAGGGTAACTTAATTGATTGGTGGGGATGAATAAGGCTAGTATATGATGAAATATTTATGTAGGACATTAGATAAATGGATAGGAATGGGAATGTATTTGCGGGATTAAAGGGGATAAATTAAATAAGTTAAATCAATGTCAACTAATAGGGATATTAGTGATAATAATGTAGGTGAATGAATTTAGGTCCATACAATATCCATTTGTGAATTTACTATATTATCTTGTAAGACTTAAGAATGATCACACCTCTAAAGATCATATATAAGGGGGCATATCGACAACAATTGTAATTTTGGATTTATCAACCAAAATACCATTATTGAATACTATATAACCCATAAGGACACCAAATGGTGTAAATAACAAACACTTCTTAAATTTAAATGCAATATACAAATCTAAATAATGTTCTTACATTATTCATAACTTAGATAGGTTTTCCTTGAATAAATAATAAACAACCCAATCATCTAGATAGATTTCTAAGAAATCATGGATGAAGCCTTTAAATGCAATAACCACAACCCTAGAGAACACAACAAGATAAATTTTCAAGCCAAATTCATTATCTTGTATGAAAATTATCCACATTCCATTGAAAATGTGGTTATAGCTTGATCTTCTACTATAATCGGTATTTGAGGGTATCCACTGAACCCATATGTAAAAGAATACACTTCATGTTTTGTGATTGACTCCAAGACTTCATTTATGAAATGGATTGGGAATGGATCATTAATACAAGCATAATTTAGCACATGATAGTCTCCACATACTCTGATTTTGATAGATTTTTTATGTTGCACCACCATTGGGCTTACCCAGTATAATTTCTCCACCAGATAGATAATACATAATTATTTAATCTAATCTAGTTCAAAATTTAACTTCAATCTCAAGTTGGGGTTTAACTTGTATGGACACTTATTCATAAGTCATGCACACCCATTTAGATTTATATGCATCTGCCCTAATGAGGGTCTAATCATTTTACTTCTATGAACTTTATTATAAATATATCTTGATAATTTTTTAATAGTTGTATTCCTTTTGAAATCTCATTCTATATTTAGTATTTTCCTAAAGTCACAAGTTTTGGTGTAGACTATATCCAAATATCCCCTACTAATTTATTTAATGGGTCTTGGTATATTTTTTTGGAATCCTTTGGAATTGAATCTATTGAAGTTCTTTATCCTTATTACTCTTGAATGTTAATATTTTATAGTTGTTGATCTTTGATTTGGTCTACGATCTTAGCTCTAAGTTCTTCCATTTTTCACTCAGGTTCAAAAAATCCCTTAAAATACAAATTCTTATAAATATCATTTGAATCTACATATTCATCCTTATTGATATTTTGATTGTAAATTTTTTATCAAAAATTTATCTTTGTTTTCTCTCGTTATAGTTTTTTAGAGCTAAATTTAAGTCCCTAGCCATTTCCTCCTGAGAAGCACAGTCTTGTGTATTACTAAGATCCTCCACTTAGCCATGGAATAAATTGATATTTAGCTTTTGAAAATATTGTTATACAATGGGTTCTCATATTTCAAAGGTAAATGTTTGAATAAATTATTATTAGACTTATGGCTAATTCTAAGTCTCCCTTCCACACTCTTGATGCATGTACTACACTTTTGGGAGTGATATAAAGGTATACTTGTATATATGTCCCCAATATTTGGGATTTATATATTTCATAGACCATAAATCTACACACCTATAGATATGCATTTCTAGACACTATCCTTCTTAGAAAAATGACCATTTCCCCCTCACAATAGGTGGTAATGGGAACTGATCTCACAATAGTTTACAAGCCTCATCCCATTATAATTGGTTTTTCCTATGAACTACCCACCAAGTCATAAAAATTCCCTTTAGTTCATTATTTAGTGCACTCACCCTATAGTATATATTAGGCACATGATGTTATATTATGAAAATTAATTGGTCAAAGTTGTCAGCTACAAAATATTGAGGTAGTTGGCATTTTATGGCAAAAACCATTTGCATTAGACGCACCTCATGATATCCTCTTACCCAATTTAACATGTGGGCATCTAAGTCACCATTGATTAAAGATATAGTTCCCCAAGGTAAAATACCTACTTTTATTAGCTTGGTATATTCAATGTCTATCATAACTACTTTATACAAGAAATCCACTTCAGACATTATTGGAAATCGTATAGATGGTGACTTACATTCTCTTATTTGGAAGTGTATAAATTGTGCCTTTGTTATCTTAGGTATGGAAGAAATTTGTTTATTTTATTTTAGTTATTTTTGAGGCTCTATTTTTAGATGTAAAAAGTGATATTCTATAGTTATTAGTGCATTATGCTTAGATTATATGCATGTCTTAAATTAACTATTATCTTCTTAAGTGAAGGGTAAATCCAAATCTTTGGGTATTATGTATGGCTTGATCTCAACTTTATTCAAGTGTATAATGATAATGTTATCCCCTTGGTGTGCCTCCAAATTATTATGGATTATATTAATGGTCGTATGACAATCATAATCCCACTTGTTACCAATAAATGTAGGGTAGTGTATTGCATCAGTCTTCATGTTAATTAATTAAAAATATCCTTGCAAACTTAGGTTAACAACTTTGATTTACATATCCTCTAGTCAACCAATAGTTTTACCTTCCCATAGTCTACAAATCTTAGCATTACTGGATTATAACTGAGATTTATTTCCCAACCTTTTGATTTTTAAATTGAGAGACCTAGAACTTAAACTTGTTGAGATAGTTTGTTTTTATGCCTCTCCTTATGTCTTAGGAAGATATTCACTTTTGGTTGCTTGATATGTCCTAACTTCTACTTGATGTTGTTTATGGAAACTTCCTAGTTTAACTTCTATTATTGGTGGTGGTGTAAATCCTACCTAATCAACTTTTACTCCTCTAATTTTAACCACTACAATGTTCTCTCAAGAACACCCTAAGTTTTGATTACAAGATATATTGACTCTTTCTTTCTCCAATAAATCTTCAAAATTGGTTCAAATTCAAGCTTTTCTTTCTGAAAACTAGGGTCCAAAGTATCTTCATCATCAAGTATTTTCACAGGGACTTTTACAATCCCAATTTCAACAACCTATTTCACTATAGATCTTGATAAATCCCTTATTCTAACATCCTTTTCATCATTTCATCATATCCAATAGTCCCTAAAATGAGGAACATGGTGATATGAAGCCCATATAACATGTGTTATTAAGAATTTTATATCAAATGAATCCTTTATTTCAAATGTACTTATAGTTACATGTGTCATTTATTCCTCAACTGTCTTTACTTTAGCCAATGAAGAACATGTGTATCTACCAATGGAGATAAGAAATTTCACTCCAACTTTATATTTACCAGCTAGGAACTTATGAGTCTCAACCAATTGTATTACCATTTACTTAGGGCCCATTTATCATCAACATACTTAAGGATCATGTATGGTGATAACTCACATCTGCAAACCCTTAAATCAAAAAAATTTGGAAACTACATAAGTCAAGCTTCCCATTTAGCAATCTCTATTGTTGCTTCCATAGAAATTCTCATGTTATAAGGTTAATTTTCAAACATTTGAATAACATAATAAATGAATTCATAATTTACCCTCTAAAATATTGAGTTGTGGAGCTAAAAGCTTCATTGTTATGCAAATGTGGAGGTTGTTGGGCTTAACCAGTAATCGACATCATCAGTATCACCGACATCGGTCAAGAATCAGCCGACGTCGGTCATATTCAGACCAACAGTGACCGACATCAGTCACTTATGTGTGTGCATTTGCATGCATTTCTAGAATTAGATTTGTTCTAATTTTAGGAGGACAAGGTGTTTGCATGTAAAGACTAATTTTAGTCTTGAGTTTGCATTTCTAATTATTGTATGCCTTGGATCCTATTTAAGAGACCCATGGGGCTGTATTGTAATTAAGCAAGGGAATAACAACTTAGTTATTGAGTTGATTGTAATTGATTGAGAGAGAAAACTCTTGAGAGAAATACTGTATGCTCAAGAGGTGAGGGAAGAGTGAGATTTATTCATTGTATTCTGGAAGAGTTTAATGCAAGATTGGTTGTTTCTTGTATCTCCTATTATTTTCTATTTCATATTTCTAGTTACTTGTTACTTCTGGTTTAATTCCGTGTTTAGTTGCTTATACAAAAGTAATCAATTATACTCCAAGTTCCTAACAAGTGGTATCAAAGCTTGGTTCACTACTAGGATCACTAACAAGTGGTATCAGAGCGGGTTAGTGTTTGTTGATTACAGGTCACTCATAGGGGTTTCTGATTGAGTGGGAGCAAAGCAATGGCAGAAGAAAGTAAGTTAAGAATGGAGAAATTCAATGGCAAGAATTATCAATTATGGAAGATGCAGATAGAAGATTCTCTGTATCAGAAAGATCTATTTTTACTGTTGGGTGGAGTTTCAAGTAAGCCCACAGATATGCAAGATGAAGAATGGAATGTTATTGATAGAAAGGCTCTTGTATCTATAAGGTTGAGCCTGGAATCTTATGTGATTTCTAACTTATCATAGGCAAAGACAACAGTAGAGTTAATGGATACTCTGAAAAACTTATATGAAAAACCCTTAGCTTCGAATAAGGTATATCTTATGAAGCAATTATTTAGTTTGTAAATGCAAGAAGGTGGATCTGTATATAGTCATCTTACTTATTTCCATGAAATTGTAAATCAGTTAAATTTAGTCAAAATAGTTTTTGATGATGAAATTAAGGTTCTCTTGATCTTATGTTCTTTACCTGAAAGTTGGCACAGCTTGGTAATGGTAGTTAGCAATACTGCATCTGCTTCAAATATCTTGAAAGTTGATGATGTTGTTAGTGTAATCTTGAATGAAGAAATTCACAAAAAAAGCACAGGGGAAACATCAGGTGATGCTTTAAGTATTAAAAGCAGGGGAAGGCAAAGAGAGAAGGGCAAGCAAAGGAAATCAAGGTCAAAAATGGGAAGGAGATCCAAATCCAGAAATGAAGGTATAATCTGCTGGAATTGTGGAAAGAAAAGGCATGTAAAGAAATATTGTTGGTTGGTAGAAGATCAGCATGAAGGAAATAAATAAGAACAAGATGCAGGTATTATTGCATAGGATGCTCTTATATTTTTTTTGGATAGTCAAGTAGAATCATGGGTTTTAGATTCTGGTGCTTCTTTCCATGCAACCCCAAATAGAGAATTTTTCAATGATTATGTCCATGGAGATTTTGGAAAAGTTTATTTAGGGGATGGTGAGCCTTGTCAAATTGTTGGAAAAAGAAAAGTGCAGCTGAAATTGCAGAATGGCAACACATGGGTGTTGAAATATGTCATGCATGTACCCATCTTGAAGAGGAATCTAATTTCTACAGGAAAGTTGGGTGATAAGGGTTGCATAGTAACTCTCACAGCTGAATCTTGGAAAGTTTCCAAGGGTGCACTTGTATTAGAAAGAGGTAAGAGAGTAGGTACACTTTATCTATCTACTTGTGTTACTGATTATTCTCATTTTATTTTATCTACTTCAGATGTAGATGCAAAGATGTGGCACTATAGGCTTGGTCACATGAGTGAGAAAGGAATGCATGTTCTTAAGTCAAAAGGTAATCTTTTAGATTTGAAAAGCATAGATCTAGAGTTCTTTGAGCATTATATTTTTGGGAAATAGAAGAAAGTAAGATTTCTCAAGACTGGGTCAACAAAGAAGAAGCACAAGTTGGAGCTTGTTCACACAGACGTGTGGGGACCAGCTCAAGTAGCTTCTATTAGAGGATCATAGTATTATGTTTCTTTCATTGATGATGCTACAAGAAAGGTATGGGTTTATTGCATAAAGAGGAAATCTGATGTTTTTGACACATTTAAGAAATGGAAAGCTTTGGTTGAGAATGAAACAGGTTTGAGATTGAAGTGCCTTAGATTTGACAATGGTGGTGAGTGCTACAGCAATAAATTCAATAGTTACTATTCTATGAGTGGAATATGCAGGGAAAGGATGGTTCTAAGGACACCTTAGCAAAATAGAGTTGTTGAAAGGATGAATAGAACAATAATGGAGCATGCACAGAGTATGAGGTTGCATGTTGGTTTACCTTTAAAGTTTTGGGCAGAAGCTGTAGATACTATGGTTTACCTGATTAACAAAGGACCTTCTATTGCTCTAGATGGTGGAATTCTAGAAGAGGCTTGGATAGGTAAAAAGGTAGATCTTTCAATTCTTAGAGTTTTTGGTTCTGAAGCTTTTGTGCACATTGATAAAGAAAATAGAAAGAAGCTGGATGCTAAATCTATGTGGTGCACTTTCATTGGTTATGGCTTTGGAGATTTTGGATTTTAGTTATGGAATTTAGAAACTAACAAAATTATTAAAATCCATGATGTAGTTTTCAATGAGAAGGTGATGTACAGTGATCAGCTCAAGAGGCTAAATAATTTTGAGCAGGGCAATCTTGATTTGGATGAGGTTATGACCCAAAATGAGCTCGTGGGTAAAAATCATCACTCACAGGAAAACATAGGAATTGACATCGATCAGGTAGGAACTAACATCAAATAGATAAGAACTGACATCAGTCAAATAGAGACCGATGTTAGTCAGATAGAATTGACATCAATCACGTGTAGACAGAGAGATGGCCAAGATCGGTCACTGTCACAATGAAATTTGGGTGGACAGCAAGCTATGAATGAGTCTCAAATGCCCATAAGGAGGACTGTAAGGGTAAGTAAACCTCTAATTTGTTATTCCCCTTCTTTATACTATGTGTTGCTCACTGATGGTGGAGAACCAAAAATTTTTGATGAGGCAATACAGGTAGAATCCAGGAAACAGTGGGAGCATGGCATGAATGAAGAAATTGATTCCTTGGAAGAGAACCAAATGAGAGATTTGGTTGAGTTACCAGCCAAAAAGAAAGCACTAAAAAACAAATGTGTATACAGGTTAAAGGAAGGAGAAAATGGACAAATGAGACATAAGGCCAGGTTGGTAGTAAAGGGATTTGCACAAAAACTAGGTATTGATTTTGGTGAATTTTTTTCTCCTGTAGTAAAAATAACTTCTATTCGGACTGTATTGTCTTTAGTTGCTATTGAGGATTTGCATCTTGAGTAGCTTGATGTTAAGACAGCATTTCTTCATAGAGATTTGGATGAAGAGATATATATGGATCAGCTGAAAGGTTTTGAGGTCAAAGGTAAGGAGAAACTTGTGTGCAGGTTGAAGAAAAGCTTATATGATCTTAAGCAAGCTCCAAGACAATGGTATTTGAGGTTTGATAGGTTTATGACAAAGCATGGCTTTAGTAAATGTCAATCTGACCATTCTGTTTATTTAACCAGATTGGATAATGGTAGTTATATTATCCTGTTGCCGTATGTAGATGATATGCTTGTTGCAGGTTCACACATGCAGGAAATTACTGAGCTAAAGGTAAAATTAGCTCACACATTTGCCATGAAGGATTTAGGAGCAGCAAAGAAAATCCTTGGCATGAGTATTAAGAGAGATAGGAAAAATCACAGGTTGATTTTGTCTCAAGAGGATTATGTGAATAAGGAGTTGGAGAGGTTCTATATGCAGGATGCAAAACCACTAAGCACACCTATGGCTGGACACTTTAAGATGAGCAAAGAATAGTGTCCTAAATCACATGATGAGGTTGAGTACATGAGTAGACTTCCATATGCTTCAGAAGTTGGGAGCTTGATGTATGTAATGGTATGTACTAGACCTGATATTGCCCAAGCAGTGGGAGTTGTCAGCAAGTTTATGGCCAATCTAGGAAAGGAACACTAGAAAGCAGTTCAGTGGATTCTTAGATATCTGAGAGGGACTAGCAGCAAGTATTTATGTTATGCAGGGTCAAACACTTCTCTACATGGGTATGTAGATTTAGATATGGTAGGTGACTTGGATGGCAGGAGAAGCACCATAGGATATGTGTTCACTATTGGTGGAACGGCGGTTAGCTAGATTTCAAATTTGTAGAAGGTTGTTGCCCTGTCTACTACAGAGGCATAATATATTGCAGTCACAGAGGCTAGCAAGGAAATGATATGGATGACTCAATTCATGGAAGAGTTGGGAAAGGAGCAAGAGAGTTGCAAACTTTACAGTGATAGTTAAAGTGTAATTCATTTGGCAAAGAATTTAGCCTTTCATTTAAGAACCAAACATATATAGCTTAGGTACCACTTCATTCGACAGGTATTGGAGGATGGACAGTTGAAGCTAGAAAAGATCCATACAGATAAGAACCGTAAAGATATGTTGATAAGTTCAATAACAAAGGAGAAGTTGAATCTTCATTCAACTTTTGTTGGTCTTCAAGATTGAACTTGAAGAGGGAGAAACAAGCTAGAGAAACAAGACAGAGGATGTTGATGTATAGGTACAGGGGCAGCTATTTATCTCCAAGTGGGAGATTGTTGAGTTGTAGAGCTAAAAGCTTTACTATTATGCAAATGTGGAGGTTATTGGGCTTAACCATTAACTGGCATTGGTAGTATCACTAACATCAGTCAGGGATCGGCCGACGTCAGTCATATGCAGACTGACAGCGATCGGCGTTGGTCACCTGTGTGTGTGCATTTGCATGCATTTCTAGAATTAGATTTGTTCTAATTTTAGGAGGATAGGGTGTTTGCATGTAAAGACTAATTTTAGTCTTGAGTATGTGTTTCTAATTATTGTATGCCTTGGATCCTATTTAAGAGACCCATGGGGCTGTATTGTAATTAAGCAAGGGAATAACAACTCGGTTATTGAGTTGATTGTAATTGATTGAGAGAGAGAAATACTATACATCTAAGAGGTGTGGGAAGAGTGAGATTTTTTCATTGTATTTTGGAAGAGTTTAATACAAGATTGGTTGTTTCTTGTATCTCCTATTATTTTCTATTTCGTATTTCTAGTTACTTGTTACTTCTGGTTCAATTTCGTGTTTAGTTGCTTATACAAAAGTAATCAATTGTACTCCAAGTTCCTAACAAGTGGTATCAGAGCTTGGTTCACTACTAGGATCACTAACATAAAAATGATGAAAACCTTCTTTTAGTGTGAGTTGAGGGTAAAACTCATATATCTTAGTGGACTTGATGTTCCCCACTTGATTCAATCCATCATAGAATCTCCTCTTAGTAACTACATAAACCAAGTATAAAGTCATGTAGAATTTATTAGTTTTTTTAATTCAATCAATTGCTTATGGGTTGAGCCACTTATCTACTGACCTCAATTGATATATTACTTATTCTAATGATTAATCCATATGTACTTGTGCATTGAAGTTTATAATCATCTTGCCTTTGTGCTTCCAACTACCCTGTATAAAAGAGTGATCATTTAATTTACTTCATTCATGAATTCAAATATGAAAAGATTCTTTGGGAGCCTTATTTTTAATGTTTAGGCTTTGTGAGCCATTATTTATTTACCCATTTCACTTAATAATTGGTATTATCATCCCAAAACTACTAAGATGAAGTAGGAGATAAGTACACATGTGATTCTCCTTTTGGAAACTATAATAACTTATCAATATCTTCTAGAGCCAAACATATTACATATTATCTTTTGGGATTTAACACTTGTCTCTTCTTAGGATCATAGTGTTTAGCTATGGTTAAGACCAATTTTGGGCTCTGCATTAAGGTCAAAAAAGCAGTTGCATTTACTAATCCACTATCATGTATACTCTAACCATAGTCCATCTTATGTACCCCATTGATTTTATTTAAGATATCATCCATATTGATAATTCATATATCTATGTCTATTATATTCTCAATGATAGACTTAAGACTTGATGGAAGAACAACACCCTAAAATAGGAACTTTATCTCCAATTCCTCTTCTCCTTGCAGAATCTTCTTCGAAGGAGTTTTCTTTAGGGTGCCCTTGGTAGGAGTCTTAGATGTTAACATCATAAAAAATCACACCTCCTAGAAGATTAACCCATACTGTATTGTCACTAACCAAGAAGATCTATCAAGAAAACCAATAAAGACTTTGCTTTTTAAGAAAAGTTATTTCATAGCAGAGGGAGACCAGTAGGGTGTTTGTAGTAGGGTTGGGTTTCAAGGGTAGTGAAAACACTATTGATGGGTTTTGATGGATGTTTTTACAAAACTATTAGGTTTTAAGGTGGTGTTTGCAACATCATAGGTTTTAACAGTGGTGTTGATAACTTCTCAATGTTCGATGGGATTATTAGCACCTATCCTAGGGTCTGCTTAAGATGTAAGCAAGGACATGGGAAAGAGGATAAGGTGAAAACTAAGATAAAAAGGGGTTTGAAAGAAAAAATAGAGTTTGGATTTGTTTTTGTAAATGATTTATCTTTTTTTACAAAAAATCCCCTAAAAAGAATACAAATAAGAGGGCTTGCAACTCAAGATAATCAAGAAAGGGATTTTGAAAATATTATGATTTTTTTTTTCAAATGAACAAGGGGAAGTACAAGGCTTACCTATGAATAATCTTCAAAACCTAGTTTTTCTTGTGAGGACCTCACAAATATTGAATAATGACAAGTAAGATTGAACGTTGGATGCAATGGAGGCAAGTGAGATCCACTAGGAGTTAAACATTTGTAACAAAGAGATGAGGAGTGAATGACAGGGGAAAAATATATATTAGGATTGACACATGCATGGAGGAAGATTCCATTAATGGTTGAAAAAAAGAAATTCTTGATAAAAATTTAGGATTTTTAAAGTGTGCAATTAGGGTACCTGGGGTCTGATGAGGTGTTTGCATGGTAGGTGGGCCCCGATCAGGTATATTTAAATTACTATATATTCATGTATTAGACATAGCTTACCTTTTTCCATAGTTTTAATTAATTTCACATAGTGTAAATATTAGTTTTATCTAAATAATTAAAACATTTTGGTGAACTCGATCCTAACAATCATCTAACCTAGGGTTTCATAACCCTCTCCACATAAGGTTTGGTTTTCCTTATTTTTTGAATTCTTATTGCTTCAAGATTTTCATCAAAACCTTTGTGTCTTCTCATTAGGCTTCCATTTTTAAAACCATGTTGATATTTCTAAGTCTTGATTCTCTTCCCCTTGGTAGCTTAGTTGTATGCTTGTGTTTTTTTCTCTATTTTAATGGGTATATTAGATTATTACATCACATTTATTTTTAAAATGACATGTTCATCATGGATTTATGGCTTTTAGATGTTCTTAGGGTTAGTGATATGATTGTTACACAATGTTTATCAATGTCTCCATGCTTATTTCCTTGCATTTATCATAGAATATTAACTTATATGGATTGAATTATGATAGGGTTGTATGTAATAGTTATCTTTTATGTGATGATACCCTTATAGTTGATAAATTTTCTTTCACTCTTGTTAGTAATAACTCTTGTGTTGGTCATTGTATAATGATTAATTATGAGGTAGATGTTGTAACAACTTGGAGGGGTATGGTACACAATTTTTATATCACCCTTATTTCCTCTCAACCTCAAAGTGGAGTTATCCAACACACTCCTCATCAAACTCTTAATATTCCTCTTTCTCCTACTAGGATCAAAATCTAAGTGAGCAAGGACTATGATATTTTGGATCAACTTAAGAATATAAATGATATAATTTATATCTTAGATTTGATCAAAATATTATACGTTTATAAGGATATACTTTATGAGACATTGAGAGATGCCACCATGATGGCATACATTCAGATCCAAACTAGTAGTTAAATTATTTTAACTAGGTAATAACTCAATGTCCATTATTTGATGTAGAGACTTGTGCTATAAGTTTTGTAGAAAGATTGCCTCTAAATGTTTTGACAAGTTTCCTTTAATGTTGGTAAGGGGCCAATTCTAAGTTTTTTTTAAATAAATAATGCCCCTATGATTATAGACATTTTTATTTAATGTGGATTAAGGTCCAATTTTAAGTTTAGTAAAAAATGCACCTATAATTATAGAAATTTTTCTTAAATGTGGATTTTAATTAAGTGTAATTATTGGTAATTATATACACCTAAAATTCCCCCTATGCATTTATTAGTCACAACATTACTTTATTCTAAGGAACTTATGTATTTTTGGTTATTGGTGAAAATTAAGCATTTATTAACATGTTTTTGGTCATTTTCAGTTGTGTCCCCATCTTTCTTCTCTTCCATACATATTCACTCTCTCCCCTCCAGTTTTTTGTGGTCCCACCTATAAACGTACATTGCATTTATTGGGCCCAAAAATGTGTTGTCTATGTTTCTATGGGGCCTTCAGTATTTTTGTTTTTTACGATTATTCAAGGGTTTATGGTCTTATATTATTTATTTGTTGCCCATTTGACATAAATTAGTGAGGTAATAGGGTTTGAATTTACAATTAAGTAGTCTATAATACATGTGTCATATTGTATTTGGGTAACATAAGGTATCTAGAGAAAAAATGTATCACTTATTTTCATAGTGAACTATTGAGCTTTTTACAAGCATTTTTGAGAAATAAAGCAAGCATTTAGAGAATGTTAATTGTAGAAATGAAGTTCATAATAATGTAGACATCTAATTTTAGTTCAAGGGTTATTATTGTAATATTTTTAGTGTGGTTTTATGCATATATATTATTGGTTCATATTAAATACTTATTAGAATTTTTCTGTGTAGTTTCATATCTTCTTTCTTATCCATGTGGTCTGGTGCTTCTCATTTGCTTATATTTTCTCTCTCCTCTATGTTTTGTCTATTTTATATTTTCTCTATTGATTATGTGTGTGGGTCATAACTAATGGTATATTTATTTTTAAAAAGTCATAATCGGTGACTCATTGATTGTGTCCCTTTTTCCCTTTTTGAACCCATTTCCCCCTTCTTCCTCTTCTTAATGTGTGGACCCATGGTTATCCATTTTCTCACTTTTATTATTTTAGCTTGCATGACCATAGGTCCTTTATTTGAATTTGATAAGTATATATATTCAAAACCTTCTATGGGCATTTGAATAGTAAATGTCTAGAAGAAATGATAAGTACCAAGGCATTTCACAAGTCTTAGGTACATTATCAAGATCTTATTTATGCAATTTGGGACTTAAAGTGATTTCAAGGATTTATTTTTTTCATATAATTTTACCAAGAGAACACCTAGTAAAATTTTATGTAGTTGAATTTTATTATAGGGAGAGAAGGTGAATGCTTTTCTCTAAATTGGGTTGTAACACTCATAAGCCCTAGATCTACATTGAGTGACATGTAAGTAAAATAATCAAAGGGACACAAACCACTTTAATTCACATTTTTTTAATATTTGTTGTGTTGATAGGATAAATTAATGTTACTTATAAAGAAACAAGTTTTTAACATTTACCCACACCAATTCATGAATATTAGGTAGGCACTTTATTCATCTACTAATGACAAATAATCCTAAAAATTTATAAGTGGAAAAAATAGCACTGGACACAATCTTAGGTCTAGGTCACAATCGGAAAGAAAGGGTTAAAATCAATGGTCAATGTTGTGTTAGATCGTAATCAAAGGTTTGATAATCCTAACCCTATGATCAAACCAATCATAGACTTCTAGATCTTATTTTTCACAACTTATAAGGGATCTTATTTTCATCATCATACATTATTAGAACCAAGTGTGTTCATTTCATTACTCTATCTCTCTTTCCATTTATTACCATTGCAATTGATCATTTCATGTTTATTTTACTTTTAGTCCCTTTTTATTAGCATTCAGTATATTTTGAGTTATTATATTTTATTATATTAGGCCTGATTTACCTTGTGCCATAGGTTTAATTAGCTTTACATGGTTTCATTACCATTGTGAGATAAATAATTAAAACATTTTGGTGAACTCAATTATAGTTATCATCCAACCTAGGGTTTCATAACACTCTCATCATAGGTTTGATTTTCCCTTTTTTTTGAGTTTTTATTGCTTCATGGTTTTCATCAAACCATCTCCTTATTTATGCCTTCTCATTAGGCTTTCATTTTATTATAATATGTCAACTTTTCTAAGTCTTGGTCCTCTTCCCCTTGCTAGCTTAGTTGTATGCTTGTGTTTTTTCCTATTCTCATGGGTATATCAAATTATTACATTACATTTATTTTTCAAATTGGCATGTACATAAATGGTTTATGGATTTTAGATTTTCTTAGGGTTAATTATAGGTTTTTATGTAATAGTGATGGATTTTAGATATTATTAGGGTTGATGATAGGATTTTATGTAATAGTGATTATTTATGTGATAATATGATTGAAATTGATAACTTTTATTCCCATCCTCTTAGTGATAATAATTTTATTGGTCATCGTATGATGATTCACTAAAGTAAATATTGCAATAACCCAGTGGGGTAGGGAATGCAATGCTTCTATCAACATTATTTGATTTCAACCTCAAGGAGGGGTTAACCAACACACCCATAAATCTCTTAATATTCCTCTTTCTCCTAATAGGATTAAAATCTAAAGGACTGAGGACTATAGACACCCAAATTCCACCATTGTAGTGTCATAATTAAATATACTAATTATCACATCCCTTACCAACATGTTTGTCATCAAAATATGAATTTTTATCCTAATTATGACCTAAATCATATCTCATCCCACATAACCCCACTAAAATTATCCCTTTTATTAATAAACTAATTAATTCATATTATTTAATTTAATTAATCACTAATTAAATCAAACACCCAAAACTTTAGATTTAAAAAAAATATAGCCAAGCCACCTCATCATCCCTCTCATCCAACCTCATTTAATCCTTTTAACCTCCCTATTTAATAATCAAAAAACTTGTTCAGACCTCATTAAGACACCTCATTTAATACATTATTTCATATTCCAACAACCACATTTAATAAATTCAACTCATTCAATGTCCAATAACAAACCCATTAATCATTTAACCACTTCTTCCAATTAACTCATATATTCTCAATCAATTCATTGAATGTATTTAAACTTTAGAATAAATATCCACCATATAAATTCAAAAATATTAAATAAATATGGATTAAATTTGACCATTTATTCTCCCTCTAAAACATCTATAAATTGACATGATTTTCTCCATTAAGAGGATCATATGAATTGCCATCAAAATTAGCATCATGCATCTACTTGAGATTGAATCTATCAATAAATCTATCATTACATTATTGAAAATTATTGCATAGTAAATTCATTTGAGAAACCACATATCAAGCAATCAGGAATAATGTTTTAGTAAAATTTTGTTTATTTTCTTAGAAGAAAGTGAGAAGAAACTCAAAGAGGGTATGGTAAAAAAAATTGATATGTTGCGCACGTGTTAATCTAGATGATTATGAAAACTCATAATTGTCTAGGGAGGAATGACCTGTAGATAAGAAAGCACTAAATAAATGGTTGATTACTAGGTTAGTAGGGTGGATTGCCTAACATGAGCTAGATCCAAGAAGCACAAGCTAAGGGGATATCAATACACACTTTTAAACAATTAAGTTCTAAAAATGAAAAATAAATTGCTTGCATAAATAATAGAAGATACTAAAATGAAATATAAGAAGTATTTGATGGGATATAGATGAATTTGACTAATTTTAGCAATAAAAAATTAAATATCAATAATAGATGAAACATGATTTAGGAAATAGAGTGATCCTCTGTGATAAAATAGAAATTTAGAAAGTAGAATTTGGTTAGGGTCTGATAGGTCAAATCAGCGTGTTGTTGAAAATTGATACACAGTGACCATTAGTGGTTAAGGTTAAACCATCAGTGGTTAGGTGACCATTGGTAGTTAGGTGACTACTAGAAATTACTATGGGATCTAGCTTAGGAAGAGAAATTTGGTTGGGAAGGTTGTAGGAAAGTTATAAAAGGTGAGTTTAGGTTGAATGCTAATTGTGAGATAGAGGATAATGTTTAGAGGTGTCTGGTTTAGGTAGAGGTTGTTTAGATGATTGAAAGAGGCTATGGATGGTCTTGGGAAAGAGAAGAAGTGTTTGGAGTTGTAGAAATATAATATAGGAAAGTGGGATGGAAGACAAAGTGATACAAGGAATGAAACAAAGAAACTAATTATTGAATCCTGATAAGAAACATATATTTAGCTTTATTATTATTGGTATGAAGAATGTTTAGGTTGGATAAAAGATTTTTGTATATTTTAGAGTAATTTTGGTAGAGTGATAGTACCTTAGCTATTGACTGATGAGTTGTAGCAACAACTTTTATCTCTATCATGGTCACTAGTTTACTAGAAGATTTATCAAATTCATCAAAAGTAAGAAGAATACTTGCACAAAAAGCCCTGATATCTTGCACCAATAAGTTTTGATCCCTTGCACCAAGAAGTTTTGATCCTCTAGCACCAAGAAGTTCTACTCTTCTTTCACCTCCTATTCCTCTCTTAATATAGAGGGAAGGGAGTGGTGAAATAATAAGTCTAACATGATGTCTAAAAAGCTATCTTCTTTTGGCCTAACATGCATTGATTATGAAAATAGTGGATCAAATAGCTATTAATAAAAAATCAAGCTAGAGTTAAAGTTGAAGTTAAATCCCAAGGTAGTTAATGGAAAACCATCAATGATTAAGGTTAACCATTGGTGGTTAAGGGTTGACCGTTGATAGTTATGGTCATAGTCAAAATTGGTTAAACTTAGCCTTTTATACTAATGATTGGTGGGGTAAATGATTAAGAAATGATCCCAAAGGGGTCAAAAGGTGGTCCAAGGGTTAGTGTAACATATGGAACCATAGTGTATGATTTTATAGTGTTTATATTTTACCATTTTTTGTTATGTAGTTTATATCTATAAGTTATAAAATAAAAAATGAAAGGTTGGTAGAAGGTCAGACATCTTGAGTATGGGAAGAGGTGTTCCCCCTCAAACTAGGAATCCTTGAAGTGAAACAAAATTGAGTGTAGGTTTAATAAGTGAGTAAGTGGGTGAAAAATTTGGTGATAGGTTGGGAATTAAAGTGTAAACATGTACATAAAATGAAACTAAGTGTGATAACACAGATTGTGCATAGACTAAGCTATCATAGTTGAAGTAGTTGGTAAAATAGGTGGTACTAAAAGGACAAGTGACTATATTTAGGCATGGTGGTTATGGTGTGCTCAAAAATGCAAGTCTCCTAGATAAGGTCAATGTGTTTTTATGTGTCCAAGGCAGGATGTTATTTTGAGAAGACACAAAAATAGTTAGTACACAAAAATAATGCAAGATTAAGTAATGCAAATATGACAAGGTAGTCTTAGTGATCAAGATGACCAAGGCACAAGGTTATTGCAAAAAGTGGGCCAAATTATCCAATGTGAGGTTAATGTGGGTAGTTTTTTAGTGGATAAGGTGATCCATAATGGTTGGTAGTGGTAATGGTGTTGGTTTGAAGATGTTGTGGGTGGTGGTTATGGTTGTGGTGATAAAAATATAAAAGGACCATTAGTGGTTGGATGTAAGCCCTAAAAGGCTGATCGTTAAAGGTCAAAAAAGAGATGCCATTTGGTCATTTGAAAAATATTGACCTCTAATGGAGGATTCTTTGGAAATTATGAAAATGATGTTGGTGGAGATTTTGTGATGAGCTGAGTGAGTTGAGTGAGGGTCTTGTTGAATGAGAGTTGACTAGGGTGGATTGTGTGGTATAGGTTGACTTGGGGTCCAAAGTGAATGGGAGAATATTACATGGTAGAGGTAGAGTGTGGGGCCAAGTAGTGATGGTGGTTTTGAGGAATCCAACATGATGGTAGTCACATAATGAGGTCAATGATGTAACTAAATTAGTATTTTATTTGTAGTTTAGTTGTTGCTCTAAGTGGGTAAGGGTAGGCATTAAAAATTGAGGGAAGGTTAAGAGTTGGGTATGAAATTGGATATTGGGTGGGAACTAATGTAGGTGATAATTAGTTTAGGTATAAGTTAAAATTTAGAGTTTTTGTTGATGTTTATGGGTATTTAGGTAAGCCCTAGGGCTTATGTGTCACCATCAGTATCCACATAGTGACTGTTTATGGTCATTATTAATTATCATTGGTTGATAGGCAACCATTGAAGAGTCAATGTCGAGACCACTGATCGTTTAACACTAAACCATCAATCATCAAAGTTTGAAGGGCATTATGGAGGTTGATTTCTTGCATAAGCCAAAAGATGAGGTCCTAGAATGGTAATGGTATTCTTTGGATAATATGGAACTTGGTATCTTATATAATCTGAAGGAGGGTTAGGGGTAGCTGATGATCAAAGAATGAAAGGGTGTCATGGAGGGTGATTTCTCACCCAAGACAAAGCATCCAATTCCTCCTCATAAACCATATCATCCTAATCAAAGTCTCGAGTTGGATCATAAGTTGGTTTTTGACTATTTTCCATGTATCGATTATTGTAAAGAGGATATAGATCCATCTCTCAAACAACATTATCTATAGTTGGGTCTTCAACAAAGTCCTCCTCACAAGCCTCATCATACCAATCAAGGTCATGATTTGGATCATAAGCAAGCATTTGGTTATAGTCAATTTATGTGGCCATTCTATCATAATCTGGATTATACATGACTCCACCATAAGTGTAGCTAGTCATATCTGTATAAATGATGAAAGCTCTAAAAATAAAAAGGCTTAGATTTATGCAAACTTTGAAAAACTATGTCCAAAGGATAAAGGGTTCAAACATGATGTAGCTTGGTAGAAAGTGGAGTTGTATCTCCAAAATGGTTTATGATAGAACTTGGCATAAAAAAGTCTAACATCTAATGTCTAACGTTAAATGCCATACACATAAAATGTCAAGCAATGAATAAAAAATGACATGTCAATGTCTAGGAAAAAAAATTTCAAACAAGGTCTAAACTAGGAAAGGGGAAAAGTTGAGTTGCTAGGGCTTTCATCCAAACATGGAGTCAAAATCTAGGCTAAAAAAACATGATATGCTAGGACATTTGGCCAAACATGACATCAAAATATAGACTTGAAATAAAATATGATTTGATTTGATTTAATCTAAAAAGGTTGGAATAATTTTAACATAGATTCAACATACAAAATCAAACATAAACATGATAAATTGGTATAAGCCATAAGGCAAAAGGCACTTGGAGAAAAGACTGTGTTTTCCCAAATAAAGGCACAAATAAGGATGAGGATAGACTGAATGAACAAACAAGTGATAGTTTTCAAATTTGTTCAATTAATTAACCTAAATTATGCAACCCAAAAGATAAATATTTTGTATCATCCCCTATGAAATGAAGCTTAAATAGAAATTAATCAATGTTTGAATTCAAACTTGGAAAGGTTAATTGAAAACTCAATGGTTGAAAACTATGATTGGACTAAATAAGCTAGACAATATTGGATAACATGATAGTGCATGAACAAGGTCCAAATGGCATACGTGACATTATTTTCTTGGTTTGAAATAATAGTTTTTGATACAAGGTCAAATAAGTCTTGAAATAAAATGAGCAACCTATCAACATAAGCATGTTATAATGATGTGATCAATGTTATGTTTCAAAGACTCAAAATCTCAAACTTGATAATGATATGGGAAGTATAACAGTACCCATATCAAACAAGTAACACACACAAACATGTTTAACAAAAATTTTAAGGCACAAGTGTGGTGTAAAATGGCCATCATAACACCTCCTCACACAAAGAGTGATGTATAAATAAATTGGTTTTTGAAATAGTTATAAATGAAAAAACAAGTTTTGGTCTCAAAACATACCAAGAAAAAATTACCAAAATACACTAAGTATAATCTTCCAAATCCTAACAAGTGTATGGTAATGTGGGGTTGACTAAACTAATTATTTTTTGAACATTCTAGATGGATCAATTACATAGGAATTTCATGTCCAATGTGACAAAATAATATAATGTCATTTAATTATGTGACACTTGGCTTGTTGTAAAAAGGTCTTTCCCTTCTTAAACCCACTACATACATCACTCACTTAGTGTATTACAATGTCCAATGTGCTCAAACATCCCAAGCTTAGCCCCAGTGCTAGGAGATGGTTTAACTGCTCAAACCATCGGTCTTAGTGGGGTAATTTGAATTTATATACCCCCTCATAGAGAGAAGTTGAATATTATATTGAGTGATGAAATACCAAGTCAAATATTTTCTAAAAAACTTGTGGGAGGTAATGACGTCCCCCTCATAAGCCAAGATGCATGGAAATAAAGGACTAAAATAGAAAGACTTTATGGTCACCTTAAGATCACCTAATACTATGCAAGTTTTTTAGGAGAGATTTAAATGAAATCATTTATATAACTTGGAATAGGTGATAAAATGAGATGAAAATGTGCTTTTGATCACCTGAGTTCCCTAAATGGGATGGGAGGAGAGCATATACACACATCTCTTCTCATGAAAACAAACAATCAACAAACAAGGTATGATAAATGAATGCTTATAAAAATAAATGAAACTACATGATGTTAATGTTAATTTTAAGGTACAAAAATAAATTTGTTGTGAATTTTTTCCCATTTTTCTTTGATTGAACTTGTAAAATATTGATAAATATCCATGGCATAAAAACAAAATAAATTCTTTTTAGATCCCAAATAGATGATGTAAACAAGTTTGACAACATATTAGGATTTGATTAGGTTCATTATTTAGATACCAATTGAAATGTTTAGATTATGTTCATATCCAAATTGAAAGGGTTTTCATAATCAAAACTTGATACAAAACATCTATGTTCATTTTTAAGCCCAAAAGTCCAAATGTGTGAGATTTGACTAGTTTGTTTTAAGCCTAAAACAAAGTGTGAAAGATTTGACTAATTCATTTAAAACCCAAATTGAAGTGTTTGTTAATAAAATAAAACCATTTTGTGTTAACATATTGATTTTTCCCTTGAAAAAAAAAATAAAGTAACCTCATACTTAGAATCAGTTTTAAGTGTTAGCAAATGAGATTTTGTTTTGAGCTCTCAGGTTTTAGATTTAAGTAGAATCGTCGTTGGTTAATAAAGACCGTTGACAATGACCTATCAACCTTAAGGAAAAACCACAAAAGATAAACATGTTATGTTAGTATAATGTTATAAAAAATATCAAAAAAATAAAATAAACCTATGAAACATGCAAACAAGTAGTTATAAGGTTAAAACAAAGAAAATCGAACACATAAAACATAAAAACCTGCAGTTAGTATTTCAAACATAACTTGTAAAATATGCATCCATTTGTCATGAAATATTTTTAGGTTGTTTATATGTGTAGATCACAACTCTATAAAAAAATCTAGGTCAAAATAGTGAATAAAAAAAAAGTTATTTGGACGGATAGCCGAAAACTAAAGGAAATTTTGAGAAAGGGAATGAAGAGGATACAACTGAGGGAAACTTAGAACATAGCAATTCTGACAATGAGGGTAATCAGACTATGTCTAGGGGAGGTGTTAAAGACAAAGATAACTTAATTGATGATCCATTTTTTATGAGAGAGGAGGATCACATGGTTTTGGCTTCTACTCTTGCTATGGAGACTAGGGGACAAGAAAAGGAGGACCCTGTTCAGCATGAAGACCCTGTTGAGACTAGAGAGGAGGAACTGATGGATAGGGAGGAACAAATTGAAAAGGTTGATTCCCCTTCACATGAGATTGTAGAAGACATTTGTGACTCTCCATAGAGGGAAACCAAGCTTTCCTTCCTGTATTCTACCAAGTTCAATGCTGACTCTATTCTCCAAGTTGATTCTTGGATCTATAATGAAATAATGGGGCTAAAGAAGAAAGTGGAAACAATGCAACACAATCAGGATGTTGATTGGGCCATAATCAACCACTTAGAGGTGCAAATGGGAGATATCCTAAAAAACTTAAAGATTATGAGCATAATCTTAGAATGTTCATTAAGGAAAGTGGAACAAAGATGGAATAGGTAACATCAACCATTTGTGTTGCTGCAGCTAGCCTTGGTAAAAGAGCAAATGAAGAAATAATATCCTCAGAGGGTCCAAGTAAGAGGACAAGGTAGAGTTTGAGGAAGAAAGCCTTGCAAGTTGTAGCTACTTCAGCTGCTAACTCCATCTAGGATACTACTACGATTGGAAAGGAGGCTGTCAAGATGATCATGGAACTGCAATATAAGCTTAGGGTCTTCTTTGTTGGTTTTGTTCCTGTTCAGGTATTTATTGCTGCTTGTTGTAATTGGTTCTTGTTTTTGGTCTTGTTTATTGGTTCTTGGTCTTAAACTTTATTTGAGGTTCCAGGTCCTTGTAAAACCTAGGTACTTTTATTGGACTATGTTTGTGGTTTTAAGTCCCTGTAAAACCTGATTTTGATGATGCTCTTCAGTAGGTTTCAGGATTGCTTTTCCTGGTGGTTATTAATGCTTTATCTTTTTTGATACTGTTAAAGGGTTTTGGGGTCCCTTCAAAACCTGCTTTTACTATAATCTAAAACAAAAAAGTTATTAGCTCTGTACTAGCTATTTTTACTAGAAAATAAAAAACAAAAAATGACAGTCACTAAAAAATTCATAACTTCTAAAATACATATAATATTTTAATGAAATTTTGAGATAATTAAGATGAAACATCTAAGAAAAATATAGAAAAAAATTATAAAAAAATGATAAATGGATTAAAAATAATAGCTATTTTAACATCCATTTTTATTCAAAGATGTGGGGTGTGCAATTGTGTCCTACTAGGCATGCCATTTGTGATCAAGGAATTTGACAAAGAAAGGAGGTTAATATAGATTTAGTTTTAAAAAAATGAAATAAAATTACTAAAAATATAAAATCTCTATTCCTAGATCATGGGTGGATCATGGTGAAAAAACTAATCGCACAACTAAAAATGGAAGGAAATGACAATTTAAACACAAAATACAAATTTCTTACCCAAATCCTTGATTGCTCCAAAAGGCTTATTCATTGACTTGATCAGATTTTTGCTCAAAAGGTCTTAATAAATATAGTGTGGCTACCTTCATATCCTCTTTTCACCTTGTCCAATGCTTGGCTTTGGCTTGATGTGGCTTGATTTGGCTTGGCTTGGAAGAATTTTGGCATTTTAACATTGTGTTTGCATTCATGACCAAATTCTTGCATAATAACACTACTATGTCCAAGCTCTATAAATGAAGAATTTTAGGCTTGATTTTATAGGCTTTAAAATCACTTGGAATAGGTTAAATTGTAATCTTGGTTGAGTTTATTAACTTTGGTTGAGTTTGGTATAGTCTTAGGATATTTTGTAGATATTTTCCATTTGAGACAACTCATAAAGGTAATGAGTAGCTTCTAAGATGTTTTAAAATGCTCTTGATATTTGAATTTTCTTTTTTGGCAATTGATTTATTATTTCATTTGATCAAGGATGAATTTAATTAGGATTTGATCAAGATTTTTAATTTAATTAATCTAATTTAGGCATTTGGTCATTTGTTGCAATATTTGGTTTAATTCAATGTGCATTTACCCAAATTGATTGATTAATAGGCCCAATTGATTTATTGCATGGTTATGAAGTGAAATTTGAGACTTATGGAAATTCTTGGACTAGGTATTCAATGATTGGCAAGAATTGGTCTAAATTCATATAAGTAGCCATTGGTGGCTAAATTTAAGTGTCTACAATAATGGTTTTGTGTTTGAAAAGTTAATGGTGAAGTTTGGTGGCCATAAAGACCAAGGCAAGGCAAAGCTTCTCAATATGGGTGTACTAATTTTCATACTCTATAAGTGTATAATTTATGTAGTAGACAACTTGCTCTTTATGATGCTCATCTCGATGTACCAACATTGCTCCTAAGGAGTTGTTAGTGGTGGAAATATAAAGGTAAAAATGTTGATCTTATTTGGGAGGAATGAGGATGAGTGGAGACAGAAGGTACTCTTTAAGTGAATCAAAAGCCTTTTTAAAAGATACATCTTTTGTCAAGAGGTGGTGGAAAGGTTGGTATCGATCAAAGAACTGAGAGATAAAGTGATGAATGGATTGGAGCTTCCCCTACAATATATGAAGTTGCATAAGGTGGGTGAGAGGAGGCATTTCAAGGATTGTTTTGATTTTAGTGGGATCGAATTCAATTCGATGAAAGGAGATGATAAAACCACAAAGCTTTCTTGAAAAGACCCCAAAAAGACACTTCTTGGGGTTAAAGTGAATATGGTAATGGATGAGGCATTCAAAGATAATCTTAAAAGGGTACAAATGATCTTTATGACATTTGGATTTCCCAAGAAGGTCATTGACATAGTTTTTTATAATTTTATGAATAAGGTCATGGAAGATGTAGGTCATAACATGATGTTAGGTTAGACCATCATTCTTCAGATGAAAAGGCATGACCCTATAGCAAAAAGTTCCCTAGGGATGATAAAGGTAGTTTTTTGTTGGTCTTTAGGGGAAATTAATATCTTATTATAATCTGAGAACCTATCCATAAGAGATAGCATCTCATGACCAACTTGAAGATCAACAAGTTGGTTAATGCTTGGCAAAAGAAAGTCATCCTTTGGGAAAGTAAGGTTAAGGTCATGAAATTCTACACAAATTCAAAGTTCCCCTATTGCTTTGGTGATAAGGATGACATTTGAGACCATTGGGAATAATAAATGGGTTGCTTAAAATTTATGGATAGGAGGCATTGAAGTTCTTCTTTGATGAGAAGGGCTAGGTAAGGGTACATTTGATGAAGTTTTTGCCTAACTAGCTTGGTATCATGGTTGGTGATTATATTATGGGTGGTGATAGAAGGGTTGATTCTTGACATGTCACTATAAGACCAAGAAAATGTTATTCTATGGTCTTGTAGGAAGGAGGGGAAATCTTGAAGCTCTGTGTAATTTAGTGATTGGCCAATTTTGATAATGCATGGGTTATCTAGAGTACCCAAGTTGATATCCATGGTGTATTCATTCAACATAGTTAAAGTTTTAGGATGAAGGTATTTGAGGATATAAGAATCTTTTGTACTAAGATAGGAAATAATGGAATCATCATCCTGACACCGAATGGTATTAATGATAGGAGAGTCATCTCCTACCATCTTAAGATGAGTCAGAGGAATGGTTATAATCTCCCTATACTTTTGATAAGTTAGGGGTATAAGGATGATCATGTTTATGAAATAATGTTAGGGAGAATTATGTTGAAATCCTCAAATGTTGATGGTAGAGTGGATAGTGAGGATAGGACATCCTCGTCAATGATGGTAATAAGAGGTGAGTTTATTGGCTCTTTAGGTGGAGCAAAATTGAGAACAAATATTTCATGAGGCTTTTGAGTCTTAAATGAAGGTAACTTGTGTGGTTTGTGCTCATAACATCCTATATCAAATCCCTTCTAAGAACACCTATGGAAGTATGTCTTGGTGAACTCTAGTTTGTCCAAATAGGATAAATCAGAGGTGAATGGTCAAGGAGAAGAGGAGGTTGAGGAGGCAATGAGAAATTGATCAAGTCCCCCATAGATAAGATTTATTTGGATATTGGGAGGCCCAAAATAAATAATGGTTCTAGTATTAGGGTCATAACTAAGGTTTTCATCAAAGTTTTCATACTCCTGGGGAGTAAGGAAGTCATCCAAGGCCAAGAGATGATACTCCCTAAGTTAGAAATGTTAGAATGTGGTTTCCGAAGGGTCTTTCATGGGGATTTGGGTAGAAGGAATGGATGAGATAGTCGAGGCTAGGTTGGTGAAAGAAGTGGAGTCATCATTGGTTGTTGAATCCTTGGTGAAGGGAAGGAGGAGAAAATCATTTGGATAGTATGTCATGTTGCATGATGTGAAAGGGCTTGAGTCAGCTTAAATAGAAACTACTTGACCCTAGTATTCAAATTTGATGCAATAATGTAGGGTAGATGGTACACAATTCATGAAATGCATCCAATGGCACCCAAGTAGAAAATTATATTAGAACTCACCTTATATTATGTAAAATAGCTTAGGAAAAATGTGAGGTCATAAATGAATGTGGAAGATAACTGTTCCTAGAGTTGTTGCCATAGTGTCATTAAAGGAATGGAGCATCATTGTGTTTTTTGACATAATGTTCTCCAATAATTTTAGCTAGTCATATGTGTGGTAAAAGATAATGCTAATGTTATCCTCTCCATCAATCATAAACCTCTTAATGTAGGTTTGGTTGATGTATGTGGTAATGAAGAGAAGAGGATCTGAATCCTAGGGATGAACATAGGGTATTTCAAAATACTTAAAGGAAACAAGGGTGGAAAGTTGGAGGGCTCTGACAAAGGCTACTAGAGGTTATGGATCTTTTGGCTGGACATCTATGGAATATAAAGCTTCTATCATTGCTTAGTCATGATGGGGTGAGGTATTGATTAGTTTATATAAAAGCATCTTCATGGGTGTTTAGTGACGTTGATTTAGAACTACTCTTTGGATTGACTTGAAAGGGTTTTATTTAGAGGTAACGGATATCTTGATTTTGGGAGAAGGTTTGGGTGTTTGGGTTTGGTTGAGTGACTGGGTGGTATAAGAAGGGTATGTCCATGGAATGGACATGTTTGCCTTCCCCTTATCCTTTTGTTGGGATTGTGATCATGTGACACCATGGATGGTGTGGATTTAGGGAAGATTTGGGCTAGAGGAATACTTTAGTTCCTTGTCACTCTTAGATGAGAGTGTAGGACAGGTAGGTTTGGGGTGGTGGCTTATGGTTTTTAGAGTGGCTATGGGGTTATGGGTGGTTTTTTTGATAATAGGTCATTGTCAGTACATAGATGATGGACGAGGAATTGGAGAACTTTACAATTATCCATATCATGTCCTGGCATTCTATGATACAATCAAATCAGATTTTCATCAAACTAGGATGGCTTAGGACTAGGGGGATCAAATGGTTTGATAGGAGGAAACGCTAGGGGGAACACCTTGAGATAGGAAGCAACATGGTTTTTGGTACCTATAAAACCATCATGGATGATTATGATGTCTAGATACATTGATATAGTAGAGGAGCTTTGATATTATGAGGCACTAGTATTTACCTACCTTTCAGATGAGCCATGTTTTTTATGATTATGTGACACAATGAGGGGTGGGGGAGCCAACATTGATACACCAGGGTAGTGGGAATCATTTATAAGTGCATAAAGAGGTCTTAAAGGTGGATAAGATTCAAGGAGTAGTAGTGTTTCAACACCCTAGATGCTCATGAGATTTTGTATTTTGATGTATTATATGATTTTGATATCGACTTGTGAGTTGCTGTAGCGAGATGTATATGATTTTGAGAGATATAGACATTATTTTTATATATGATGATTATTTTTATTATGAGTTCATTATGTGGTTATGGTTATGGATATGGCTTATGTTTTATTTCTCATTTTATGGAAGTGTTGTTGTTATGATGTTGTAAGGTTTGTTTATGATTAACATCTTTATTTGAGTAGATGTATGTTTGGTTAGAAATGTGGATGTTTTAAATTAATGATTCTATGTTTCCTTAACTAGATAGGCATGTGATAGACTAACATATTTGGTGACTCATGGATTTATGATATGATAGATAGTGATGACATGATAGATAGTTTTTGATTAGGTGATGTGATTGGTTATGTAGATTATTTTAGAAATATGATCATGATGCAATGATGTTATTTCAAGTAGATACATGTTTAGGTATATTTTCAAAATAGACATGTGATGGACAACATATGTGATGACTTATTGATGTCTGATGTGATAAATGGTGATGATGTGATAGATAGAATTGGATATAATTTTCTTAATAATGTAATATTATTATGGTTGGTTATGATGATTAATGATTATGTTCATAATGGTATTATATGATGTTGGTTGAGATGGTTAATTCATTAAGATGTTCTTATGATTGAAAATAGTTAAATAAAGAAGACAAAATGTCAAAGACACAACAAAACACATAATTGATATTTAAATATTTTTAATAAATTGCATTTGATTAGATGAAGGTGAATTAATCTTAAAACACATAGAGTAAGTTGGATAACAAAAATAAATGTGAGGAAAGATAATAAAGATGAGAAAGACGAGACAAGCATCTTTAATTAATGCATCAACAAATATGTATGATAGAATAATAAGAAGACATGATGCTTCTTCTTTGGCAAGGACTAAAACAAATGGAAGTTAGATCAGCTTATGAACATAAGCCCTTCAAATGTTTTATATTAGCATTTGTTAGGTGGTTAAAAAGTTTCTTGATCACATAATGTCAAGTGAGCTCAAAAATCCCTTGTTTATAGAGAGTATAAAGGGAATATGGATGATAGTGGAGTCTACTTGTGAGACTAGCATGCCTCTTTTGTAGGTTACCAAAGAACTAGTATAAACAAGTCCATGTCACATAAGGTGTAGACTGATCGATGTGGGAAGTCTACTTATGAAAGTTGCTTGCAACATCCAAAATTATCTTTACTTTGTATGATTTTGATAATGGGTCTTTTGATATTTTGTTATTGATTGGAAGCTAGGGAAGTTGATCGATGTGAGAAGCTTCCAATAAATTGCTATGCTTTGACAAATGCTTTACTTAGCCATCCTTCAAGGGAGTGGTCTAAGTTTGTGAGATTTGTTTAAGGATTTTGATAGATGGATTTCAAGGGAGAAGTATACATTACATTATGGTGACTATCCTTCAAAGGATCAGTTTGTGAATACTTAGAATGACCCATATAATATATGATTTTTAACTTTTTTTGTTTTATTGATTTTTTGTTATTGACATGGATTTGCTTATATAGTCTTTAAAGGTTCACCTTCATGAAGGAAGACTAAAGTATAATAAGGTTTATAATGGGTGGAAGAGGTTTAAGTGACAATGACCATGGGAACCCATCCTATAAAGGGGTAGGGAGTACCATAAGAATCATGCCATAGGTAGAGTTGTGGTACCCATATTCAAGATTAGGCTAAGACTATGATGGATAATCACATGATCTAGCTTTAACTATTTGTCCTTAAAATAAGGAGATGAAGGTGGTTGAAAACAAGGGATGAGCTTAAGTTGGATAAAAGGTGAGTTTGATCTTGTTTAAGAAAAGAAAGGATGCAGATGCAAAGCATTAAGGGGCTCATGTTCTAGTTTCCATTTAAGAGAAGATAATTGATAAGCTCCTGATTCATACTTGTGCATTATGATATAAGGTCCAAGCCAATTTAAAGAAAACTTTCCCTACTTGCTTTTCTCCATATTGGTTACATGTTGATTTTACTTTAAGATGAGATCATTGATATTGAATTCTTGTACTTTGAGGTGATTGTTATAAGCATGCTTGATTCATTATTGATAGACATGAAGATGGGTAAGTGTAAATAAATGATGTTCATCAAGTAGCTCAAGTTGGGCTAAATGTTGTTGATGATAATCATATTCAAAAATGATATCCTATAGGGATATATGAAGAGAGGGAATTTGGACTTTGAGAGGCAAGACAACCTCTGATCCAAAAATAAGAGAGAAAGGGATAGCAACAGTAAGGGTTTGAATGATAGTATGATATACCCATAAGGTGAAGGGTATGTATAAATTCCAATCTTGACCATATGCATTAACCATTTTCATTAGCATGTTGTTAAGAGTTTTGTTAGAATATTCAACCTATCCATTAGCTTGTAGGCAATAAGGCAATGAGAAACTTAACTTGATACCAAATGCATCACAAAGACCTTGGAATTTCTTGTTATTAAGATATTTTCCCTTTATAGATGATTATTTTATGTAGAACACCAAAATGACAGATAATGTTATGGTTAATAAAGTTGATAATATTTTTGGCCTTGGTTAAAATGAGAGAAATAACTTCTACCCATTTGGTGAAATATTCTATTGCAGTGATATTAGAATGATGTCATTGTGATGAATAGGGGTTAATTTCACCAATAAGATCTAGACCCCATTACAAGAAGGGCCAACAATATTTGGATACTTGGAGACTATGGCTATGTGAGTGACATAAATTATCATGTTATTGACATTTAACACACTTCTTCACATAATCAAAACAATATTGGTTAAGAGTAGGACAATAGTAGCTAAGGTGAAGGATACATTTAGCAGCAACTAGACCATTAAAGTGGCCTCCAAAAATCCCATCATGCATTTCCCTGATAACATGAGAGGCCTCATGACTATATATAAATTGAAAGAGGAGACCATTAAATCCATGTTTAAGGAACTCCCCATAGTATAATATAACATGAAGTTCCCTAAATAGATGCTCTTTGACCATTCTAAGAAAGGTTAGAAGGAGTAATGGCAAGGTTGAGATAGTCAAAGATCTACTTATACCAAAGGTCAGGTTGGGTCTCCTCCACATCGAAGATGGTTGGAGAGTCTAATTTGATAAAATAAAGCTTAGTAAGATGATGGATAATGATAGATAGCTTAGATTCAGAGGGTGCAGATGGGATCTAGAAAGTGAGAGAAGCCATTGTATTGATATACTTGTTCATAGATCACAAAATGGTTTGGATAAAATAGTGTTAAAATGATGCCAAGATTACATCGACTAGTTACTTATACTCTTATAAAACATCATTCTTACATTGATAAGATCCATTGATTTGGTTGACCATGAGTTGAGAGTCACCAAAAACACTGATAGTCTTGAATCCCAAGGCTAAAGTGGTTTGGAGACCTATCACTAGGGATTCGTATTCAACCATGTTATTGGTATAACCAAAGTCAAGTTTGAAGGATAAAAAAAGATGTTTAACATCAAGGGGAATAAATATAATACTAGCTCCCAAAACACATTGACATTTTGATCTATCAAATAACATGGTCATTTGATAGGTGATGTTCTCTTGAGAAAGGGTGGCGATGGACTCATTAATAAACTCAAAAGGAGAAGGTTGGTTGCCTACTAAGGGTGCTTTGGCCAATTAGTTGGCAATAACTTGCCCTTTTATTAACTTCTTTTGGAGGAACTCAAGGTCAAACTTAGCTAAGAGCATTAGCCACTTATCCATATGTTGGTTTTGGTATGGCTTGGAGTGCATATACTTGAGTGGGTTGGTATTTTTTATGACATAGGTCTTATGGTTGAGAAGGTATTGATATATTTTTGAGGCAATGAAGTCTAGTGTGAGTTAAAGTTTTTTGGTATGGGTGTATTGAGTTTCATAATACATAAGCATATGAATTATGTATTAGACAACTTTCTCTTTATGTTGCTCATCTCTATGCCCCAAAAATTCTCTTAAGGAGTGGTTAATGGTAGAAATATAAAGGTAAAAAGGTTGATATTCTTTGGGAGGAATGAGGATGGGTGGAGATAGAAGGTAATTTTTAAGTGAATCAAAGGCCTTTTGACATTATTTTTTTGACTTAAAAGATACATCTTTTTTTAAGAGGTGGTGGAAAGGTTGACATCAATCAAAGAGCTGAGAGATAAAATGATGAATAGATTAGAGCTTCCCCTTCAAGCTGTAGAGTTACTTGAGGTGGGGTGGGAGGATTCATGTTGAGGATTGCTTTGATTTTGGTGGGATCAAATTTAATTCATCAAAGGGAGATGATATATCCAAGAAGAATTCTTGATAATACCCCAAAAATACACTTCTTGGGGTTAAGACAAACATGGTAATGGATGAGGCATTTGAAGATAATCTTAAAAAAAACCAAATGATCTTTATGACATTTGGATTTCCCAAGAAGGTCATCAACATAGTATTCTACAATTTTGTGAATAAGATCATGGAAGATGTAGGTTATAACATGATAATAGGTTTCATCTATGCTATTGAGGCCAAAAAGGATGACCCTATAGTAGAAAGTTCCCCAGGGGGCGATAAAGGTAGTTTTGTGTTGATCTTCAGGGACAATACGATCTGATTGTAACTCGAGAACCTATCTATAAGAGATATCATCTCATGGACAGCTATAAGATCAATAAGCTAGTTAATGCTTGGTAAAGGAAAGTCATCCTTTGGGAAATTAAGGTTAAGGTCAAAAAAGTATACACCAATGCAAAGTCCCCCTATTACTTTGGTGAGAGGGATGATGTTCAAGACCCATTGGGAATAATCAATGGGTTGAACAAAATTTATGGATAGAAGGCATTAAATTTATTTGATAAGAAAGGCTATGTGAGGGTGTATCCAATGAAATTTTTGCCTAACTAGCTTGGTATCATGGTTGGTGACTATATTATGGGTGGTAATGGAAAGGTCAATTCTTGGCATGTTGATGTAAGACCAAGCAAATGTTATGCTATGGTATTATAGGAAGGAGGGGAAATCTCAAAGCTCTATGGAATTTAGTGATTGGCCAATTTTGACAATGTGTGGGTTATTTGAAGTACCCAAGTTGATATCCATGGTGGATTCATTCAACATGGTTGAGGTCTTAGGAGGAAGGGATTTGTGGATAGAAGAATCTTTTGCACCAAGATAGACAAGAATGGAATCAGTATCTTAACACTAAATGGTATTAATGGTAGGAGAGTCATCTCCTACCATCTCAAGATGAGTTATAGGAATGGTTATGGTCTCCCCATCCTTTTGATAAGTCAAGGATCTAAGGCTGATCATGTTGATAAAATTTGTTTTTAGGGAGAATGATGTTGAAATCCTCAGATGTTGATGGTGGAGTGGATGGTGAGGATGGGACTTACTCATCAATGATGATAATGGGAGGTAAGTCTATTGTCTCTTTTGGTGGAGTGAAATTGAGACCAAATATTTCATGAGGCTTTTGAGTCTTACATAGAGGCAACTCATTTGGTCCATGCTTTTAACTTCCTAGATTGAATCCCTTCCAAGCACATCTATAGAGGTATGTCTTGGTGAAATCCAGTTTATCCAAATAAGAGAAATCAAAGGTGAATGGTTGATTAAAAGAGGAGGTCAAGGAGGTAATGAGTAGTTGATTATATCTCCCATAGATAATATTCATTTGGAGATTGGGAGGCCCAAAATAAATAGTGGTTTCGGTATTGGGGTCATAATCAGGGTTTTGGTCAAGGTTTCTATACTCCTGGGGAGTAGGGAAGGAATCTAAGGCTAAGAGGTGATACTCTCCAAGCAAGAAATGTTAGAATGTGGATTCCAAGGGGTCCTTCATAGGGATTTAGGTAGAAAGAATGGATGAGCTACTCTAGGATGGGTTGGTAAAAGAAGTGGATTCATCATTAGTTGGTGAAGACTTGGTGGAGGGAAGGAGGAGAACATCATTCAACTGGTATGTCATGTTGTATAATGTGAAAGGGATTAGGTTAGTTTGTATGGTAACTGCTTGACCTTGGTGTTCAACTTTGATGCAATGATGTCGGGTAGATGGTATATAATTCATGAAATAGATCCAAGGGCAGCCAAGAAGAACATTATACTAGAACTCACCTTATACTACATAGAAGAGCTCAGGAAGTGTGTGAGGTCTTAAATGCTGTGGAGGATGATGGTTCCTAGATTTTTTACCATAGTGTCATTGAAGGAACAAATCACCACTATGGTTTCTGACATAATTTTCCATGGGAATTTTATCTAGTCATATGCATGGGAGGAGATAATGTTGATGATATCCCCTCCATCAATCATAACCCTCTTGATGTAGGTTTGGTTGATGTATGTGATAATGAAGAGAGGAAAATCTAGATCCTAGGAATGAATGAAGGGTATTTCAAAATCTTTAAAGGTAATAAGGGTGGAAAGTTGGAGGGCTTAGACAATGGCTGCTAGAGGTTGTGGATCTTCTAGTTGGACCTCTATGGACTACAAAGATTATATCATTACTTGGTGGTCATGGGGGGAGGTATTGATTATTTCATATAAACTCATCTTCACCAGTGTTTGGTGAAGTTTCTTTATAACTAATCTTTGGATTGACTCACAAGGGTTAGATTAAGAGGTACCTAAGATGGATATATTGGGTTTGGTTGAGTGATTGGGTGGTAGAAGAAGGGTATGTCCATGGAATAGACACCTTTACCTTCCACTTATCCTTTTATTGGGATTATGATCATGTGAACACATAGATGGTATGAATTTAGGGAAGAGTTGGGCTAGAGGAATGCTTCGGTTCCTCCTCAATCTTAGATGAGAGCATGGGAACAAGTAGGTTTGGGGCGGTGGCTTATGGTTCCTAGAGTGGTTATGGGGTTATGGGTGGATTTTTCTAACAATAGTTCATTTCCAACACATAGCTAATGGACTAGGACTTGGAGATATTTATAGTTCTTCATAACATATCCTAATGTTCTATGGTATGAGTAAATCAAATTATCACCAAACCAGGATGGCTTGGGACTATGAGGGTCAAATGGTTTAATGGGAGGAAAAGTCAAGAAATAATATTGCAATAATCTCTATAGGATGGTTGAGTGACTCAGGCAAAGGTGGTAAGGATGTTGGAGTTTTGGTTTTGACTTTTCAAGTGGAAGCCTTCTTAGGAGTAGGCTTAGTAGCGAGATTTTTGGGTGGTGGAATATTCTTGGTGGTTGGTGGTTTGGAGGTAGAAGTTTTATAAATAGTAGGCTTGATAGTGGGTGGTATGAAAATAAAAGGGTTGGAAGTAGGATGTTTGGTAGTGGAGGGTTTGGAAGTAGAGGGAATGAAAATAATAGGTGGTGGTATAGCTAGAAGATGAGGATGGGTTTGGGTTGTCTTTGGGAGACATGTTTTCTTAATGAAAGGATGAGGTCCTAGGATAGAAGAAGGATGTGGTCCCAAAATAGAAGGCAAGGTAGAAATAAGTGGCAAGGTTATGGCTTTTGGGATCTTAGGTGGCTCCTCTTTCTTGTTTAGCTTGACTTGCAGTTTCTTTGGTGGGTTAGGTGGTGATAAATCCAAATTTAACAAAGGGTGAGTAAGGATCTAAGTAGGGAGCATGCTTAGGTTTTTGATAGGCTTGGTTGGGATGGTAGAAGGTGCTTGGGCTACTTTAGGTAGAGTCAGTTTGGTTGGTTCAACCATGGCTTTAGGGGTAGAGGTTTCTAATGGTTTAGTTGAGATGATGGTGGGTTCAATAGTGGAAGTGGAAGGTTGGGTTGACAATGGTGTGGTTAAGGTATCTTTCTTGGTTGGGTAAGGAAGCCCAAGATGGTGCCAAAATGTGGCATGATCTGCATTAGGTTGGGATAGGTACTCCAAATTTTGAACCATTCTATAGAAAGTCTTATATATGGGTTTGATCCCTTTGGTCTTGGTCTCAAAGGACAAACCCATGGGTTAAGAGATGGGAGTGGTCACCTCGACCTTTTCCTCAATCAAAGGCTCCAATGTTTGGGAGGGTGAGTCTTCTATGGGATAGGTAGATAAAGTGACCTCTTCCTTAAGAATTTTTTTTAAAGGAAGAGTGGATTATGGAAGAGAAGGATATGGTCATAATGAATGCCTCTTTTGGTATGTCTTCCAAAGGAGAGGCTATTAGCTTCACTAGCTCAACAAGAAAGGGGAATAATTGTTTCCTTTATTTAAATTTTCAAAGGAATAGAAGATGACTCCACTAAATAAATAAGTGGAATGGAAGGAAAGGTGGTTTGGGAAATGGTTTCCTCAATAGTGATTTCACTAACAACCATATTAACAATATGGACCTCATGGTTATGAGAGGATTTTGCTCTATTATTTTCATTTTTCACAAAAGGGGCATGGTTAGTGAATGATTGTCTAAAGATGTCAAGTGATTAATTTGGGGGTGAATTAGGGTTATCCAACACAATTTCACCCTTATCAATCAAAATTTGGACAACATTTTTGAAAGTATTGCACTTGCTAACATCATGCCCAATGACATAGTAAAAGGCACACAATTTGTTCTCCTTATACCAACTAGGTATAGGATGAGAGGAATCAAATTGTTGTGGAGGTTTGATTTGAGGGAGTTTTATGATATTTGTTTTTAAAAACTTTTTCAAGACCAAAACATATGACTCCCCTAGTGGAGTAAATTTATTTTGGTTGTTACAGTTTTGGTTTTTAGTGTTTTGATTATAGTAATTAGAAGAGTTGGGTTAATTAACAACTAGAGGAGGGGTAGTTTTAAGGAAAAATTAATTCATGGTTCACTTGTATTTGGTGTTAGTATTGGAGTGGTTGTTTTTAAATGATGAAGTTTCATTTGATTTGAAACTAGAGTTCTTGTTTCTCAATTTCAGCTTCCCCTCATCAATGGCTCTAATATCCAATTTCCATGTCGTGGTGAAAGCTTCATAAAAGGTATTGAAAGTCTACACCTATAGAGTGAAGTAAATATGTTTGGCATAAGCCCAAGAGAAAATATTAATCAACCTAGGTTGGGGTAAGGATAAAGAGAGTTGGTTTATCAAACCTCTCCAATGGGCCACAAAATCAGAAATCAACTCATCCTCAAATTACCAAATGAAGTAGAGATTGGTAATGGAAACCTTCTTAGATATATTTATGGAAAAATGATCTAATAAGGTTTGAGCTAATTAGGAAAAATAAAAGAGGGAGTGCCTAGTAATATCACTATACCAATCTAATGTCGAACTAGATAGGGACATGGGAAAGGTGTGGAGAAGGAGAGCATCATCATAAGCAATCAAGTAGCAAGAGTGTCTAAAAGATCTAAGATGTTAATAAGGATCTTCCTTTCTCTAAAATTTTGAAAATTTTAGAAACTCCCATTAAGGAGGATAAGGTCAAATTGGGACAGATAGATGAATCAGTTCATTGCATATTTGATTGTATGATAAGAAGTTATGGGTACTAGAGATAGATGACTCCAAATTGGTCATCTTGTCCATTCACATCTTAATAAAAAAAAAATTGTGGTTGTGCACCCCCATAGTTTTAGGGCATATTCTATTAGGTTTGGGTAGGTGCAACATAAGGATAACTAGTGGAAGATTGGGAGGTTGCCATATATTGATATGTGGACGTAGATGGTTGGGAAGATGCCATGTATGGGTAAGTGGTTATAGGAGGTTGGGTAGAGGATGGCTCCATATACCCCTGTGAGTTAAAAATATGGCTCAATTTTGGGTGCAATAGGAACTTCTTGAAAAATTGACATGGGTTGGGTTTGAGGTATAGTCAAGTTGATAGGTTGAGGATGGGTGGTAACCTTAGTATTAATGGGTGGAAGGGTAAAAGGTATGAGAACCACAAAGTTTTGGAATGGAGTGGAGGTAAGTGGATTGGAAATAAAGGGAAGGGTAGAAATGCTAGTAGATGGTACTCAAATGGTAAGTGGAGTGCAAGTTCCCAAAGGTTAGGTCACTCCTATACTATAAGAGTTAATGGTTAGGGTAGAAGGCATTTGGTGTTGGTTGGTTGGATGGGTTGGTTTTAGATGGCGGTATTGATGGGGCTATTTGTAGAGGAAGATTCTTGGGTGACTAAGGGTTGGGTGGAAATGGTGGCACTAGAGGTATTTCCCATAAGGTGGGATGGCATACCATAGGGTGGGTCAATAGGTGGAACTGAAGCAGGGGTATGGTGGAATATGGTGTTAAGGTAATGTTGGAGGGATATGATGTTGTTATCTAAAAAGGTGGAAAAGTATGTATCCCCTTAGGAAAATGTTTGAGGGAAACTAAGACTTCTAAAAGGATGGGGATAACTCTCTGTATTAGAGATATACTCTATGGATGAAGACAAAGAGGAAGATGGGTAGTTGGGAGGTGGATTCTGATTTGTTTGGTTTCTTAGTTTTTATCTAGTGATAAACATACAAGGAAGGGGAAAAGGAAGATAAAAGTGATCTCAAAACTCAAAATAGAAGCAATCAAAATAAAAATATCTCAAGGAAAAAAATGTATACACTAATGTACATTAAAATCCTAGGATACTTTATTATCTCTATTTAGGCTTATGCCTCAATTTTAAAGAAGTTATGAAGGACCAACTTTGGATTTATAGAATGGGTACTAGAAGATGTCTAAGGATGGTTTTAGGTAGTTAAAATATCTTAATATATGTACTAGAAGTTAGTACGTGGATTGATATTTGGGCCTACCCCCTCACTTCACACACCACAATAATAAGGGTATTAGGTGCTTAGCCAAAATATACCAAGCTTCTAGAGATTATACTCAACTAGCGTACTAATTTGGTTCTCCCCTTGGTGGTGAAATCCAAGTAGGATAGCTAAAGAAAGGTGACCTTTAGGTTATGAAATCCTAGTCAGGCCTTATGTCAATGTTTATATATTTGATTAGGTGCAAGTGGTATGGTCTTGTGTGTGTGATAAGAGTGAATCTATGATTGATTTAATTAATTAAATTAAGCTATGTGAGCTAAACATGCAAGCAAATAATGTATGCAATCTGATTTTAAACCCAAAATAAAAAATTTATTTGGTTATATGAGCATAAAACAAAAAGAAAAGCACATAGATGAAAATTATGAAACTAAAAAGAGACTCAAGGGTCCCACCGACTGTGCCATAATATTTTATTAAAATCTCATTTATTTTCTTAGAAGAAAGTGAGAAGAAACTCAAAGAGGGTATGGTACAAAAACCTAATAAGTTGTGCACACATTGAATCAGATGATTATGAAGACTCCTCTTTATCTTGGGAGGAATGACCTATAGATAGGAAAGTACTAAAAAAATGGTTGATTAGTTGGGTAGTAGGGTGGATTTCCTAGCATGATCTAGATCCAAGAAGCACAAGATTTCTAGGGGGATGCCAATCCACACTTTTAAACAATTAAGTTATAAAAATGAAAGATAAATTTCTTGCATAAATAACATGACATTGAAATGAAATACAAGAAGTGCTTGATGGGAGATAGATGAATTTGACAAATTTTAGCAATAAATGATTAAATATCAATGCTAGATGAATAAAAAATTATTTATAAAATAGAGTGATCCTCTATGATAAAACATATACTTAGAAAGTGGAATTTGGTTAGGGTTTGATATGTTAAATCAACTTGCTATTAAAAATTGATAGACAGTGACCATCGATGGTTAAGGTCAAACTGTCGGTGGTTAGGTGACTATTAGTGGTTAGGGTCAAACCATTGGCGGTCATGTGATTGATGATGGCTACTATGGGATCTAGATTAGGAAGAAGGGTTTGGTTGGGAAGGTTGTAGGAAAGTTTCGGAAGGTGAGTTTAGGTTGGATGTTGGTTTTAAGAAAAAAGGTAATGTTCAAAGGTGTCTAGTTTAGATAGAGGGTGCTTAGATGATTGAAAGAGTCCATGAGAGGTCTTGGGGAAGAGAAGAAGTGTTTAGAGTTACATAAATCCAATATAGGAAAGTGGGTTGAAAGAGAAAGTGATAAAAATAATGAAACACAAAAACTAATTTCTGAATCTTGATAAGAAACAAATACTTAGCTTTATTATTGTTGGTCTGAATAATGTTGAGGTTGGCTAAAATCTTGTTGTAGATTCTAGATTAATTTTGGCAGAGTTATAGTACCTTGGTTATTGACTAATGAATTTTAATAACACTTTTGATCTCTATCTTGGTTGTTGGTTTGTTAAAATCTTTCTTGGATTTGCCATAAGTAAGAAGAATACTTGCACAAGAAGCTCTAATATCTTACACCTAGAATTTTTGATCTCTTGCACCAAGAATTTTTGATCTCTTGCACCAAGAAGTTTTGATCCTCTTGCACCAAATTTTTTTGATCCTCTTTCACCTCTTCTTCCTCTCTTAATATAGTGGGAAGGGAGTGGTGAAACAATAAGTCTAACAAGTTGTCTGATTTTATCCTAATAAACATTGATTATGCAAATGGTGGAACAAAAAACTATTAATTAAAAAACATGCTAGATTTTGAGTTGAAGTTAACTCCTAAGGATATTAATGGAAAACCATCGATGGTCAAGGTTAACCATCGGTGGTTAAGGGTCAATCATTGACAGTTAGGGTCATAGTTAAAATTAGCTAAACTTAGCCATTTTTACTAATGACTGGTGGGGTAAATGATTAGTAAATGGTCCCAAGGGGATCAAGGGGTGATCTAAGGGTCAATGCAACATATGGAACTATAGTGTATGGTTTTTTAGTGTCTACAAGCAAATCCAAGCTAACAAAGAAGAGATTCTTCATTTTTGGTAAGTGAAGGTATGTTTTACGTTTTATCTTTTGAGATCTATTGGAGGTTTATGATAGATTTAGAATATGAGTTAATTTTTACTCTTGATTTATTAATTAAGTTATGAATTTTATCATTTACATTTTGCCACACCTAGTGGGACACTTACTCCCTTGAATTTTAGAACACATTTTCACTTGTTATTGAAGAGTGTTTTTACTTATTTTTGTTATTTGGTTTATTTTTACATAGTTATGTTGTATGATGTTAACTATTTAAGGACAAATTTAATTAGTTTATATCATTTTCCATCACCATTTATCGTCTTATGAGAAACAATGATTTAATGTCAAGAATTACGATTTCACACTATGAAATAACAAATCTATAATGATAATCAATTATTTTGTCATGTCAAAATGTTTTCTACTTGTTTACAGGTTTTATCTTTATAAGTCTAATGAATAATGATTTTGGACTGAGTATTGGTGATTCTATACTAAGGAACAATGATTCCTTAATGAAAAGTGGTGATTTTGCATTGATCATCATTGAATTTGTTCTGAGGTATTTCTTGCATTTTTTTATCAATTTTTTTATTTTTTGCTTTTTCTACTAACGATGATTTTTCACTATCTTTAGTGATAATGCATTTAGATTTAGTGATTATATACTATTTTTTTATGTATTCATTCAGGTGTCATTTTATGTTGATTTTCTAGTTTCTATGTTTTTTGATAAATAAATATTCTACATTAATAAACAACAATTTTATTCTGTTAATCAATGATTTTCTTATGTGTTTTTATTTTATTATTTCTAGTTTTGATGATTTATATTTTTTCTAATATGTAGCTTTTACTTGTCAAAGATTGTTAAAAAACTACTAATTATTTTTCTTATAACACCATTAGCCTAAGTCTTCAAACAAAAACATATTTTCTCTAATGTTTTTGAATTAAATTTTGTTTTACTTGCATTAGTACTTTTTGTATCTTGTTTGTGTCATTAAAAGTTTTGTATCATCTTACCTTGCACTATAAGGTGATCTATACAATAAAAAAACAACCCTAGTGACTTGTGTATCTCAAAGAATAAATCTACATATGTTATTTCCTCATGCTACAAGGTGATATTAAAAATCATAAATAGTTAGTGCCTTCTTTATTTCCTAGCGAACTTAGATTTATCAACTAAGAACTAGGGAAAAATCTATATTCTAGTGGGATATATAAATTCCTTGGGTAGGATGTTGTCAATTTATAATTATTATTTTTATCCACATCGTGATGTGAGGTAGTTTCATCCCACCAATACCTAGGATTTCAACAACTCCATCATCTCATGCATTTGGGCATCAACGTATTGAAAGGTATATAGTGGGCTCTCCTAGATAAGTTGTAAAATCTCACATAAGTGTAATAGACAAATATTGGTATATGGAAAACATAATTCCCTAAGATCACCCACCACATATATTTTAAGGTACTCTCAGTAGGCCACTAGATGATTGTAATCCTACATGACTAGATTAGGTTGTCTTATTTGTGTGTTTCATTTGTCCCCTTGTATAAATTAGTAATAAAGTTAGTAAAACCAAAAACCAAACCTATTTTACAAACAAACCAAACCAAATTTGTTTTACAATCTTATAAATAACATTTGAACTATGATCCCAACTACTATATTTCAAGCATTATTGAAATCAAGACATGGAAAACTTTTTGGTAGAGATCCCTTCTAATTTGAGAATCCTAATGACCACATAGAGATCCATGATAATGATAATAATATCCATACCAACAAAAATTAGTATAACCTTTAGACTAATGATTTGTCTAAGTCAAAATAAACCCATGTACAAATCAATAAATGCCTTTTTGAGAACAAAGATCAAGTCTTGTTACAACTTATATAAATAGGAGATAGGTTACCTTTAGAATTTAACCTTGAAATTTTGAGTCATATCATTAGTAGGAGGAATCAAATAATTCCTAATCAAGACCAAAATCCATCTAATAATTCCCTTGGTAGGAGTAAGGTAGTCTTAGATCCACCCATGAGAACTGCCATTATGTTTTCCATGTCAAAAACAATAAAGGGAAATTGATTTTTAATAAATAGGACCAAAAATAAGCTATGTTCAAATGAATAAAAATATTAATCCAAGAGTTTTTTTATCTAAAATCATACATTTATCCTTCCATCACAAATCCTTCAAATCAAAAATCAAACAACCAAACATTAAACAATTGGCTAATCTTGCCAATCAGACCCTCAAGTCATCCTAATGCAATCCACACCAATTACCATTCTCACCATTTAAGGGCACATAATTTTCTCAAGAATGAATATATCTGAAGGATACTATCCAATAATTTTAATATGAGAGTCAAACCCATAGTAGAAAGCATAAATTTGAAGCATTATGCCCTTACCCTTTTGAGATAGACATGTTGAGAATAAATTTTCCCTCCCACTTCAAACATCCAAATTTAAACAAGTATAAAGGAAAAGACAACCCTAGGGAACAAATTAAATATTTATTTATGTCCTACCAAGAGGTAGCTTATAAATACAATTATTGTTTTAGGCTTTTCCCATGAAGCTTAGGTGGCTAAGTCTTAGAGTTATTCTTACATGTCCAAATCAAAAAGGCATTTATATCCAAGGGAATTATCAAAATTTCCACAAAGATAACCAAGGACAAACCCAATATGATAAGCCCAAATTATTTAATAAGAACAAGAAAGTAGTAGGTGATGGTAAATAATGTTAAACATGTAAAAATGTTCAAAGTACCTTAAATATCCCATGCCTAGGGATCGACCAAAAAAATGAAAATGTAAAACTAATAATCCTTTAGTGGAATCCATTGAAGTAGTATTTCAAAATTTAGTTTCCACAAACATGATAATGTTCACATAAATAAAACCATTTGATGAAAACATGCCAAAACAAACTTGGTATAAGGAACATGAATATTGTGACTTCCAAAAAATAAAATTCCATTCTAAAAATAAATACATGAAATTAAATAACTATGTCCAAGACTTAATTGATCTCAAACATATATAAATAAAAGTAAATGTATCCATTTGAAATCCTCAAAACTTAAGGATATGCCAAGATCCCTTTATAAAACATGACCAGCCTCATTTGCAAATGAACCAAGTCAAAATCAGATAAATAATGTCAATTACAAGAAGTCTAATCATCCATTTGATGTAGTCATCAATCATATATAAAACATGGATAATAATATTACCACTATCAAGATCAAATCCCAAGATTATGTAGTTACAACTAGGCATGCAAAAATCACTATCACAAGGCCTCCTTGACCTACTTCTAAAGGAAAATACAACATCATTGAACAACATAAGAAAAAATATACCGAGATATCCATTCTGGACCTTCTCAAGACATTCACTTCTTATAAATATATATTTTATAAAACTCTTCAAGAATCAAGAGTGTTAAATGGCATTGACCTATCCCAATTCTCAGCACTCATTGGGCACTTGTCCTTAATTCATCAAAACACTTTAAAATGTCATCTCTCCTATGGGTCCATTTCATAACGTTCCCTTATACATTGAGTCCATCATTATTATTTTTTTTTTAAAAAGGTATTTATATATAATGGGTTCGATATAAATACTTGCACTTTAACCTTGATTAAGTATCTAGGTTATTTAATAACAACATTAGAGTCTAACAACATCACAATAAAAACTTATGACAATGTAGAATGATAACTAAATAGAACAAAACATCTTCCAATTATGGTAGGACCTATTACGTATCAAACAATAATACATGTCATTGATATTGACCTTATAACATTATCCTTGGTCGACCACAGATTCACACCATGAACCTCATTCCATATACACTTCACCAATGCATCAATTTCCCCAATTTTGGTATGGAAGTCACCACTCGTGGTGATCCTTAGTCCTTCAAATACTATAAATTTTTGGAAGTACTACTGAAAAATAAATTATTATCCTATCACAAAACATGCATATGAAGTGGATAAATCCACAACATCATAACCGCCAAAGATTTCAAACCATATCTATCCAGATGATTTACCATATATTGTAGCCAAATATTAAACCCTTGGATACATAGTTAATACTTCTCCAAATTTGGTTAACATGGGATTACCTCTAGGTCTGTGGATTGCCTATAAAAGAGGTAAACCTCTAGATTATGGGTTAGCTCCCTTGATTTATCTTTTAGGCTCACACACTACACTAGACTAATAAATATTAGGGGTGAAAAGGGAAGAATAAAACTGAAATTAACCTATGATAATTAGGTTTATACACCAAATATAACTCCACAAACATACTTGCATCTACACCAAGAAAGAATGCAACTAAAACTGACCTCAACTCAATGTTCTTCTAGCATAAGTTTTTCTACATGGAGGCAAATTACTATGCATATCCAAAGGTGGTTGAAAAAGAGGTATGATCCTAGACACTTGTAATCTCTATCAAACTTAAAATATACCTTAAAAAATATTTACACTTCATGAGACCTGTTAGAATAAATCATTACTCACACAAAACATGCAAGAGAAGAATGAAAGCAAAAAGAAGGCATTCATCACTTGTCATCCAAGTACACTACTTGACATACTTAGGCAAGAATTGTAGAGATAAAATTAAATTTAAAACTTTATTCAAAGGAAAAATAATATGTCAAACCATTAGGGCTTCACCATACTAGGTGTGGATTAAATACAAATGCCAAAATGGCCTGCATATATAGAGCATAGGAGAGGAGAGAGAAGAATAGAAGTTTAAGAGTCACAAGGACAAGTTTCAATATTTGAAAACTAGTTAAAATACAAGATAATGAAGTGGAAGATAGGTCATGAAGTATTATTATACATGTGTCAATCTAAAACATAGCACCTTCTTGAGGTTGTTGTAGAGGTCTTCATTGTCTTTCTTTGAAACTGCCCTTCTCAATAAAGAGTCCACTTGACTATTAAAAACTACCATAGGAGTATTTAACTCATATCATCTGACTTGAGGAGGTGAAAACATGATTGGTTCAAGTCATCATACCCATTCAACTGATAGCTTTCTTTGTTACACCTATTTTTCACTTCTTTGCAACTACTCACTAGCCCTCTAGACCTAGATCTTCACCCTTGTCACTTAGTTAACCTATTAATGTTAAAGAAATTTCAATGTATAGGTGTTAGAAACATCATTTAGACCTTATTTATCCTTTTTTATATCATATAACTCAATGAAAACTTCAAACCATACTTCTCATATCACACTTGGCAGTCACTTTGCTATCTCATAGTCCTATTCAGACTACCTATAATGAATAGTCTAATAGAGGGTTTTTCATGCTTAAATAAGATTATATATGAGTATGAGGATTTATAAAAATTACCTAAACACATTACATTATTGACTTCATTCATTAGTTCCCTTTTGCACCTATAATTCAAATCAAATTCTAAAAGAAACATTAAATTAGGCCTATCCGTATAAATGATAATAAAAAATAATTAGGTGGAAAGGAGCTTGCAATAGTAATAGATGGGTCCAAATTAATTTCTAGGTGAATTTACACATTAAGGATGCATTTACCACCATATCTTCTCCATCAAGTTCATATGAGGGTTTTAGGTCACTTGAGTTATTAATAATGATTCATAAAAGTTAGACATCTAACTATCAAACCAATTCCATTGAGTTGGAGTATAAGACCCCCCTTAACTATACATATCTGATTTAGGAACCATGAACACCATTCTTACATATATGAGCAAAATAAAATGACTCTCAAGCTCCTTTTAGGCATTCTAGGTACCCCTGAGACAATTTTAGGCCAAAAAGACCAATCTTATATTATCTTCTACAAAACGATTGGTCTTATAGACTCTCCACTCATCAATGAAGGCTCTCAACGTTTTTGGAAAGATCTCATGATGATATGAGTTAATTTTGAATCCATTAGGGTTCATGTTCAGTTTTAGGCCTAATAGGCCTAGACTATGTTTATGAGTATATGAACACTTGTGAGGGATTTTAATGATTATAGGTGACCTTTAAAACCTATTAAAATTTTAAAAAACCTTAAATATTATCTCAAAATTCATTCCAGGTTATCCCATTCATTCATTCACCATTCATATACTAAGTTTGCAGGTTTACCTTGATTGTGGAATGCCCACTTTACAAAATAAAATAGAGGATATTTACACTATTATTATGACTAAAATGGGACCATGGAGTTTTATAATAGGTCATCAAGACCCTCTATACAAATTTTCAAAGTTAGATCACCTCTCTAAATCTCCCAAACACTTCAAACTTCCACACTAGCTTTTAGGACTGTGATTGTGTAGGGTTTTGAATTGACTGAGTTTGAGGTTCAAAACCCAATATTTGCTCTATATCCTTTACCCATAAAAGTCACATGGAAGTTATGTAATAAATTTGAGGATGTATTAAACATGGCCATTTATCTTTCACCACTTCACACCAAATAAATTTGTACCTTTCATATGCCTAGACTAGTTTGCAATATGGACCAAACTATAGGTGTTCATTTGGGGAATCATTAGATTCCTGTAGGTGTTGATTCATATCTAAGAATTGTATTTACACCCTTTGATCTCTCTTTATATCAATAGTACCATATAAAAATTTGATGTACTTGTATCTTCCTTGATATCATGTAACCACTCCTCTATCATCAAAGTATTGTAGTTCTACAAGTTTCAAAGTTCATTTGGTCTCAAAGGCACTATAGTTTTTGAGTGTTTTCAATGGGGAATTTACTGAGTTAAAAACATATTCACAATCATCTTGTCTTAATTTGACCACTTCCACTCATTAATAAGTGACTTATCCATCTAAGATACAAGAAAAAATCCATCAAACTTAATCATACCTCATAGACATAGACTATGAGATGTTATTGTGTATGTCAGGATACGTTTTCAGAGAGATTAATACAATTCACCCCATTAAGTAACTTTCTTGAACTCTAACTATAGATGACTATATAAAAGGCTGAGTGTGATTGTGTACATGGAATTTTAGCTTTTTATACCAATATCTAAATCCTCTCATTGAATTTTTAGTGGTTCTAAAGGTTCAAAAACTCTTGAAGAGAGGTTAAACCTTCATCTTGACTGTAGGTCACTATCAACAAATCTAGCTGTGTACAGTCTTAGACTATATTTCATTTATACTATTTCATGGTGTCTTAAAGTGTTAGACCTATATTAAAATATGTCTCTTTCACCACATTATCATCCTTAAACTACTCTCAAGACATCCTACCACTCTACCTCCATTGACTACACAATCATAGTCTTGTGGTCTTACTAGGTATTTGGCTTATCCACCCTTTCTTATCTTTGAGTAAATTTAAGATATATTCAATATAAACTTCATTTAAGAATAAAATAAATCATGCTATGAAGGGTTAAAACAAGTTTTTTATCTTTGTCTTCAAGCCACTCATAGAAGACAAACTCTATAACTTATGAAACATTATTCTATAGACTAATTAGTTATGCATTTCTATCAAAATGTAGTGATTTTGCCTATATATCCATATTCAAATGTGATAAATAATTTGAAACCAAGATGGAAAGGAATAAAATGCTCTAAAATACTATACACACCATTTGATTCACATTGACAACTGCAATCAGATGAGGAAACCGAGGTGTTGGGGTTATACAGGGAGTTTGAAGATGCTAACAATCTTAGTGATTGTTCATGAAGCACATGCCACTAATATTAAGGTCATGAACATGAAATAGAATTTCATAATAATTAATTTCATCCACCAAGTATACTTAATCTAACTCATCTCTTTTTGTCCATACTAAAGGAAAACCATTTGACTTCTTTAACCTACCCAAGAGAGCAATGAGAGAGATCAATTTTCATAAAATTTGAACCTGTTGAAGCCACCTAAGCCTGAAAAAGAGTTGTGGGGATCTCAACACACTTATTAGAAGCCTTCACATGTGTTAGAATTTTAATGCAGTCTATACAACAATTGAAACTCCCCTTTTTCCAGGTGATATTGTTTTAACATTGAACCTGTAAGTTTTTAGTTTCAAAACTACTCTATGACATTTCCTGACATGAGACACATTATCCAACTTCTTAACACACGTGTCCTTTAATTCAAAATCATAAAATTTCATTAAAATGACCCAAAAGGATATAAAATGACATTAAGGAAAAATGAATAAGTGTGACTAAGATAAAACATAGTATGTGACCTCATTTAAGACCATGGTGAATATCTCAAACCTAGGAGGCCTTATGAAAAATTTTCACATGTAAGGGGGGTTGAATTAATTTGATATAGGGGTAAAATTATTCAACATTTTGGAAATTTACTAGGGGTAGCATTCTTTCTATGCTAAGTACCAGTTGCCTTCTCCTATCCTTAGGTAATGGAGTCGCCTATACACTACATTTTGACAATGAAATACCTCTGATAAGACAACAAATTCACACCACACACAATAAGGAAATAAACACACAAATTAAGACACAAAACACACACTTTTTATCTCTAATCACTTAGGGAAGTCACACAAACAACTAAAGCAAACTAGGCTATGTACAAACTAACCTGAAGAAAATTTATCCTCCTAGATCAAAGAGGAAATTTTCACCATATCTTGCTCCATAAAATGAAGAAAAGTATGAAACATGTTACTTTTTGAGCATTGGCTTTGATGTCTTCAATTTCTTTATGTTTTCTAATCTCCTTGGCATGATATTCAATATAATCACAATAGCGACAAACATATCACCTATGAAGGTAAATTCTTATTGCACTTCAATAACCTCAATCTTCTCATGAGACTCATTAATAGCTGAAAGCTCCTCAATATATTCAAAGAGCTTTTCATAGTCAATCCAATCTTCATCATTGTCCTCCATGAGGACATATTTCTCTATCATCATGTGTACTTAAATTTCAACCTTGAAAAGGTCTTCAATTTCTTGGAAAAGTTCAATATGCTACGACCAATCATCTTTTCCTTCTTTCTCCTTAAGAACCCTAACCTCTTCAAACTCATCCTCTTGACCATGCTCATAGATGCCATAATAATCATAAATTTCTCCATCATGTATTTGAAACTATTGATGATGTTCTTCAAGACTTTTTATTTCAATAGGAACCTTACATTTCTCCTCAATAATCTCATTTTTCTCTCCTTCAAGAACTAGATCCTCAAGACCTTCATATTCATTTAACATTTATTGATAGGTTTTCCACATGCCTTGATCAATATCTTTGTGAACAACTGCAACATGATATTGTTCATATTTTTTTTCACTCAAAAAGATGGATTTATGCTTGCCTTCACCAAGGGGAGTACCTATAGTGAACTCTTCTTCATATAAACAAGTCATCTTCTTGATCAACTACAAATTGAGCTTGTTCTTCTTTTATTACCTCCCATAGGATGTGTTCTCCTTCAAGAGGGGAAGAGGTGGGAGGGTGGTGGACAAGTTTCATGGGTTGGAGAGGGAGTAGGAGGTGTGATGGAGGGATAATGAATTGGCATTGGGTTGGAAGGATACACTTGAAAGAATTATTAGAGAGAGAGAAGGTTTTGTTGAGCTATAGACACTTCATTTTCTACAACAAGCATCTCACCTTTCTCATTATCTTATTGAATTTCATTATCAATTGTAACTTGATCATCCACCTTCTCAAGTAAGGCCTTTTTTCACATTGAAAATCTTCTTAGATAGAACTCTAAGATGGACAAGCTGTAGATTCTTGAGGGGAAATCAATGGGGCTTAAACACACACAATGTTTTCTTTTTTTACATAACTTCTTGGTCTTTACTCTCTTCATCTTTCTTTCCCTCAAATTTCACTACTTGGTTCCAAGTTAGAACTTTGAGGCTATTAGGCTATTTTGATTATTGAATTGGCTCTTCATAAGGATAAGGATCATGAGAGAACTAATATGGAACATAAGAAGACTATTTAGGATGGTAAGGAGAGACATTGTCTTCAACCATATTTTCACCTTCTTCATATCCTTCTTGAGTCCCTTCAATAACTTCAAGTTGATCTTTAACTTCTTGGTTTTCCCACCTTTCTAACCTATCTACCCACCATTGGATGTAACATCTCATTTCATGAAATTATTCATTTATGACATAGTTAGATTCCTACTCAACCAAATCTCCACTTATTCATAAGGAAATGAACCAAATTTCTCATCTTATTTATGAGATGAATAGGAATCACATCAAGCTCCTTGTCCAATTTCTTCATCACCCATTCTAATTTTATCATATCTGGCATGAGTGTTAATAAGGATTTATCTTGAGGTGGAATTGAAGTAGGAGGAGGGTAGGAGTATGGGTTTTAATATTGACCTTGAAAAAGTTATTTAGGAGATTGATAGGATGGATAGGGCTGTTGGGGAAGATTGATTCCAAGAAGCTACCTCTTAAGATTTTGGATTTATTCTTCAAGAGTCTTAAGCTTATTTTCCTGATGGCCTTCTTCATAGGATTCTTCATAAGGCTTCTCAACAACATCATGATCATATAGAGAAGGAATAGGTTAACCATAGGGTTTCCATGGCTCATAGGACTGATAAAAACTTTGATAGGTTTGTTGAGGAACATAGTATGGGTCATGAAAAGGTTGATAGGGAGGTGTATAGTAAGAATTTTCAACATATCCATCCATATCAACTTCACTAGTCAGATGAAACATAAGACTTGATTAAAATATTGTATAATAGTTACATGGGCTGCTAATAACCAATAGATTACATTCGGAGTCACCATTGGTGTTTTCTTAAATCCTTCTAAAACCTAATAGTAGGAAGAACACACCAAAAATTTTCCCACTCTTTTGAACCTTAGTCTTAATGGACATGCTAGAATAATTGTAGATAAATATTTCACCCTTGGAGAGGTAGTTTATATCTCTCTAAATTTGGCTAACATGGGATTACATCTAGGCTTGTTGGTTGCTTATAATAGAGGTAAACCTATAGATTATGAGTTAGCTCCCTTGATTTATCTTTTAGGCTCACACACTACAATAGAATAATCAAAATTGGGGGTGAAAAGGGAAGAATGAAAATAAAAATAAGCTATAATAATGAGGGTGATACACCAAAGATAACTCCAAAAACATACTTACATCTACACTAAGAAAGAATACTGCTAAAACTAATCTTAACTCAATGTTATTCTAGCATAAGTGTTTCTACATGGAGGTAGATTATTATGCATATCCAGAGGTGGGTGAAAAGAAGGTTTGATCATATACACTTATAATCTCTCTCACACTTAAAATACACCTTAACAAATAGTTACACTTCATGAGACCTGTTAGAAGAAAGCATTACTCACACAAAACATGTAAGAGCATAATAGAAGCAAGGAAAAGACATTCATCACTTATCATCCAAGTACACTACTTGACATACTTAAGAAATATTTTTAGAGATAAAATAAAATTCAAAAATTTATTCAAAGGTAAAATGAGATGTCAAAACAATAGGGCTTCATCATACTAAGTGTGAATTAGATATAATTTCTGAAATGGCCTTCATATATGGAGCATAGGAGAGTAGAGAGAAGAATAGGAGATCAAGAGTCACAAGGACAAGTGTAAATATGTGAAAACTAGTTAAAATTCAAGATAATGAAGTGGAAAATATGTCATGAAGTCCTCTTAGACATGTGTCAATCTAAAACATAACATCTTCTTGAGGTTGGCGTAGGGGTCTTCATTATCTTTCTTTGAAACCGCCCTTCTCAATGAAGAGTACACTTGAATATTTAAAAATACTATAGGATTATTTGACACATATCCTTTAACTTGAGGAGGTGAAAACATGTTTTGATCAAGTCATCATACCGCTTCAATTGATAGCTTTCTTTGTTACACTTGTTGTTCACTTCCTTGAAACAACCCACTAGCACTATAGGCCTAGATCTTCACACTTGTCAATTAGGTTACCTAAAAATGTTTAATAAGGTTCATTATAAAGGTGTTATACAACTTATTTATACCTTATTTTTCCTCTAGTCTATCATAGACCTCAATGAAAAATTCAAACCATACTTCTCTTATCATACTTGATAGTCACTTTGCTATTTCACTATCCTATTTAGACTGCCTAAAATGAATAATATAGTAAAGGGGTTTTCATGATTAACTGAGATATGAGTATGAGGATTTATAAAAATTCTATACACACCTTCTATAGTGGCCTTCATTCATTAGTTCCCTTCTCTCCCTGTAATTCAACTCAAATTCTACAAGAAATACTAAATTAGGTCTATCCACATAAATGATAGTATGAAATAATTAGGTTGAAAGGAGCTTGAGAGAGTTATATATAGGTAAAATTTAATTTTTAAGTGAATTGACCCTTTATGGAAGCATTCACCACCATATCTTCTCCATTGGGTTCATATGAGGGTTTGAGGTTATTTGAGTTATTAATAATTATTCATAAAAGTTGGATGTCTAACGCTCAAACCAATTCGACTAATTTGGAGTATATCACCCACATAAACTATCCATAAATAATTTAGTCACCATGCACACCATTCATACAGATATGAGCAAAAGAAAATGGCTCTGGAGCTCTTTCTAGGCATTTTGGGTAACCCTAAAACAATTTTAGGCTAAAAAGATCAATCCTGTGTTGTATTCTAAAAACCAATGGATCTTACATACTCTCCACTCATCAATTAAGTCTCTCAAATTTCTTGTAAATATCTCATGATGCTATGAGTGAATTTGGAATCCATTAGGGTTCATGTTTAGTTTTTAGCCTAACAGGCCTAGATTGTGTTTATGAGTATATGAACACATGTGAGGGATTTAAATGAATATAGGATATCTTAAACACCTATTCACATTCAAAACAACCTTACATATCATCTCACAATGAATTCTATGCTATCCAATTCATTCATTCACCATTCATATACTAAGTCTACAGGTTTACCTTGACTGTGGAGTGCCCACTATCTAAGACAAAACAAATGATGTTTCCCCTATTGATATGACCAAACTAAGACCATGGAGTTTTATATTAGGTCACGAGGACTCTCTATACAAATTTTCAAAGTTAGATAAACTCTCTAGAGATATAAAACACTTCAAACTCTCCACACTAGCTTTAGGACTGTGACTGTGTAGGGTTTTAACTTGACTGAGTTTGAGGTTTAAAACCCAGTCTTTAATCTATCTCCTTTACCCCTAAAAGTCACATGGAAGTGATATCATCACTCTTAAAATGTATTAAACATGGCCATTCATATTGCACCACTACATATGAAACAAACTTGCACCTTTCATATGCCTATACTAGTATGTAGTATGGACCAAACCATAGGTGTTCATTTGGGGAATCATTGGATTCTTTTAGGTGTTGATTCAGGTCTGAGCATTGTATTTAAACCCTTTTATCTCTCTTCAAGTCACTAATACCACATCAAAATTTAATGTACTTGTCTATGCCTTAATATCATGTAACCATCCCTCTGGCATCAATGTACTACAGGTCTACAAGTTTCAAAGTTCATTTGGGCTCAAAGGCACTATAGTTTTTGAGTGTTTTGAATGGAAACTTGACTAAGTTAAAAACATATTCACCATCATCTTATCTTGAACTGAACACTTCCCCTCATGTTAAGAAGTGACTTATACATCTAATCCATAATAAAAAATCCATCAAACTTAATCATACCTCATAGACACTCACCATTAGATGCTATTGTGTATGATAGGATCCTTTTTTAGAGAGATTAAGGTAATTCACCCCATTAGGCAACTTTATTGAACCCTAGTTATATATGACTAACTAGAAGGCTGAGGATGACTATGTATAGGGCCTTTTAGGTTTTTATACTAATCTTTGAATCCTCTCATTAAATTTTTAGTGGTTATAAGGGTTCAAAAACCCATTAACCTCTCTATTAAGGCAAACCTTTATCTTGACTGTAGGTCACTGTCAAGAAATTTGACTGTGTGTAGTCTTAAACTATCCTTTATACCATTTCATGGTGTCTTATAATGTCAGACCCATATTAAAATAGGTATCTTCCACTACATTATCAGCGTTAAACTACTCTTAAGACATCCTACCACTCTTCTTCCATTAACTAGGTATTTGACTTATCTGCCCTTTCTTATCTTTGAGTGCCTTGAAGATATATTCAATACAACTTTCATTGAAGAATAAAATAAATCATGATCTAAAGGGTTAAAATAAGTGTGTTATCTTTGTCTTGAATCCATTCATAGAATACAAACTCTACAACTAATGAAACATTATTTTGTAGACAAATTAGTTATGTATTTCCATCATAATGGAGTGATATTCCCTATAGATCCATATTCATAGTGCCAAATAAGTTGAAACCAACATGGGAAGTAAGAAAATGTCTGCAAGACTATGTACACCATTTGATTCACACAGAAAACTACAATCAAATGAGGAAACTGAGGTGTTTGGGTTATGTAGGTAGTTTAAAGATGCTAACAATCTTAGTGATTGTTCATGAAGCACAAACTACCAATATAAAAACCATGACCATGAAATGGAAGTTCATAATGACTAATTTCATCCACCAAGTGTACTTAGTCCAACTCATATTCTCCTATCCATACCAAAGGAAAACCATTTAACTTTTTTAACCTCCTCAAGAGAGTGATGAGAGAGAGAGAGATTAGTTTTCATCAAATTTGAACATGTTGAAGCCACATACGCCTAGAAAAGAGTTGTGGGGATCTCAACACACTTCCTAGAATCCACCACATGTGTCATAACTATAATACAATCCATACAAAAATTGAAACCCCCATTTTGTAGGTGATCTTGTTTTAATGTCGAACTTGTAAGTTTTTAGTTTCAAAACTACTTCTTGACATACTTATCCTTTCATGTAAAACTATACAATTGCATTAAAATTACTTAAAAGGACATCCATATATAAATCCACATCTTTAAAATCTAGATTCAAGATCAGTGACAAAGTTATGTGAGAATTTGAGATCCAGAATACCTTTCATTTAAGCAAATTATACACTTCTCCTAAAATCCATGATAGGCCTAACCCAAATAAGAAGCAAAAATAAACCTTACTTCAATTTATTAAGACATCATTTGTTAAAGGACTTCTTTCAAATGAGAATAATTAAAGTTTAAATTATTCTTGGCTATACAATAATGGTTTAGTTACTTGTTTTCGAATGAATTGAGTACATTATGGCCAAGATAATTATATGTAACATCATGAACTATAAAGGACTTGGCCTTGGCCTCTGTGAATAAGGCATTATAAAACCTATAATTTCTCATGAAAATAAGGAATATCATGGCATCAATTACAAACCACTAGGTCATTATCCATGCATTTGTATCAATGACTTTTCCATGATCTATGAGGAGTCCTCTTCTGACGTCGAAACAAGTTTCATTCATATAATTTATGAATAAATTTCATCCAAAAACCTTTTTTTATGACACAACTATTCTCTCTCTTGAACTATAATACCTTGAGCTCATATATTGGGACTAACAAGATACTATACCACTCAACCTCTTCTAAAATGATTAGGCACTTACAAAATTCATGGGAATTAGGGGAAACCATAAAAAGGGATTTAATTTTAGTTTAGATACATTAGCATAATTTTGGGAAAAAGAAGAGTTCTTTAGTCACCAAAAATTTAAAAAACAAAAAAAAAAAGTAAAAAATCCAATCCCCTTAGTGAGAACCTCTATGAGGTGCTATTAGATGCAAAAAAAAATCAAGAAATAAAAGATGAGTCTATAGGTGAAAACCTATTTGAGATAACAATAGAAGAGTAAATCAACCTCCCCCCCCCCCCCCCCCAAACCAACATAGTTTTAAGATGGTTATACATTGCTAATTAAATAAACCATTGATGTAAACATTGGTATAAAAGATAACCCCAAAATTGTTAAGCTCACAACCACACTTAGTTTTTAAGAACAAGAAATATTAATAATTCTCTTAAGAAAATTTGTAGATGTTTTCACTTGGTTTTATGAAAACATGTCAGGGTTAGATCCATATCTTTTAGCACATCAGTTAGTTTTTCACATGGACGTAAAACTTGTCATGCAAAAAATCATAAAATGCATGCTAAAGTAGCATTACTAGTCAAAAAAGAATTGAAAAAACAATTAGAACTTGGATTCATTAGGCATATTGATTAATCAAAATAGATATCAAATATTTTTACAGTAAGATAAAAACCAACTAATATTAGAGTGTGTGCATATTTTTGGGATATCAATAAAGCATGCCCTAAAGATGACTTCCCTCTCTTTAACATTGACATGATAGTGGATTTAGAAACAAGAATGAGTTGTTATCTCTTAAGTGTAGTTTATCAAGCTATAACTAAATAAAAAGTGCACTTAAGGACCAACATGAAACAAAATTTATCACACCATGGGGCACTTTTTGCTACCAAGTCATGTCATTTGGTTAAAAAAATATAGATGCAATCTATCAACGAGTAATGACTATTTTCTTCCAAGATATACTCCATGATGTTATTGAAGACTAACTATATGGATGATAAATTTTCTAAATTAAGAACCAAATAAAAATAACTTGTAATTTTTCATAAGATCTTTGAAATTCTAAGGGAGTATATAATTTTTTTAAATCCAAATAAGTTTGTTTTTGGAATCGCATAAAGAAAACTATTAGGCCTCATTGTATATAGAAGAGGAATTAAGGTTGATCCAATTAAAGTAAAATCCATAAAAAAAATGTATCCCCTAGAAAAACTTCAAATAATTGTGTAGATTTCAATTTAAAATCAAAACCATCAAATGGTTCATATCAAAACTTTCAAATAAATGTCAACCATTCACACATATTCTTAAAAAAGATACCATTTTCAACTAGAATGAAGAATGTCTAAACTAACCATATGGTAGAGGATATAATTACACTATGGGGTATTCAACTCATAGCTCAGTTCAATATTGAAAAACTCATCATTGAAGGAGACTCTTAACATCTTTAACACACTTTCTAGCAAGGTAATCCCTTCCCATAGCATCAATCAATTTATTGATGATGTTAAAGGCTTCCTAGATTGATTTGGCAAGGTGACCATTGGCCATATCTTCAGAGAAGACAAAGTGGTAGTGGATAGATTTGCTAATATAGGGATTGGGTACCCCTCATTGTTCATGTGGCATGATACTGCCAGCTTATCCCCATTTAATCAAAGTGATATGTAATGAATCTAACATCATATCTTAAATTGCATTGGAGTTAGTCACATGCGAGAAGATAAATTTTGAACATGCATAATTTAAAAACCTCACTACATAATTATTACAATGGTCAAGTGAAATTTCTATGTACTCATGCTTTTAGACCTAACTGTGATACTAGTTGTTGTAAAACTTGTTATCTCTTCATGGGGATATTGTAGTGTAATAATTATACTCAAAATTATTTGGGAGAATGAGTCAGAAAGATGGGTAGTGACATAGATATATTGGAGCCCATATTTTGCATGGAATTCCAAGGTAATACAATAATGTGGATGAATCTTTAGAAAGTCACTCTATTAAAATTTATTCAATGGATTATAATGCATGACATCAAGCTGGCTAAGGATTTTGTAATTGCCTAGAATAAATGCATAATTTGAATGTGTGGGCTAAATATTATGATCAAGAATAAATAATTAGTGAAGTCACAGGTATGAGATATGAGGGTGTAAAGGATTTTAAGGACAAAAATAAAAAACTTGAACTAATGCATATATTATTTACAATAGACATCATCTTAAAGATTGATAAAAAAAGGTCTCTCAAGGTAGAATTTTCCTCGATGGTGGCCTGAAGTGTTCCTTCAGATTATGAAATACCTCACCCTTGAAGGTAAGTTCACAATTATTTTCTCTCTTCATTTATTATTTTTGAATTATTTACATGAGCATAAAATCAATAACCTATACTTTTTCTTAAAGTCACTAGAAAACACTGCTTTAGCCTACCAAATAAACTGGTTGAATGACATTATCCATTAGGGCTTCATATTCTCCTTGGTAAAAAAAGGGGAATTACTAAAGGGAAGGGGGGTGTAGCCAATCCCAAGTGACAAGGATGGTACTTCAGATGAGGAATATGGATACCCAAGGAAGGATATGATGGATTGCCTTTCTAAAAACCCCAATCCTATCTCCCCCTCAACCAATACCCAACTCGTCAAGACCCTGCAAGAACCAAGTATGGAAAATGCAAGGTTGGAATCCCTTCTGACTCTAGGGGAAAAGGCCCGAGTGCATTGTTATCACCTGGTTTTAGAAGGATTGAAATAAGAAGGAAAAGTGTGATCTTGAGAGATAAAATCAATAGAATATAAAATATATATGCAATATAGATTAGATCTAGATGAATAAATAATGGAAAAGAGAACATAGAATTGACACAATACATAAGAATTTAAATTGGGAAAACCTTCAAGAGGTGAAAAACTCATGAAAATGATACTCAATAATTGAGAAACTATGCACCCTAATATAAAGCCTTATCTTCTCACTTCTTCACACAAGCCTTCATAGAACCTTTGTAAATATTTTCCACATGCAAATATTAAATTCATCTAGTGCATTTTTTGTGAATAGTACAATAGAGGTAAGACCCTATTTATAATAAATGTGAGGGGAGGTGACCACTATAACCAACGGGTCCATCCTTCCTAAAAATCATCTAAATAAATTGGTTAATAATAAATCATAATATTTTATTATTTATTTACATGAGGTTTTCACCTTATATTTAATAAATAATAAATTATTATTATTTAATAATAAACCAAAGTATGCTAAGGGTCTAAATTAGACCACTTAAACATTAAATGTTCTAACACTCCTCCTTAATGCTAAGTGGGGATAAATGTCAATGCTAAGTGGGGATAAATGTCATAGTCACCTTAATACAAGAATTATACTATGTACACAATTGAAGGATCTAAAAACCCTCATCATGCCAAACATCACCTTTTGAAACAAAAAGAATTATGACCCATAAACTACTATAAAGTCAGTCTAGGCTAGAATGATCATGAGATTACATCTCATAGTTTCTCATAAATAATCATCTAAGCATATTTGAATCTTTTTATAACATAATGGCCTCCATTAAAAAATATGTTTTTATGTATAGGGATACAGAAGTAAAACTTTCACATGAAATTTTCTTAAATCACATAACTTTTACACAAAGTTTACAATGCTTTACAATGAGAATAAGTATAGAGAAGAAGGAAAAACACATGGCCATTAGGAAGTGGCATTATCATGCACACTCCCCCTCAATAGTAACTTTGAGAGGCCCAACATTACATGAAATTAACAAAACTTGGTAGCACCAAGTGATTTTGTAAACATATCTACCAATTATTTATCTATAAGACAAAATTGTAAATTAATATCATCATTGAGGACTTTCTATTAGATAAAATACACATGAACTTTAATATGTTTAGTTTTTTGGTGTTGCACTAGATTTTTTTCTAGAGCTATACAACTTTGGTTATCATAATAAAAGATAGTACTATAAAAAATATTAAAATAAAGTTTTCCCAATAACCTTCATAGCCACATAAATTCTTTGGAAACTTCCATAACACTTTTGTACTCTATTTCAGTAGAAGAGATAGAGACATTAGGTTGCTTCTTGTTTCTCTAAATGATAGCACATGCACCAAACTTAAACATATATCCATAAGTAGATTTATGATCCATAGTATCACCAACATGATCAATATCATAATAATAATAATAATAATATAATTTAGAATTATCAATGGAAGAATAAAATAAACCAAAATTAATTATGCCTTTAATATAACAAATAATTCATTTAGCTAATTTCTAATGATCTAAATATAGATCCTATATAAATCTAAAAATAACACCAACAACATATGAAATATCTAACCTAGTAATATTTATATAAATTAAACTACCAAGAATTTGTCTATATAAAGTAGGGTTATCTTTTTCACATGAAGGTTTAGGATCAAGTTTAATACCAACTTCAATAGGAGTAAAAGTCAATTTAAAATCAAGCATGCTAAACTTAACAAGAAGATTATGTGCATACTAAGATTGTGACATAATAATTGAATTTTTATCATAAAATATAATCATTCTTAAAAAAATGTAGAATGCCTAAATCAATCATTTCAAACATTTGACTTAGTGTATCCTTATATTTATGAATTAAACTAGATAGATCACCGATAATTAACAAATCATCAACATATAATACAATTAGAATCAAATGACCATTTTCAAATTTAACAAAGAGATCATTATCAAAGTAATAATTATAAAAATCTAATTTATAAAAATAAGTAATTTTAGAATACTAAAATTGGGGAATTTAGTTTAAACCATACAAATATTTATTTAACTTACACACATAATGTTCTCTATTAAGGTTAGTGAAACTTTTAGGCTGAGTTATGTAGATTTATTCTTCTAAATCATCATTTAGAAATGCATTTTTGGCATCCTTTTAGTGGATAACCCAACTATTTTGGGTTATAAGAGAAATAATAAATCTAATAGTACTCATTTTTTCTACAAGATTAAAGGTTTCAACATATTCAATCTCAGATTTTTTAGTAAACCTGTGAGTAACCAATCTAGCTTTAAACTTATCAATTTTACCAATTGAATTATATTTTATCTTATAAAGCCACGTACAACCAATAATATGCCTTTTTGGTAGATAAGAGAAAAGATTTCAAGTCTAATTTTTAATTAAGACATTATATTTAGCTTGCATAACAACATTCCATCTATCATCTTGAGTGGCTTTCTCAAATGATTGAGATTCACATTCATACATAGTCATTAATACATGATAAGAATGTTAACTTCTAGTTTTTCTATCAAAGTTATCAACATTAGAAGATTGAATAGGGATTCTACCTATTTAGATATTTTAAATTAAACATGAAACTCAAGGGGTTATTTAGACATCCATTTCATCATAAGGAGAAATATGAGAGTCAAGTTCATCAACATAAGAACATTGAGAAGGATCCATAAAGGGCTCACAAAAGGATTTTTCAAGAATAATAACATTCATGTTCTCAATGATATAAAATTTAGAAGGATCATACACTCTTAAACCTTTTTTTACCTCCATAGCCTACAAAATTTTAAGAATAAGAAGTGGGATCGAGCTTCTCTTTTAACTTTAGGAATAAAGATAGAAGTAGGACTACTAAATATCCTGAGATGAGACACACTAAGTTTCTTTTTAGTCCACATTTATAAAGGGGTATAAAGATTTAAAACTTTGATAAGAATTTTATTTAGAATATGCATAGCAGTATTCATGGATTCAGTCTATAAAAATTTAGGAACATTTACATATTGTAACATTGTTCTAGCCATTTTTATGATGGCACAATTTTTCTTTTCAGTAATACCAATTTATTGATGGGAATAAGGAGTTTTTAATTCCTTTTAAATACCAAAATTAATACAAAAATAATTAAACTATTTACTAATATATTAATCATCATTATCCATTTTTTATCTCTTTATAAAAAATAGATGCATTTTCAACACTAGCTTTAAATTCCTTTAATTTAAACAACACATCAAATTTATTTTTAATGAAAAAAATCAAATCATTCTATTGTAATAATAAATAAAATTAATAGTATACAAATAATCATTAATAGGTGCAACTTCAAGAATTCTTACAACATCACTATGAATAAATTCTAAAGGATATGCAAAATTTGCATCATGATTCTTGTGAAAAGGATTAGTATGTTTCTTACTAGGTAAGCAATCCTCATAAGTTTCATGATGTGAAAGGATAGAAGAATTCCAAAAGTAATATTATTTATAGACATATCATGTAAACTTATAAATTTAACATGTCATAATTAAGATTCATTCTTACTATGCAATGAAAAAAAATATGCAGAAGAATGAGAAAAGATATATAAATCATTATTTTAAACACCTTCAATAATAAAGATATGAGAATGATTTATAATGGACCAACTATCTTTAATTAATGTTACAATTAAATTATCATTTGTAAGTTGAGAACAAGATAACAAATTTTTTTTAAACTTAGGTATATAGAAAACATCATTTATAATAACATTTTAAAACATTATTTTTTCATGTCTAGTTGCTTCTAAAAAAGAATTATCTTCTAAGTAAATTATTTCAGAGATATCTATAAAATCATATAAACTATTAGATAAGAATTTCATATGGTGCAATGCACTACTATCTAAGATCCACTCATTTTCATTTGAAGCAAATAAAGCGACATATAAAGAAATAACATTTGAATCTTGATTGTTATATTGATTATGGTTTTGATTCTTTTACTTGTTTGATTAGATTCATTATCTTTTTTATTTTTATAAGATTGATTATTAATTTTATCCTTATTTTTAAAACAAGTTTCCCTTCTATGACCAACTTTACCACACAAATTGCAATTTCCATTAAACTCGAGTGTATGATTCTTATTACCAGATTTCTTATTTTTGTATTTGTTTTTAGTAGAATTAGGGTTAGATTTCTAGTTTTTAGTTTTATCAAAAACATTATTTAAAGTGATAATTACTTGAGTGACATTTTATTTAGAATCAAAATTGGTCATAACTTTCTCTTATTGAATTAGGAGAGTAGACAAAGTGGTAAGATCAAAGATATCTTGCTCAGTTTGATATTTAAAATTTAAAATTGAAATAAATTTTTTAAATTTTTCATGAATATTTAACTGAATAATAAAATAAATTAATTTATCTTGAATTAACTTAAAATTACATCCATCTAACTGAGCTTTAACATTTTTAATTTTAGCAAAAAAAATCACCACTTTCTCATCACCTTTCATAGGTGTAAGTAGAAATTCAATTATTAACTTAATAAACTTCGAAAGAAAAGTGACCTCATGCATAGATTCAAGGAGTTTACAAACATCACTGGAAGACTCCTGAGAACTGATGTGGAGAAAAAATTCATCCTTAACACTCTGCAAGATAATAGACATAGCTTCTTACAATTTTTATTAAAATGTATTGGTAAGCCTAGGGGTCATATATCATGGATTTTTTAGTTCTAATAAAAACATTATATAATTTTAAGGCCATAAATTTATATTTAACACTAATTTTATATATATTATAGTTATTTTTATTAAGCATTTTGGATTTTTCTAAGCAAAAATGAGGTGAAGTCATAACTTCCCTTTAAATATGACAATAAGCAAATGCTTAAAACAAAAACTTTTAGTGTAAATTTTAACTTAATTTTATAGTAAAATAAATATTCAAGTATAAACATATAATAATTGTTTAATTCAATTCTAGAAAAAGCAAAAAATTATGAAATATTGTGAGAAAATAAGGTGTCACAAGTGTCGTAAAAATATACTAATGTAAGAACAGTTTTAACAATAATAACATTTTTAATGAGTTTTTATACTTTGATTGTAAGATGAATTAAATCAAAAGTGTAAGTATACTTATTCACACAATTTATATGCCAAATAATATAGAAAACTGATTTAGAATTGTATAAAACTAGGTGTCAAAAGAGTCACACTTAGAACGACCACCTAGACACTATTACTAAAAAAGTTATTAAAATTAATAGTAAGAAGTTTTAAAATAAAAAATGGACCACGTAGATATGTCTAAAAGGTTCCAAAACCTAAGACTCAACTGGTTATATGATTATTTTTGTCAAAATATTCACTAGGTCGAAAGTCAAAACAAGTTTGGCACTAAAGAGGGGTTTATATGTGAGAAAGTTGACACTTAACCCAATAAATGGAATTCAAAATTTATTGATTTGAGAATTTTTTTTTTGAAAAAAAGGTTGAAGAGATTTGAACACAAGACCTCACCTTTCTCAATATTTTAACAAAACATTAACTACCAACTCAACTAGTAGTTTAATTAAATTTTAATATGCAATAATTTTTATTTTTTTTAAATAATGATTTTTTAAAAATTATATACTAGATATTTGCATGAAAAATAGATTTTTTAAAAATAAATTATTTTTAAAACATTTTCACAAACTATATAAAATATATACTTGTTTGTAGCATGCACAAAAATAAGAATGACTACAGAAGTAGAAGTTTGGAGAGTTAATACAACCTAGATAAGCCACCTCATTACATGAAAATTTGTCAGCGCTCCTAAAATCTTGAGGTAAGGTAGAATTGATCTTCAAAATTTGGTTTTTGGTGTAGAAAACAAGTTTGTCATTCCTCCAGGCTATATAGTGTCATACAATGGCATCCCAATGGCTGAGAGAAAACTTGTAAATGCTTGGAGACTTCTTCTCAGGGGATGAAAATTTACAATCGGTCTTAAAAATCAAAAACTAAGTAGTTAGAAGCTTTAAAACTAAATTTTTGATGAAGGAACTATATTTTTGAAAATTTTCAATGCCACATAGCCGTATATCAAAAAAAATGTTTTATAACAAATTCTTCAAAAAAAATATTTAAACTTGATCTAAGAGATCTGAATTTCCTATTAATCATCTATACACCCCCTTGCTCTAATTATATGATAAAATCAATAGAATTTAAAATATATATGCAATATATATTAGATATAGATGAATAAATGATGAAAAAGAGTACACAAAATTGACACAGTACACAAGAATTCAAAGTAGAAAAACCTTCAAGAGGTAAAAAACCCATGAAGATGATATTCAATAATTGAAAAACTCTACACCCCAATACAACTCACTTAATCACATAAGTCTTCACAGAACCTTTGCAAATATTTACCACACACAAATATTAAATTCATCGAGTGTATTTTTTGTGAATAATACAATAAGGGTAAGACTTTATTTATAATAAATGTGAGGGGAGGTGATCATTGTAATCAACAGGTCCATCTTTTTCGAGAATCATTTAAATTAATTAGCTAATAATAAATCATAATATTTTATTATTTATTTACATGAGTTTTTTACCTTGTGTTTAATAAATAAAAAATTATTATTATTTAATAATTAACCAAAGTATGCTAAGAATCTAAATTAGCCCACTTAGACATTAAATGTTCTAACATTAAGGACCCCTATTGGGACCATAGGAGGAAATTGAGAGCATTTGATGATAAACTTTAAAAAATGGGTAGGGCTATGGTTAAACTCATGAAATAATGAAATAATATGAAAGATGAAAGTGATAAATTTAAGAAGATTTAGGATAATCACAATATTAGAAAATTGATTGCATAAGCTACGAATGAAAGCCCCCTAAAGGATAAATTTGTAGGTGATGCTCCCACCCAATCCTATTATAAGATTAACATTATTTTAAAAAGGTTGGAAGATACTAATAAGACCATAATGTCAAGAAGGATGTTAAGACTCCAAATAATAAAACCATGAAGGGACTGACTGAAGGTATGAACAAGTGGACTCAGGGTAGAGTCATGAAGAAAATGTCGAAAGATAAAGAAGGTGAATTAGAATGTGATATTCCCAGAAACCATGCTAAATTTGAGGAATCCTCAAGTGTTTTATGTTTCTTTATGGTTTTATAATCTTGTCTTTTATCTGGTTTCTTTTCACTAGTGGTTGCTTCCAGGTTGGTTGGCTGAAGTCCCTCTTTGTTATTTATCCCCTAGGTATTTTTGTTTCATGACTTATGTCTGTTGTATTTTATCATAATTTATGATTGTAGGATCCCTATAAAACCTACATTTTTACCTAAACAAATAAAAAATAATGTTGACAAGCATTTAAAAATATCAAATAATATCTTTCCAATCCACCAATATTAATGTCACCCAGTCTAAAAAACCATTGTTACTGAAAGGAATAAAAAAATAAATTATTTTAAATTATATAAATCTCAAGTGTTAATAGTAAAAAATATCACATGAAGGAGATGAATGCAATAAATTGATATGTAAAATAAAGAGTAATAATATCATATAATATCTCTAAAAACTTATCAATTACAATGAGGGTGTCTTGCATATATAGGCAAGGAAGATCAATGATAGTCATAGGATCATAGGAGATAATGTAGGGATATAAAACCACTATACTTAAATATTTAATATCCACACCTAAATAGGTGTAAAATCTAAACAATTCTTAAAAATTACATTATAAACATGAGCTAAGGGAAACAACCTACTATAACACTCCCCCTCAAGTAAATTTAGGGGTTAAAAATAGCCAAAAATAAAGTGGTATATCCACAGTATGAGTCTTGAAAATAAACCTTGATCAGGTAATAATGTACAACATATCCATGAAAAATGAATAAGGAATATGTCCTCGTGAACACCCCCCCAAGGACAACCTTTGAAACCCTAACCATACCATACAAATCAAGGTAACAGGGTGATGCAAAAGGCTTCATAAATATGTCAACAACCTGTTGTTGAGTCAAAATGTACTCTAAGAAAAAAACTCCAACTTGAATGTGATGACAAATGAAGTGCATGTGAATCTCAATATGCTTGGTCTACTAGTTCTCAATAGGTTTACAATAAATGTGAGTTACACTTTGGTTATCACACCAAATTATAGTAGGTGAATTCTATGTGAATCCAAACTATGTCCATAACTAATGAAGCTAAATAACCTAATGACTCATTGTGACTATTTCCTTGTACTCTGCCTTTGTAGATGAAAGTGTAATAGCCTATTATTTATTTTAATCCTAACCAACTAGAAAAGAACCAAGATAAAAAAAGGTAGCTAGAATTGGAATACATGTTATCAATATAACATGCTCAATCTGAATCAGTACAACCAACCAATTGAATAGAACCTTTGGTGTAGTATAATCCAAAGTGGGAGGTGCCCTATATATATCAAAAAACATTTTTAGTAGCCTATTAATGATTTTCATGAGGAGTATGTGCAAATAGAGTTACAAGCCCAAATATAAAGGAAATATTGGTATGAGTATGAGTTAAGTACATGAGACTTCCAACCAATTGCCTATCCAATGTAGGATTACAAATAGGAGTGGAGTAGGTGGAAGTAAGATTGGATCCAAAAAATAAAGGAGAGGGACTTAGGTTTCAATCAACCATGTCAAAATGTTGAATAAGATCAAGGGTGTAGTTATGTTAACTTAAATGAATCCTTGAATCTAATTGAGAAATCTAAAAACCAAATAAAAAGTACAAATGGTCGAGATCTATCATATTGAACTATGTTGAAAGAACTTGATAAAAAACTTGAATCTAAGAAGAAGAGTGACCATAAGAAGTAGATCATCAACATACAAAACTAGTTTAACAATATGCTCTCCAATGCACTGGAGATATATGATAGGATCTAAGTGGCACGAAAAAAGTTATTAAATAGAATAAAAGAATGCATTTCATACCAGGATTGAGGAGCCTATTTGAGATTGTAGATAAACCTTCACAGTCAAAAAATAAAATAAGAATCATGAACAAACCCATCAAGTTGATCCATGTAGATTTATTTATGCAAATATCCATGTAAGAAGGCACTCTTTATGTCAATTTAGTATACTAGTCAACCATGTGATACAAATCAAGAAAGTACAAGGTGTACATAATCCATCTTAGCAATAGGGACAAAATTATTAGAATAATCAATACCTTTGACTTGTGATAAACTCTTTGCTACAAGACATGCCTTATAGTTGTCAATAGACCCTTTAGTTGCATATTTGGTGAAGTATATCCACTTACACCTAACCAACTTATTCCGTTAAGAAGAGAGACCAAATCCCAAGTATTATTCTTCATCAAATAATAATACTCATTTTTTATCACATTGTCCCACTCATGTATCCCATGAACCTATGAAAAATACTATGGATCTATAGAAAATGCCTACCATAAAAGTTAAGAACCTGTAGAATGTGCATGATGATATTTGGTGGGTGTAAGATCCTATATGAAAGGTGTTACCTCATAAATTGTAGTATAATACCACTTAGGCATAGTGGGAATAGGATTTGCATCTAATTCTACATCCATAAACTCCTCAGTGGCCTCTTAAATTGGCTCCTCAAAGAAGGGATCCTAAAGATGAAGTGAAGAATCATCAATGGATGGAATCAAAGAGTAATAAGAAGTCATGGAAGAAGATGAGGACTAATGAGAAGATAAATGCTCATCAAAATGAACATGTGTTCAAAAAATAACATCACAAGTGTCATGATCTAAAAGTCAATACAAATGACCTATAAATATCAAGGGTTTGCTCATCTTATCCAAGGCTTTCCTTTTCTTCTTTGGTATAAAATACCAAGCATGGATCTAAAAAACTTGAAAAAATGAGACATCAGACTTAGTTCCAGACCAAGCCTCCTCTGGAGTCAAATTCTCAAGTGTTCTATGTGGTGTGAAATTTGAAATGTAGTTTACATAATTAATGACTTCTTCCTAATATACAGGGGTAAATATCAAGAATGCATTATGTTGTTATCCATCACCTTCAAATTTTGACTCTTCTTCTTTATTAAGCCATTCTATTGTGGCATATAAGGAAAAAAATGTTGGTGAACAATGTCATGATCTATCAAAATTTATAAAACTCTTTGTTGAAGTATTTCCCCCCATTATTAGTGTGAACCTTATTTATGTAACCATAATATTGATTCTTGATCAATGCCTTGAAGACTTTGAAGTGTGAAAAAACTTCACTCTTTACTTCAAAAAATATACCCAAGTACACTTCGATAATTTATTAATAAATGTAAGTGCATACTTATTCCATTTAAAGGAGTATAAAAAACCATCAAGTCACTATGCACAAACTCAAGTGGTGAAGAATCTCTATTAGACATACCTTTAGAAAATGGATCTTGGTGTTGTTTCCCTAATGCACAGCTAGGGAAAACTTGACAAGAAAATCTAAGAAGACCATCAACCATACCATGATTGGTCAACTCTTTCAAATATCTATAATTAATATGTCCAAATATCTCATGTTAATCTCATAATTGGCATGAGAAACCAAGCATGTCCCCATAGAATAAGTGTCATCAAACTATCAAAGTCATATAGTCAGGAACTATGATCAACAACATGTTGTACAATAAGTGAATGAGCATACTGCAAGGTTAAAATTTTAGTCCCTTATCGTGTGAAATTCATTGTCTTGCCCTAAATAGAATGACAAATCTAATAAATAAAAATTAAATTGGTAGTGATATCAAAAACATATAGTGCATCATTGATTTGGCCACCATCAATTTGTATGTCACCTTTTCCCTTAACAAAAATAAAATAAGAATCTCTAACCTCAATGTTGGAAGCATAAATCAAACCAAGAGATATGAAAGACTCCTTATAAGAATTCATGTGGTGAGAAGCACTAAAATCTATAACCCAACTTTTTTTATAGGTGACTGAGATCTCCCAAAAACATTAAGTGCTTTGTCATGCTCATTAGAAGGAGGTGGAGTGGAGATAGAGATCTTGTGTTTTTTTTACTGTATCTTCTAAGGTTTACATTCTCTTCCAACATGTTGTTTATATATGACTAGTCCCCCCATAAAAAGAGCATGAAAGAATAGACTTATTCTTGGATTTAGAAGACTCCTTAGGTTTAGAGTTATTGTCTTTGGATTTAGTGGCACTTTGAGATGGAGAAGTAGTGGTTTTGTGTTTACTTTTTGATTTTTCCTTGACCTTAGGATTAGATGCTACCAATGTTGTGGAATAAAGAGTTGAACCCAATAATTTACCACATGCAATGTGCAGACCTAAACTTAGAGTCAATCTTTAGAATATTTTAACACACAATATTATATTACACTCTCTGAGTGAATAAATAAACAATACAAAAGTTATAATTAAATAGAAAAACTCTTTCCTATAATTAAGGATATCATATCTCCTTAAATCTCTCACTTGACTCCCTAATATAAATTACAAACCTATAAGTGATATATTGTTATAAATCATAACAATATATTCTATAATATAATATATCTTGTCAGGGAAACCCCAGAACAATAAACATGCTCCAATCCCTACTGAGTCAGGATCTTGCTCTACCAATTAGAACACATGTGATTACTTCTTGTATTAGCAACTAAACATGGAATTATACCAGAATCAATAAGTAACTAGAAATATGAAACAACAAAGGAATTAAGAGACAATACACAATTGTATTATATACATAGAAGAATATACAATAAGGAAGATGCCACTTCTTCCTCCACCTCAAAGGTTCGCCACACCTCAACACCTTCTTCCCTCTCTCTCTCGGTCCCAACAATCAACTCCAATATAGAATTGATGTTCACCTCTCCAACCAGTCAGTAACACGCTGCCAGTTCACCAAGTACAAAACCGTACTCCAAGTAGATCCCCTGCTCTCTGCTACCTGCAAATCACTAGACCTTACTCACCATGTAGACATCTCTACACCCCTGAAGAACCCTTGTCCTTGCCTCACCAAGTCCTTATGATTCTTCAACCAGTACTCCAGTGGATCAGCTCCTTGACCTTGCAGACCTTGCAACTCTCCCTGATCATACACACTCAGCACCCCTTTGGAACTAGGAGGAGCTACACTAGCTCTCTCTAAAATCTCTATGGCTTTATAGCACACCTTTACAATACAATCATGAGTCCATATATAAATCTCATCCAAACAATAATTAGACTAACCTAATTACAATAACTAGACTCGCAACTCAAGACTATGACTAGCCTTCAACATGCAAACTAACAGTCTCAAAATAGACTCTCCCAGATTCGTCATGCAAACTTCTTGTTCTCGCATAGGCTGCCGACGTCGGCACCTCCATGACCGATGTCGATCGACTGGTAACCGATGTCGGTTGCTTCCTCTTGCTATCTGACCAATGTCAGCTGATCAGACTGATGACATTTCTCCTGCAACTGATTCTGCAACTCCGCATCCTCTGTGACTTCTCCTGTTTGCATCCTGGTGAAGCTTTTAGCTCCACAACCTAAAAATCTCCCACTTGAAGATAAATAGCTACACCTATACCTGTACCTGTACACTGTCTATATTATTCCCTGGCTTGTATCCCTCTTCAAGATCCATCCTGAAGACCAACCACCACACAACCGTGATGCTATACCTGTCATTCAAGTAACCTGCCATATCTGAACCTACATATCCATGTAGTGAAGAACTTGACCCTGAAAAACAAGAACCCCTGCTGCTAGTCCCACTGAACTGCCCTCTAGTACTCCTTCCCCGAATTGGCTCCATACTTTCTGACAACCCCCACTGCTTGGGAAAGCTCAAGCCTACACTAGACCTCATGTGATTTCGAACCCTGTTTCAAGCTAAGCTTGAACTGTCCAGCCATTGGTGTGCTTACCAATTTTGCATCCTGCGTAATGAACCTCACCAACACCGTCTTCACATCAGCTCCCACTGAAGATAAAATCTCCATGTCTCTTATGCCAAAGAATTTTGCTGCTCCAAATTCTTCATGACACACCTCTGAACTAACCTTACCCTTAGCTTAGCAAATACCTGTATGTACAAACCTACTAGTAAATCACCCACATACAGTAACAAGATGATGTCATGACTCATCATCCACCTGGTAAGATAAACACAATAGTCACACTGACATTGACTGAAGCCATGCTTAGTCATCCACCTGTCAAACCCTGTACCACTGTCCTGCAGCTTCCTCAAGACCTTATGCCTTGGCCTTCCGTCTCTTGTATCCATCCACTCTCTTCTCTAAAATGGGAATCCATCTCTCTCAGTGCTTACTTCTAGCTGACAACTCTACCAATAAGTACCTGTTTGGTTTTTCTCCAAGGACTCACTCCTCATCCATGCCAAGCTCCCACTGTATCTGGACTCTACCTGCATTGCTTCTTCACATCCTCCTGGTTCTTGACCATCAATAAGCAATATAAAGAAGGTGAACAATGAATATGAGGTTCACTTACCCTTTATGACCTCCACATGAGCGTTTGAGACTTGTTGTCCGCCCAATATCCGTTCCAGTGACCGATCTCGGCCATCTTCCAGTCTGCTCCTGACCGATGTCGGTTCCCTGCACTGACCCTGACTGCCGACATCATTTCCCTGGCCGACGCCGGTATCCTTTCAGCCAACGTCAGTTCCCTCATGGCTGATGTCAGTCTTCCTATTTCCGACGTCGGTTACTGTGTGACCGACACTTGTACCTGTGTTCATCTGTAAGTGACATTTTTTTACCCGTGAGCACTCCATGGATCAAAATCCTAATCAAATCAACCCTGCTCTGCTCAGAATAATTTAGTTCTCTCACCTGATCTCTGTCTATCATCTCCTCCATGAACACCAAGGCTTTCCAGTTCTTTAGCTTGTCAAAAACATCTGTCTTCTGCTTCAGAACCTGCATTCTCCTTCTACATATGTGACTAAGCCTATGAAGCCACATCTCTGCAATAGAAGGTGAATCAGCAATATAAGTAGATAGATAAAGGACACCTACTTTCTTACCACCATCTAATTCAAGTGTATCCGCTGTGAGAGTTACAGAATATCTCCCATCACCCAAATTTCCTGAAGAAATTAGACCCATCTCCAAGACTGGTACCTGCATGACTTCCTTCAACCACTGTGTGTCATCCATCTGCAATTTCAGCTTCACTTCCCCTTTGCCAATTCTTTGGCAAGGCTCACCAGCTCCTCTCCCTAGGGCTGCATGGAAAGAGGCAACATAACCTGTTATCCAAGATTCAACTTTATCCAAGAAACCTTCCAAAGCATCTTGTGCAACAACACCTGCAACATCTGCATCTTCAGTTCCTTCATGCTGATCTGCTACCAACCAACAATATATTTTTCTCTGCTCTTTCTTTCCATCAATCAAACCATTCGTGCTATTTAGTTTCTCCATTCATAGCTTACTTCCTTCTACCATTGCTATACTCCCACTCAATCAGAAACCCTGTGAGCAACCTGTAATCAACAAACACTACCAGATCTGAAACCACCTGTTAGTAACCCAACCAAAAGCTCTGATACCATGTGTTAGGGAAACCCCAGAACAATAAACATGCTCCAATCCCTACTGAGTCAGGATCTTGCTCTACCAATTAAAACACATGTGATTACTTCTTGTATTAGCAGCTAAACATGGAATTATACCAGAATCAATAAGTAACTAGAAATATGAAACAACATAGGAATTAAGAGACAATACACAATTGTATTATATACATAAAAGAATATACAATAAGGAAGATGCCACTTCTTCCTCCACCTCAAAGGTTCACCACACCTCAACACCTTCTTCCCTCTCTCTCTCGGTCCCAACAATCAACTCCAATACAGAATTGATGTTCACCTCTCCAACCAGTTAGTAACACGTTGCCAGTTCACCAAGTACACAACCGTACTCCAAGTAGATCCCCTGCTCTCTGCTACCTGCAAATCACTAGACCTTACTCACCATGTAGACATCTCTACACCCCTGAAGAACCCTTGTCCTTGCCTCACCAAGTCCTTATGATTCTTCAACCAGTACTCCAGTGGATCAGCTCCTTGACTTTGCAGACCTTGCAACTCTCCCTGATCATACACACTCAGCACCCCTTTAGAACTAGGAGGAGCTACACTAGCTCTCTCTAAAATCTCTATGGCTTTCTAGCACACCTTTACAATACAATCATGAGTCCATATATAGATCTCATCCAAACAATAATTAGACTAACCTAATTACAATAACTAGACTCGCAACTCAAGACTACGACTAGCCTTCAACATGCAAACTAACAGTCTCAAAATAGACTCTCCCAAATTCGTCATGCAAACTGCCTGTTCTCGCACATGCTGCCGACGTCGGCACCTCCATGACCAATTTCAGCTGACTGGTAACCGACGTCGGTTGCTTCCTCTTGCTATCTAATCGACGTCGGCTGATCAGACTGACGCCATTTCTCTTGCAACTGATTCTGTAACTCCGCATCCTCCGTGACTTTTCCTGTTTGCATCCTGGTGAAGCTTTTAGCTCCACAACCTAACATATCTAATAATATAACAATATTATGATATTTTAATAAACTAACTAGTTACTATTTACCTTTTGGTAAAAACACAAAACTAACTCCACATGAATACTATCCTCAACATTCACCTCCTAGTGTGAACATGGGGAGAATATATCCATATACTGTAACTAACCCATACTCATGATCCCTCGTGAAGGTTTTCAATACGATAAACCTAAAACCATAATAATAGATGGTTTTCAATGTGGTGAACCATCAACCATGACTACAAATGGTTTTTCAGTGGGTAACCATCAATCACAACTATAAATGGTTTTCCAATGGGTAACCACCAACCACAACTAAAAATGGTTTTCCAATGGATAACCACCAACCACAACTACAAATGGTTTTCAATGTGGTTAGTCACCGACCATAAATCATGAGGTTACAATATTTATTTTATCCTCATCACAAAAATGATATAAGAGTAAATACAATGATAGAAGTTCACATTTTACATTCTTTGAACAAGCATGTATCATCTATTCTTATTTTGGAAATACACAGAACAGAAATGAAAAACACACCATACTAAGTCACCACATCATTGGTGTGGCCCTATCATTGGTGATTGATGAGAGGTTGATGAAATACCTCCAACCTCCATGTATCCTCTAGCCTCTATTAGTTGATACTACTTACTCAGGAAATATCTCTATGAAGCTTAGATGTATTACTTTTTCAAGGGAAATAGGGGTTTTTTTTTTTTTTTTTACAATTTTTTACTATATAACAACATGACTCGAGGATGACCAAAACACTTTTAAATTATTTTTGACTTGACTCTTTTGAAAATAATGACATATTAAAAAAATATTGATCTTGACACTTTATATTTTTGAACAAACACAACATTTTAAAAAGTAATAGATGAAAATTACATTTTAAATACTCTAAAAAATAAATAAACAAAAAACTTTAAAAATTTATAAATTAATCCTAATTTTTAAATTATACTAAACATATACAAAGGACAAATGACCTGTAAAGACTTTTAATATTTTACATGATTTTTACTAAACACATAACCTAAGAACCAAAATCTAAAAGACCAAATTAGAATATACTAAATAATACAATTCAAATGACCTGACTGGTTGCCTTTACTCAAAACCAAAAAACTCATAAATATAGTTTTGGTCATAAAATAATAATGATTAAGATGGACCCTATCAAAATTTCATGGTACATGGGTCATGAGATGTATGTATCATGGATGTAGTTGGCATCAGCTGAATGGAGTATAATGAACATCAGGCAAAATCTTAGAATAGTAGATCAATGCATATACAATAAGTAGCATGCAATAAGTGTTTCTAGTGATACCGAAGAGAGATATTTGTCAATCTAAAAATATTACAAATCTATTGGCGTATGGAGACATGCATCTATCGAAGGATATGCTAATGCATGAATGAGCTAGCAAATATCGATAATAGAGCATGACAACAGAATATGGAAGATGATATGAATTTATCCACAAATAGTTTCTTAATGCCTTTGTGAGAGTGATAGGTATGAGTAATTTAAATGGAGGGTGCCACGTTAATACATTCCATGTTGATAGAGTCTCATTGGAATTTAGCACAATAAATCTAGTTTATTATGGGATCATTCTTGATAGCCTTGTGTGCTTCATTTACAAGGATTATTTCAAAATACTTGTAGATTGAGTCCTAAGAGCTCAAAACTCTTTAGTCCACCCAAATTCTAACTAGCTCACTCCTCTTCTATAGATCTCAAGTTACACTGAGTGGTACCTTGATTTGTTGGCTTACCATACATAATACCTTTAGGAACATGCCTTTTCTAACCTCCATGTCTAACTCTTATGTAGTAAATGACATAACCTTTCTTGGCCTTGTAATCGATATGTATGCCTTATCAGGTTGTAGAACAATAAAGATAATTTTTTTCTAAAAATCTAAAATATTGGTAAACTAGTTCTTCTAGATTTTTACAAATAAAACCAAGACCTCCATTAATCGGGGCAATAATAAAGAAATAAGGTTTACCCTTATTAATAAATCAAATACATAAATATATTGTTATGAAACCTGCTCTGATACCACTGTTGTGGAATAAAAGATTCAAACCCAAGAATTTACTACATGTAACGTACAGACCCAAAATCTGAGACAATATTCAAAATATTTTAACACACAATATTATATTTTACTCTAAGTGAATGAATAAATAATACAGGAGTTACAATTAAATAGGAAAACTATTTCCTATAATTAAGGAGATCATATCTCCTTAAATCTCTCACCTGACTTAAATGATATACTATTATAAATCATAAATATATATTCTATAATATAATATATCTAATAATATAATGATATTTTAATGTTTTAACAAACTAACTAACTAGTTACTATTTAACTTTCGATAAATGCACAAAACTAATGCCACGTAAATACTATCCTCAACATTCACCCCTTGTGTGAATGTGGGGAGAATGTATCCCTATATTGTAACTAACCCATATTAATGATCCCTCATGAAGGTTTTTATTGTGGTAAACCTATAACCATGACAATAGATGGTTTTCAATATGGTGAATCATCAACCATGACTACAAATGGTTTGTCAGTGGGTAACCACCAACCACAACTATAAATTGTTTTCCAATGGGTAACCACCAACCACAAGTAAAAATGGCTTTCCAGTGGATAACCACCAACCACAACTACAAATGGTTTTCAATGTGGTTAACCACCAACCACATAATCATGAGGTTATAATATTTATTTTATCCTCATCATAAACATACTACAATAGTAAATATAAGGATAGAAGTTCACATTTTACATTCTTTGAATAGACATGTATTATTTGTTCTTATTTTGAAATACACTTAGCAAAAATGAAAAACACACCATACTAAGTCACCACATCATTGGTGTGGCCCCATTGTTGGCGACTGACGAGAGGTTGTTGAAAGACTTCTAACCTTTATATATCCTCCAACCTCTAGTATTTGATACTACTTACTCAGGTGATATCTTTATGAAGCTTAGATGTATTAATTTTTTGAGTGAAATCCCCCCATAATGTAGATGTCGCATACAAACGATAATGTGTCTGTAAGGCAATTTTTTTTATTTTTACAATTTTTGACTTTATATAACAACATGACTTGAGAATGACCAAAAATCTTTTGACATTTTTGAATTTTTTTTTGACTTGAATCTTTTGACAATAATGACATATTAAAAAAAATTTGATCCTGACACTTTATATTTTTGAATAAATACAACATTTTAAAAAGTAATAGATGAAAATTACTTTTTAAATACTCTAAAAAATAAATAACTAAAAAAATTTAAAAATTTAAGAAGTAATCCTACTTTTTAAATTATACTAAACCTATACAAAGGACAAATGACCTATACAGACTTTTAATAATTTACATGATTTGTGCTAAACACATAACCTAAGAACCAAAATTTAAAAGACCAAATTAGAATATACTAAATAATACAATTCAAATGACCTAACTGATTGCGTGTACTCAAAACCAAAAAACTCCTAAATATAGTTTTAACCATAAAATAATAATGACTAAGATGGAACCTATCAAAATTTCATGGTACATGGGTCATGAGATGTACATAGCATGAATGTAGTTGGTGTCAACTAAATGGTGTATAGCGAACATCAGGAAAAATATTAAAACAACAGATCAACACATATATAGTAAAAAACATGTAACAAATGTTTCTAGTGATACAAAATAGAGATCTTTGTCAATCCAAACAGATTACAGATCTATTGGTGTATGGAGATATGCATCTACCAAAGGATCTGCTAATGCATGAGTATGCTAGCAAGTATTGATAATAGATCACAATAATCGAATATGGTAGATGATACAAAGTTCTTCATAAATATTTTTTTAATGCCTTCATGAGAGTGATAGGTATGAGTAATGGAAATAGAGGGCACCATGTTAATACATTCCACGCTAATAGAGTCTCATTAGGATTTATCACAATAAATCTGATTTATTTTAAGATCATTCTTGATAGCTTTATGTGCTTCATTGACAAGGATCATTTCAAAATACTTGTAGATCAAGTCCTAAGAGTTCAAAACTCTTCAGTCTACCCAGCTTCTGACTAGCTCGCTCCTCTACTGTAGATCTCAATTTGTACTGAGTGGTACTTTGATTTGTTGGCTTATCATACATAATACCTTTAGGAAAAAGCCTTTCCTGACCCCACGTCTATCTCTTACGTAGTAAAATACATAACCTTGTTTGGCCTTGTAATTGAGATGATATACCTTATTAGGTGGTAGAACAATAAAGATAAAAAATTTCTAAAAAACTAAAACATTGGTAAACCAGTTCTTCTAGATTTTTACAAATAAAACCAAGACCTTCATCAATCAAGGCAATAAGAAAGCAATAAGGTTACCCCTTGTTAATCAATTAGATACACAAATATATTGCTATGAAACTTGATTTGATACCACTATTGTGGAATAAAAGAGTCTAACCCAAGAATTTACCACATGCAATGTGCAAACTCGAACTCAAAGATAATTTTTAAAATATTTTAACACAGAATATTATATTTCACTCTTTGAGTGAATGAATAAATAATACGGAAGTTATAATTAAATATAAAAAATATTTCCTATAATTAAGAAGATCATATCTCCTTAAATATCTCACCCAAATCCCTAATATAACTTACAAACTTATAAGCGATATATTGTTATAAATCATAACAATATATTATATAATATAATATATCTAATAATATAACAATATTCTGATATTTTAACAAACTAACAAACTAGTTACTATTTACCTTTTGGTAAACACTCAAAACTAACTCCACATGAATATTATCCTCATCAACCAGTTTATTTTGAGATGTGGAAGACTCAAGATTATACAATTTGGATTCTTCCCTAACCAGTCTTTCACAAAACAACTCTAAATGGTAAAAGCAAAGATTTGGAATGGACCTTTCAACTTGGACAAAATTAAGTAAACACACTCTTCATATTTATTATCTCTTCCACTCCCCTTTAATTGTGTCAACAAGTTCTTGAAATTAGTAACATAATCTGCAATAAATAGAATTTTTTTAGGATTGAGAAAAGAGGTCTCTACTTCAAATTGCATGGTTCTTATATGATCCACCTTACAAAATAAACCCTTCAATTTTTCAAATATTTTGAAAGGAGATTCACATCCTTCCAAATGAAATAAAATATTATCACTTTCATAAGTTTCTATTAAACCCATACACTCATCAATTTTCACTAGTGCTAAAATTTCTCATACTCTCTAGTTTGTGTTGGTTGTGTTTCAGTCATTAAGACCCATAATCCTTTGCATTTAATGATTATTTTTATTCTTTGTCTCCATATGTGGTAATTATGTGTTGTTAATAGCTCACACTGATCAAATACAAAAGAAGAAACCGTTCCAAAAACATCAAAGAGTAAGAGAATACAAAAAGGGTGCTCAAATCAGAATCGAGACAACCCCTCAATAGACTATTTTATTAGGCCCCCCAAATTTGGCACTTATAATTGAGTGAATTTTATAAGATAAATGATACCAATATATTAGACATAAAAACATACACTTTTTTAAAAAATGCCACTTGATTTTGAGTTCTTGATCAAAAGGTTATAGTTATTAAAAATTTCTCATCATAATTGGGTTAAATAAAAATACACAAAATTTAAATGATTGTAAAAAAATTCAATTCTTAGAGAAATTTTTGAAATAAAAAAGCTTGAGACTTAAGCCCCACTAGTAGAAATTAAAAATTAATCGACCCATGTGACCATACTATTGTCTCCAAATCTTGCACCCTAGAAGGAGGTGTTCAGTCCTCTTCCAGATTTAGGCAGCATTGGGACATTTCTAGGCATGTGGGTGTGCCTATAAGGGAAATGAACTTATATATTTAAAGGGGATAGATCCCTATATGTATCTCTATAGATCCACTTATGTCTAAACCAATCTTCTTGAAGGGAAAAGAGTTAGAAACTATAGAAAGGAAACCTATCTTAAGAATGGTGATGCACCAAGATTTTCTTCCACATGAATGTCATATCCTATTGCACAATACATCAAAATGTAAAGACTCTTTTTCAAATTCTAAAGATTCTAACATGAATATTTCAGTAAAGAGGTGAGATGCATGAAAAAATAGAAGGAGAATGAACTGAAAGGCACATTGCACATTCAAGAATAGTTAAAATTATTACAGTAGTTCCATACACTTAGACACACTCTAGATGACCTGTTAGATCAAGAACTTTGCTCAAACATGAATTAATAAGGATAGAAGCATGAAATAATAATAAAAAATAAATATATGTCACTTGTACACTCTAATAATGTTCAAAACTTGAAAGGGAAAAGGATTGTACTAATGTTTAAAGGCAGGATATCATTTCAGTAGGGCTTCATCGTACTCTATGTGGATGATTTTTCACTAGCCAAGGGGTTATATATATAATAAGAAGGAAGAGAGAGGAAATTCTTTGGCACCAAGGAGAGGACTAAATTTTTTTGAAGTCACCATCTTCAACTACAACCATCTTTACAAAGGATGCTTTCTCAAGCCATTTGGTTGATCCATGTCATCACAAGTTGTTACACCTTTTGTCCTGCTCTCTCAAAGATGATTTTAAAACATTTGCATCAACATAATAAGGATATTTTTTTCTGTTTCATGGCATCAAAATGGTTATTACAAAGGATTTCACATATTACAAGTTCATCTCTTTCATTCTATTTGGATTTGTCCTTCTTATTTGATTGATCCTCAAGGAATGACTCAGATCATGGTCGATCAATAGTGATTAGGGCTCTCTTAATATTTCAATAGATGAAGTATGTGAGCCCTTGGATATTCCTAAATCCTCTTATGCTTTAACACCAATGGCTAGCTTCTTATCCCAAAATTTGGTGTTTGTTCAACCATCATTTCACTTGGACATTTCCTTTGAGCACCCTTCCTTAAACAATTCACATGGGTACTTTCCCTAAAAGAATCCATGTGGGTATTTTCCCCAAAATAAACAACCTTTTGGGTCCCCCTTTATGGCTTACCTTTGCTAATAATGCCCCTTTGGGCTTTTTGTTTATGGCTTGTCAGAAGGATTATTGCAGATAAAAAGTTTGCAACAATTCCTTAGGTCTTCTTTCAAAGGTCACTTCCATTTGGAATGATCCCTTTGGGCTTGGAAAGTGTCCCTTCACAATTTTTTGAAGGACACTTGGAAGGGAAAGTGTCCTTTCAAAACTTTTTGAAGGATAGTTGGAAGGGAAATCGCCCCTTCAAAAAAGTTTCAAAGGGCACTTTGGAGGGAAAGTGGCCCTTCAAAAAAGTTTTGAAGGGCACTTTAAAGAGGGAAAGTGCCCCTTCGAAAAAGTTCTAAAGGGCACTTTGGAGAGATAAAAAACCCTTCAAAAAATTTTTTAAGGGCAATCTAAAGAGAGAGAGACCCTTAGAAAAAGTTCTAAAGGGCAATCTTTTGAGAAAAGACAAAGGAAGAGAAATATTTTGGACTTTTTATCTGAGACAAAAAGGCTGAAAGAATTCATTTGGGGAAGACAAGGAGAGAATTCTTTCAAAAAATTTATCTGAGATAAAATTCCAAAACAAGAAACCCAAAAGAATTCAAACCTTATGTAAAAGACCGAAAAGATGCTCTAAAAAGGCTAAACAAAAGCCTTGAATAAAAGAAAAAAACAACTGGTCTTTTACAAGTGAGTTAAAATAGACAAGTAAATGTTGAACTTAGCCAAAGGAAGCTACAAAACAAGGTATGAAATTTGGCTAACATTCTTGGTGATACTAAGGGGAGGCATGCCTACCATGCCAAAGATGAGTCACCTAAATCATTCCTTTGGGCATGGAGTCACATATAAGGTACTCAAAAGAACTTGAACAAGATTCTTGGCTAAAAACACATAATCTAGATGATCAAATGCATAAAGGCAAAGATGCACACCAAACAAGAGGAAGGAAAGACACTTGTGCAATAATGCGCTTAGGGAGAAAAATAGCCAACCAAAAGGAAACACACATCTAAACTAGCATTTACAAAACATGGCTTTCCAAGACTAATATCAAGACTTCAGATGTATCCCATTCATAGGGATAGGCAACTCTTCTCCATTCATTTTAGATAGCTGAAAGGAGTTACTTTGCTTTCACTTGCTAATGATGTAAGGGCCACTCCACAAGGTGTCAAACTTTATATGTCTACCTACATTTTCTATATCTTCATCCCATTTCAAGACCAAGTCACCCTCTTTAAACACCCTTAAACTTGTTCTTTTGTCAAAGGACTTCTTCATGAGTACTTGATGGTGCTCCATAGCCTTGTGTGTATCATCCCTTGCCTCTTGTAACTGCATTAGTTTTATCAACCTGACTTCCATTGGAGTGTTTTTAATTAATTCCAACTATTGTGTAAGTTCTAGGGTAGGGAGTTCTTGGGATATGGACAGCCTAACTTCTCTCCCATAAATAATTACAAAGGGAGAGTTACCAATTGATTTCTAAGGAGTACTCTTGTATGCCTATAAATTTGCTTTCAACTTTCTATGCCAAGCTCTTTGATTGTTCTCAAATGTTATCTTAATGATATTGATGAGGTTCTTGTTGGTAGACTCAACTAATCCATTTCCTTGAGGGTAATAATTGGATGAGGTACTCAAGTGAACTCCATTACTACCTACCCAATCAAAAAATTTAGCACTTAAGAAAGCAAGTGCATTATCAAAAATGATGAAATGAGGAACTCCAAACCTTATTATAATGCTCTCATAGAACTCCAAGATAGCATTTGCATTTTCCTCCTTTAATGCAATAGCTTCTACCCACCTTGTGAAGTAGTCAATAGCATTCAGTATCCATTTGTGTCTAGCACTTGATGGAGGGTTGATCATACCAATGAAATTAAGGCCCCATTGCATGAAAGGTTGGTCTACTTGGATAGGATTCAATGGAAGGGCTGCAAGTTTCTATTTGCCTACAAAGAAGGCACAATGAGGACACACCTTAGCCCAATGATAACAGTCCTTAAAAAGACTAGGCCAATAGTAACCAACCCTCATTATCTTTGTAGCTATATTTTTAGGAGAGAAATGACCTCCATTTGTACCATTATGAAAATTTTCTAGTAGCATGTCAAATTGACCACTATCAACACACATTAATGGCATACCATTTGTGTCCTTTCTAAAAAGAAAATTATTAACAAGGCAATAGGCAATGGTCTGTGATCTAAAGTATCTCCTTTGATACTTGCTCAAACCATTGGGACACTCACCATTTTAAAGAAAAATGATGATGTCTTGTGTCTAGCCTTGAACTGGTATGTGATCAATTGGTTGTGGGTGAACTTGGTTGATCAATACCTCTTCTTTTGGCTCTTGTAGATCTAAATTTAAATTTCTACATAATTCTTATTCTCTCACCAATTTTTTCACCTTGATGTCCACATCATACTCTATCACCTTTGTGATCCATCCAGCTCTCTTTTCATTGAGGTCCTTGCTTAAGAGAAACTCTTTGGTGTTGGGATGAGAAACCATGACATGTATCTTATTATTTGAGACCATGTGCCTAAATGTTTTCAATCCCCTTAAACTATCAAATCTTGCTTCTCAACAAATGTATATCTAACCTCATAATCCTCCAATCCTTGGATGAAGAATGTAATTGGTTGCTTTACCTCTTCATCATTATTTTGCATGATCATAGCTAAGATTATGTCAAGGTTAGCAAAGGTATATAGTATGAAATCCTTGGAAAATTTTAGTTTCAAGAGAGTAGGATATTTTGCAATTGATTTCTTTATTGTCTTAAAACTACTCTTTCCCTCCTTTGTCCAAGTAAAAACTTGGTTCTTTTTTAACATGGTTGTGATAGGCTTTACCATAGTTAAAATTTTTGGAATAAACCTTTTGACAAAGTTTATTTTCTCCAAGAAGCTTTTCAGTCCCTTCTTGTGTTGAGGCAAGGACAAGCCTATGATAGCCTCAATCCTTTTAGGGTTAATAAACAAGCCTCCTTTGGAAATAATGTGCCCCAAAAGTTTACCTTCATGAACAACAAAGATATACCTTTTTGGATTAAGGGATATACCATAATCCCTGCATTTCTCAAACACTTACCTTAGATGTTTCATATGATCAACAACATCCTTTGAAAAAATAGTTACATCATCTAGGTACACAAGTAGAAACTTATTGATCAAACCTTTAAAAGCTATGTCTATTGATCTTTGAAAAGTGGCTCCAACATTAGACAAACCAAAAGGCATATTCTTATAGGTATAGGCTCCCCATTTGGTAGTGTAAGCTATCTTAAACTGATCCTCCTCATTTACCAATATTTGGTTGTAGCCTGAATAACTATCAAGAAAAGAAAAGCATTGGGATCCTGAAACAACTTGTAGAATTTGTTCCATAGAAGGTGGTGGATAATGATCTTTGAGAGACACTTTATTAAGGTCTCAAAAATCTATACATAGTCTGATTTATCCATTCTTATTTTAGATTGGTATAAGATTATCCACCCAAGTTGAGTGTTTGATAGGAAAGATAATCCTAGACTCAAACAACTTGGTCAACTCTTTCTTCATAAGTTATTCTATATTGGGATTGATAGGCCTTTGCTTTTGCCTAATCAATTTAGCTCTAGGTTCTAACTTGATGGTATGATGAGGTAGACTTGGATCAAACACTTTCAAGTCTTTATACTTCCAAGCAAAGATATCATGAAACTCTTTGCACAATTCATTAAAAGCTTTCCTTTTAAGCTGAGAACATATCTTGCCAATTTTCAAAGGTCTGTCCTTGAAAATCAAGACTATTTCAAAGTTATCTTCCTTTGTTGACATGCTCACTCTTTCTTTCTTCTTCTAATCATCCTCATTGAAAACACTCTCTAAGGTAATTATCCCCTTAGGTATTTTATTTATCTTCAGTTGAATGATTTGCTCTTCATATTGATCATGTAGTCTCCTTTGGTTTCTTGAGGAGAAACCTACCTCATTTTGTAATAAGTGGGCAATGTGTTCATCAATTTCAAACACCTGCTATGACACTTCATTATCTAGAATAGAGGGTCTCATAATGATCTTGATACGAGATTGATTTTTCTCTTGTCTCACATTAGTAGCTGTATCAAACCGTGTCCCTATGGTAGCCAATCTGTCAGCATGTTTATTGGAATCCCTTGGTATGAGTTGTATGTTGAAGGCATTAAAGTATTCAAGTAGGTCCCATACCTTATTATTTTAGTATATAAGCAAGGGATTCTTGGATATATCCTGATTTCTTACTTGGTGAATGACCAGCTCACTATCTCCTTAAACCTTTAAACTCTTGATTCCTCTTTTCTTTGCCCATTAAAGATCATGGACTAGGCCTTCATATTCTACCACATTACAAGTGTAGCTAAAATAGAATCTATATGAGGATTAATAATGATTCTTTGATGGATAAATTAACATAATTCCAACTCCTACACCTACTTTGCTTCTTGAACCATCAAAAATCATCTCCCATATGCCATCAAGTTTGTGATCTTCATTAGTGCGTAAAGGAACAAAAAAATCTTTCTCATGCATACAATAAACTCCCAAATCAGTCTCTTCTATGAATTTTTATGGATCAAATCCATGTGTTTCAATGTTTTACTTATCAATAAAGAGATTAGAAATACTTCAAGGGGAGAGGATGCGTCACCAGCTATGACACCTTCTTCTTTGTTAATTAGAAAATTCTGACTTGAACTTGATTCCATATATGGCTCAATATGAAACCTTGCTAGGGGATACATTTTTATAGTCACCTTAGTCCCATATCTTTTTTTAAAAGATATAAAATACCAATTAGTAGAAATCTACCCTCTTATCTTAGCTATAGAATTTCTTGACAAGTAGATAGTAAAATGGGTTGGAAGGTCTATCACCACTACGTCCTGCATAATTGGAATACTTGGGTAATCATGTAGAAAGATCTTTAGACCTTTGATTAGTCCCACTATCTTAGTTGGAGTCCTATCAAGCTGAAATACACCCTTTTTATGTGGCTCATATTTTAATCCCAACTTATCAACCACCACTTTAGGCATAACAGTGGTACGAGCTCCACTATCTACAATGCAATTATGGACTATCTTGTCTCCCACAATGAGGGTGAGATAGAAGGGTGGAGGATTTTAAGACTTGGTGGAGGGATCTAAGACATGGCTTAGATCATTGGTGAGGGATACACCATAGTGATTTGAAGTTTAAGGGGATACATGAATGTTTACAAGCTATTCTTGCAACAACTCCTTTTGACTAGGCATATACAAGACTTCCCAAAGAGATATGCTTGTCTTGGAATTCTTAAAAGAATTAATAATGTTTATAGAGGGAGAATTCACATTTTCTTAGACCTTTGAAGGTAGATAAGGAGTCTAAACCTACTATGTTTTAGGTTTGACAATCCTACCTGCATTCTGATTTTGTTGAGGAACATGACTTGTAGCAAGAACTGCATTAGGAGTCACACCTTGTGGCCTTAAAGAGGCATCTCTTGGAGTTTCTCATGCTTCTTGATCTTCTCCCAATGCTCTCTTCTTGGCTCTTTTGTTGGTTGTAACTGGTGTGCTTTGATTTAACACATAATCATCTCTTGTTTAGAGGCATCATGCCTATACTTTGGTTATTGCCTTCTCTATGGTTATCCCTCTGAAGTTACATAAGGATTAGCTTCCTTTTGTGCCACCAAAGCTTCACTGCCTTCTCCACCATCATTCAAAAACTAACCTTGAGTTTGTCCCTATTGGTCTAAATAATTCTCACCTTAGACCAGATTAACATGTACTAGAACAACAACCTTCATGGAAGGATTGGGATTATGATTATAGGCATTGGGCTACCTATTGAAACCTTTCTGACCTTGTCCTCTTCCTTGGTAGCTATATTTGGGTGGAGATATATATCCTTGTTGAGGATAATATTGATGGTTAGTTGAAGAACTTGTCTACAACTGAGCTTTCTTGAGTTGAGCTCGTAATGACCAGATTTCTTCATCTTTGTCCATAGCACTATCCATTTTCTTGGAAAAGGCTCTTGGCTTGACATTGTTGTTAGGAATTTGAGCTATGCTTGGAGATTTAACTGAACCATGAGATAATATTGGCATTGAAACTCTTGGAGGGAGTCTTCTAACTTGTATCAAGGTATTTTAATCTTCAATAGCTATTTCATATGCATCAAGCAGAGTGAATCCCCCCATAGATTGTAACATCACTAGTACATCAGTACTAATGCCTTTGAGATAGGTGAGGAACACAAAGCTTGGAGGAGGTCTCATGACAGGCGATAACCTATGCCATGTCCTTTAAAATCTTTCATTGAAATCCTCCATAGATTCATCAGGACCTGTCTTTAACATGTACAACTAATCGATCAGTGAAGTGTGGTCACTCTTATTCTCAAATCTAGTCACCAACAATTCCCTAAAGCCATCTAAACTTGTAATGCAACCACCTTCCAATGTCCTCTACCAGTCAAGTGCTTTGCCTTTTAGAGACATATCAAGAAATTTAATGGCTATGTCGGCTTAGGTGACATTATGGAAGTTACAAAAATTCAAAATGTCCCTAATATTCTTAGATGGGGTAATAGGACCCCCTTCATTAAAACTAGGGAGACTCTTAGTAGAATTGGGAGGAATAGGGTTGTATGCAGGAAGGTCAATTGGAATTTGTGTGTTAAATATTGGGAAAGGTTGTTGTCTCTCCATTTCTCTTCTTTCCTCTTGATCTCCTATTTCTCTAACTTCTTCTTTTCCAAAACCTCCTTGCCAAGGATATTTAAGTGCTAGGAATGGTCCAAGGCATTGCTCTTTAAGAAGAGCTTCAGTTAGAGGGGCTTGATCAAAAGTCCTAGATGACCTAGTGAGGACCATGAACTATAATGTGGGAAACTTGATCTACAACCAAATATTCTCACCTTTTGGATTCACCAAATGTTGTTTTAAGAGTACAAATTCAAGTTTGTCAAGACTAGCATTCACCTTGACATGTAAATAACTAGGAACTAGGGTTCCATTGGGCATGCTAGAACTATTGTATTCATATCTTGTACCTTAGAAGGAGGTGTTCAGTCGTCTTCTAGATTTGGGAAATGTTGGGACATTTCTAGGCATGTGGGTGTGCCTATAGGGGAAATGAATCTCTAGATTTAAAGGGGTTATCTCCCTATATGTATCTCTATAGAACCACTTATGTCTAAGCCAATGTTTTTGAAGGGAAAAGAGTTAAAAACTATAGAAAGGAAACCTATCTTAAGAATGGTGATGCGCCAATATTTTATTCCATGTGAATGTCATATCTTATTTCATAATACAACAAATTGAAAGACTCTTTTTCAAGTTCTAGATATTCTAACATGAATATTTTAGTAAAGAGGTGAGATGCATGAAAAAATAGAAGGAGAATGAACTGAAAGGCACATTTCACATTCAATAATAGTTAAAATTCTTATAGTAGTTCCATACACTTAAACACACTCTAGATGACCTGTTAGATCAAGAAATTTGCTCAGACATGAAGTATAAATTATAGAAGCATGAAACAATCACTTGTTGTCAATATATGTCACTTGCACACTCAGACAATGTTTAGAACTTGAAAGGGAAAAGGATTGTACTAATTCTTAAAGGCAAGATATCATTTCAATAGGGCTTCACTGTACTCTGTGTGGATGATTTTTCACTAGACAAAGGGCTGTATATATAGCAAGAAAAAAGAGAGAGGAAATCTTTTAGTTCTAAGGAGAGAAATCAATTTTTGCCAAGTCACCATCTTCAACTGCAACTGTCTTTACACAAGATGCTTACTCAGGCCATTTGGTTGATCCATGTGATCACAAGTTGTTACACCTTTTGTCTTACTCTCTCAAAGATGCTTTTCAAACATTTGTGTCAATAGAATAAGGATATTTTTGGCTAAGTCATGGCATCAAAATAGTTGTTACAAGGGATTCCACCTATTGTAAATTCATCTCTTTCATTCTATTTGGCTTTGTCCTTCCTCTTTGATTGGTCCTCAAGGAATGACTTGAATCCTGGTTGATCAATGGTGATATGGGCTCTCTTACTATTTTGACAGATGAAGGATGTGAACCCTTGGATCTGCCTGAATCCTCTTGCGCTTGAACACCAAAATTTATCTCCCTATCCTAAAATTTGACATTTGTTCAACTGCCATTTCATGTAGACATCTCCTTCGAGTACCCTTATTTGAACAATTCACATGGGTAATTTCCCAAAAAGAATTCCCATGGGCATTTTCCCTGAAAGAAACAACCTTTCAGGCCCACTTTATGGCTTACCTTTGCTAAGAATGTCCCTTTGGGTTTTCTGTTTATGGCTTATCAAAAGGATTATTGCATTAAAAAGTTCACAACAATTCCTTCAAACTTATTTCAAAGGTCACTTCCCTTTGGAATGATCCCTTCGGGCTTGGAAAGTATCCCTTCAGAACTTTCCAAAGGACACTTGGAAGGGAAAGTGTCCCTTCAAAACATTTTGAAGGACACTTGGAAGGGAAATTACCCCTTTAGAAAAGTTTTGAAGGGCACTTTGGAGGGAAAGTAGCACTTCAGAAAAGTTTTGAAGGGCACTTTGAAGAGGGAAAGTGCCCCTTTAGAAAAGTTTTGAAGGGCACTTTGGAGAGAAAGTGGCCTTTTGTAAAAGTTTCTAAGGGCACTTTGGAGAGAGAAAAGACCCTTCAAAAAAAAATTGAAGGGAAATATTTCAGGAAAAGACAAAGGAAGAGAAATCTTTCTGAATTTTTATCCAAAACAAAAAGGCTGAAAGAATTCCTTCGGGGAAGACAAGGAGAGAATTATTTTGGACTTTTTGTTTGAGTCAAAACTCTAAGACAAGAAACCCAAAAGAATTCAAACCTTGGGTAAAACACCAAAAAGATGCTCTAAAAAGTCCAAACAAAAGCCTCAAAGAAAATAAAACAAAACAAATGGTCTTCTACAAGTGAGTTAAAATAGACAAGTGAACGTTAAACTTAGCCAAAGGAAGCTGAAAAACAAGGTATGAAATTTGGATAACACATACCATGTGACTAATGGTCTAAGGGTGAGGATGAGTGTTCCCCTTTCTTGATTGATTTAATTGATGTGGGAATGATGTCACTACAAAAAAACCTCCAAATTTAACATGAATAGTGTCACACCTTGATGGTTTAATATTAATGTGATCCAATAAGTCACTATGTGTAAAATTAATCATGCCCATGATTTGAGAGTCATGAAACCATATGAAGGTAGGTCATGTAATGTTGTTGTGGCTGTGTGCAAAAATAAGGCCAACAATCCAAAACTAGGCAAAAATGTAGGTTAGCAAGAGTCAAAATCCAAGGCAAAATAGGTCATCTAGTTCTTGTAAATCAACAGGTCATGAGAAAAAGATACTACGTCTAAACTAGCAACCACAGTTTACCAAAAAAATTCCAAACTTACATTACAAACTCAAATTTTGAAAAAATTACAAAGCTTCCTCCAAATACGATAAAAAACCCACTAATTTTTTGAAAAAACCTTGTAAACCCATAAAATAGTTTGCTCTTCTACCACTAGACAGTATAGATATGCATGCAATTTAAAAAATTCCCTTCAAACCCTCTAAAATAATAAAAAATGGCTTGTCACAAAATTAGGTCATGTTTATTGCCAATATTAGGGTTTTGACATCTTCCAAATCTAATGGTGTTGTCTATTTTCATCTAGATATAAAATATTATAACAAACTTACAAATGGATGGCTGCAACACCTATCACTCTGATACCATGCAAGGAATTGAAAATATATTGTTCCAAACTATAAAAATCTCAAGTGTTAATAACAAAAAACATCACATGAAGGAGCTAAATGTAACAAATTAATATGTAAAACAAAGAGTAGCAATTATTACCCAAAATTTGGCCACCATGAATGAGGATCATTTAAAAATTTGATGTACTTCATCTTTACTTTGTTGATGGCCTTCAAATGGTCTTTTGAGGTCTCATTAGCATTGTTTAAGGTTTTGATTTCTCTCATGTGTTCTAAAGCCCTCAAATCCAACTTAGAGTGTCCTAGGCCTACGTTATGATGTGTCAAGATGAAACATAGTGTTTCTCAAGTCATCCCACCATTCGACCACCTTATATGAACATTCTATACATGTTTTAGAGAAGTTAAGGTAATTTTGCAATGTTTAAGGTAAATGGCTACAAAGGGAAGGTGCATATTGTCAAGTCCAACGTATGTCTAAGCTTGCCCAGTCAATGTGAAAGCTAAAAAATATGAAATTTACATGCAATCACACTTTTTAATATTATAATAAGAGTTTATAACATATATGAGGAATGTTTAAGTTAGAAATGATAGTTTAAATCAGAATATGTCAGAATTGCCCTTGAAAGGAATTATAAATGTAAGTATTGGGCCAAAGAAAGAGAGATGAAACACATTTTAAGAATATATAAGATGAATTTTAATTTTTCATAGATTTTCCTAGCTTAAACAATGATTAAACAAGCTTAAGAGGGTCATTTTAGGGCAAAAATAGCATCAAGTGCTCTATCAACTTCTTGGCAAGCTCAAGATGGTCATTTTTAGATTTTCATTATGTATAGAGGAGAGAGGGAGAGCTTGATATCTTTTTCAGAGAATGGGACCCTAATGGCCTTCCACTTTGTGGCATTGGTCCTCTAGTCAAGGCCCTTAGCTTCATGAACAGTCACTAAGAGCTTTAGGTGGTCTAAACCCTACGTCTCGATTTTGAGCATGGTTGATGTATGTATGAACTAGTGAAGACAAAGTGAGTATTTAGAAAGACTCTTCAGGGCTTGATAAAACTTCTCACATCCCTATCTACCATCATGTGGCATGTGGGAGAGATGTATAGGTAGGAATGGGTGTTTGAAAACATTTTAAATTTCTGAAAGAGGTTTTGACCTTACTAATAGGTCTGAGAAAGGCATGATGTATTCACAAGGTTGGACAAGTCTAAAAACATGTCATATATGGTCCAAATGAAAGGGAAAATGGACCTATAGGTCTGAAATAATTTTTGGAAATATGATTGTCATTGATGTCAAAAGGGAGACTATTGGCATTTTTGATGTCACTGATGCTCATGGATGAATATGAAGGATGTGCAAGGAATCCTATCAAAAGTCAAGGATGATTAGAGTGATTGTATGCATGAGTGAGATTTAAAGCCATGTGTTGAAGCACAGTTGAAGATATGGGGATGCAAATTTGGCTACTTATACAAAATTCACTAAGTTTCTATACTTAGCCAAATTTACAAAAGGTTTCTAGTAGAGCAAAGTAAGCATGTTGATAAGGTCAACATTTGCACACATGTAGGTGTCATGATAAAATGATCATATGGGTTTGTTCATTTTTGTGCCTAGTTTCTATGCACTAAATATCTAGTCACATTATTTAATGCGACAAAATATATTCATGAGCAAAGTTGGGCTCCAAGGCATTTTGACAGTGTTTTCCCACACTTAGTCAACTATGTAGATGGCAAAAAAAAGTTGAGTAGGCATTTTTATGATGTCATATCTTGCACATATGAATTTTTTTGGAGAATATGAATATATGGATGGAACACCCTATGTTAGAGGATCTTATGTGCTAAATTATATGTCATGTAACGAAGCGCATCAAAATTTATACAAGAATAAAGTTGGCCTTCAAGGTAGTTTTAAGCATAGTTAGCTCTGTGATAGAAGAATTTGAGTGATCAAATTAATGGCATTATATATCACACATGTGAAGGATTCAAGAAGAAATGAGAATATGGGTTTTTTCAATATCATGCCTAGTTTATATGTTCCAAATTTCAAAATAGGTGGATGAGTGAAGCAAAAGATATGAAGGTGCAAAGTTAGCCTTCTAGGCATATTGAGATGGTCCCCATACTTAGTCAAATCTACACAAGGTAAAGTTTGAGCTTGTTAGAAGATCTAATAGTTAACACTTAATCATACATTGAAGATCCAATGACACACAATAAACTCAACATGTCAAAGGCACCTACGAGTGAACACGCTAGTGACAAGTATCACATTCATGAGAGCTCATTATAGATAAAGTTTGAGCATGTTAGAAGATCGAACAGTGAGTGGTTGATCATGAAATGAAGATCCAACGAAGCTAGTAGACTAAATGGGAAAATTTGGTTGATTTTTAACCATAGATAGAGATAATGTTCATGCAAATTATAATATCTAACAACATTCGAGAGCTCAGATTAGAAAGATCAATGGACTAAAGTTGAAGAGTTAAAGCCCAAAAGTGTACAAAGATCAAACGGAGCACATGAGCCTCTCATTAATTGATCTAATGGATATGTTTTAAATTTGATAAATTTGAATAAATACCATTAGATCATGAACTTAAGATCAGCTATCGATATTTAAAGATATGATCATCCTAATAGTCAAGCATGAGAACATGTAGGAACTTATAGTTTAGCCATAAATTATGATATAGACAATGAGATTAATTGATATAATCAATTAAATTTATGAAATATGGCATGTGCATCAAAAACAAATCCTAGTATATGCTAAATATAGTAATGAGACCAAGAATCACGGTGGTGGAACATGAGTTCAAGATGTGAGAAACTTACAGTTAAAGATAGGAACTAAAGTTTAATAGAACTAAGCATGATGTGTTAGAAAAATAGTGTGAACACAAATGAGATACAAACCCTATATCCATTGCTTATATATATATGTCATCTAGGATACAGGGCAAAAATTGCTAGAGTAATTGAATTATATCAAATAGAGATATATAGAGACACAAAAGTAGAGAGATAGAGTGGAGGAGAAGAGAGATGAAGTACAGAGCATGAACAGTTATAGACCAAACCTATAATAGAGAATAGATAATTGGATTCATTTATGAACCTGTATTAAAATATGGATTTATAGCTCTATATAGATCTGATTGGTGGGTACCATTAGATAAGTTGAATTGGTTTTCAATTACGGAGTGGGTGTTTCCTTAGAGTTAGTGCTCTTAAATCAAGGGATTGGTGTCTCCTTAGGATTGGTGCCCTCAAATTTGTAACCAATGGGGATTTGAACATGAGGCTATATTATAATAGTATATTCTAGAATCTATTATCATCATGGTTTTTCCCATATTGGGTTTTCCACATATACATATGGTGCTATGTGAATTTATGTGTATGATCTCTGCATATTTGTTTTAATATGCATATGTTTTTTAATCTATTTTAAAAGGCATAAGAAAAGGAATAAGTTAATAAATATATTGATCCAACCCCCTCTCAATATATAGTTGTGTTCTAAAAGTTGGTATCAGAGCCCTAGTTCCTTAGAAGAAGCTTAATTAGTTCAGGTGGATCTTGGATGGTGAACACAAATGGTTAGTCAAGAAGGCTCTTCCTCAAACAAAACACCTCTCTTTGATGGATTAAAATATGCATTTTGGAGTATTAAATTTAAAACATATTTATCCTCATTAGGGTTTTATGTATGGATGTCTATGATAAATGGATATACAACCCCTGCTACAACTACTACTAATTAGGCTACCAAGAAAGCATATGAGATCAATACTAAGGATAAGAATGTTATTTTATGTGGATTTTCTAATTCAGAGTTTGTCAAAGTGATGCATTATCAAAATGTACAAGATATTTGAAACAAATTGAAAATCATCTATGAAGGTGATGACAAGGTAAATCAATCCAAGCTACAAACATTCAAAGGCAAGTTTGAAAGCCTTAAAATGAATGAAGAAGAGAAAATTGTAGACTACCTCCTTAAAATAGATGAAATAATAAATGCAATCAGAGGCCTTAGATAAGAGATGAAATATACATTTATTATCATGAATGTCCTAAGATCTCTACCATCAAAGTATGACTCAAAAATATCTACAATAGAGGAAGCAAGAGATCTGGATAAACTCAATGTTGATGAGTTGCATGGAACCTTCACAACGTATGAGATGAGAATGGGAGAGACAAATACTTGTAAGAGAGAATCTACATTCAAAGCATCGAAACTAATGAAGGTAAAATCACCTACATTGGATCTAAGGATACTGATGAAGAAGAAGCCAAATTTGTCAGAAGATTGAGAAGAGGGTCTAGAAAGTACAAAGGTGAGTTACACTTCAAATGCTTTAATTGTGGTAAAGTAAGACATTTTGTTGTCAAATGCCCTTATAAAAAGAAGGATAACACTGAGCAAGAAGATAATAGTAAAAAGGTGAAACCTCACTATTCCAAGAAGAAGAACTTCTTTAAAAAAAAGAAAGACCTATACACAAAAAAAGTGATTCAATGGATGATAGTGATAGTTATGATGATGATCATGACTATGTTTTTGTGGCTAAGGAAAATAAATTCCTATTCATGATAATAGGATCAACTTTTGTGGATCAATAAGAAGTTGAAGACTCAGATTAAGAATAAGGAGAAGTGGATATAGAGTGTGAACTCATTTGTGCTTTAGAGGAAATTGACAAGTTGAGAAAAGAAGCTCAAAATAGTAGAAGCTTGGACAAAAGGAAATTGAGAAAATGTACAAAAGTCTTGAGAAATATGGTTAGATGGTGGTTATCCTAAAGACACGAGTTGAAGAGGATAAAATAATATAATATGTAGTCAAACTTTAACTATAATCTAAATTTGATGAGTGTATGAATTTAGAGGCAGAGATAATGGTTTTGATAAAAGAGCTTGAGAAAGCTAAAGGACAAATAGAGAAAAGTATAAAGTTGATAGAAGGATCAAAGATTCTTGATGAATTTATCAACTCTCAAAATCCTTCAAAAGAGAGATCAGGTCTTGGTTATGAAAATGGAAAAATTTCCATAACTAGTACATTTGCTAACCTATATGACAACTTCAAAGTAGAAAAAGAATTGAGAGAAAAAAAAGAGAAAGCTTGAAAGGATACAAAGATAGACACAACTACTACTGATGTGAATAAATTTGAATCTAAAAAGAAGCTTTAAGAGAAGAAGCCAAAGGCAATTGATGCAGATGGATACACAAAAGTGAGAGACTTGAAGAAGCCAAAATTTAGAGGAGCTCCTCATACTACACAAATAACTATTATGACTAGGAATTCCTCATATTTATATGGTTATTATTATACCTATAATCATTTTGGTGATAAGAATATTGATTTTAGAATTGTACCTAAAAAGAGAACAAGTTTTGTAAATAGAAATTCATTTTATCCCTTGTTATATACAAATGTAATATGTTATAATTGTAATAATTTTTGTCACATAGCTAAACAATGTATAATAAACTTTGTAAGACTAGAAACAAAATTAAAAATTAAGGCATGCCTCCTAGTGTGAACAAAGGTTCACAAGTCTTTGAAAAGCAAAAAGAAGCCAAATAATAAACCTAATGATGTGTGGAAAGTGAAATATCAATCTATGATTGTTCAAATTGCACTCCATGCCAAGGAGCAAAATTTGTGGGTAATAGATAATGGTTGCTCAAAACATATGATTGGTGACAAGAGAAAGTTCATCAAATTGATAAAATCTAAGTAAGGATATATTAATTTGGGATACAATATTGTAGTAAAGATCAGAGGTAAAGGAACCTTGAACATAGATGGAAAATTGCCTACACATGATGTTGTTTATGTTGAAGGATAAAGAAAAATTTACTAAGTGTTAGCCAAATGTGTGATAATGGATATAAGGTCACATTCAATGTATAAGGCTGAAAGTTAAAGAGATTTGGAAGAATATTTGTATAAGGTAAAATAACTAAAACCAATATCTATAATCTTGTTGAATTGAATGGTAATAGCTGCCTGATACAAAAGATTAATGAGAGTTGGTTATGGCATAGAAGAGTGGGTCATGTCAAATTTAATAACCTAGTCAAAGTGAGCTCAAATAAGTTTGTTAGACACACGCCTAAGATAACCAAACCTATAGACACTACTTGCAAGGAATGTCAACCAGGCAAATAAACAAGGATCAGATTTCAAAAAAAGGGTATGCATCTACAAATCCTCTAGAATTAGTTCATGATGATATTTTTGGTCTTACTAAGACAAGAGGATCTAAAAGAGAAAGATACTTCATGTTTTTTGTAGATTATTACTCAATAATGACATGGGTAACCCTTTTTAAGGATAAGTCACGAGCATTTGAGAGATTTAAGATCTTTAGGGCCATGGTGGAGAATGAGATTGGATGAAAAATCAAATCCTTGAGATTTGATAAAGGTGGAGAATTCACCTCAAATTAGTTCATAGAGTATTATTAGAAGCATGGAATCAAAAGAAATTAATCTACAATAAGGACTCCATAGTAGAATGGAGTCGTTGAAAGGAATAATAGGATAGTCATGGAGATGGCCAAAATAATGTTAAAAGAGACCAAGTTACCAGATGGATACTAGAGAGAAGTAGTCCAAATAATAATATCTATCTTGGATAGAGTTCAACTAAGGGTAAACAATGAAAAAACTCCCTATGAACTATGGTATGGGAAAACTACCTCTATTAAGTACTTCAGAGTGTTTGGAAGCAACTGCTACATGAAGAGAAAGGAGGATAAATTGGAAAGCTTTGAATCAAGATGTGATGAAAGAATATTTATTGGTTATTCCACTCAAAGTAAAGCCTACATATGTTACAATAAAAGGCTACACAAGATTGTAGAGAGCATCAATGTCAAGGTTGAAGAAGGCTTGAAACATGTTGAACCTGACAAGGAAATATGTATTAAAGAATTAGATCTTGAAGAAGTAGATAATGAAGAGGCTAAGAAAATGAATGAAAAGGCACCTACAAGATTTGTTCAAAAGGATCATCCTATAGAGTAGATATTTGGAAATAATAATTAAGGAGTTTAGATAAGGAGAATAATTTCACAAAATAAGGAGCAAGTAAGTTGTGCTTCAATGTCTAAAATTGAGCCTAAAAGCTATGTTGAAGCTAGTAATGATAGAATTGGCTAGAACCCATGGAAGAAGAACTAAGCCAAATTGAAAAGAACAAAACTTGGCAATTAGTTCCAAGACCTTTAAACAAGAATGTGATAGGTACAAAGTGGGTCTTTAGAAACAAGCTCAATAAGGATGGAGTTGTTATAAGGAATAAAGCAAGATTGGCATGCAAAGGATATGCACAAGTTAAAGGCATAGATTTTGAGGAAACATTTTCTCTAGTTTCCAGATTTGAAGCTATAAGAATGTTTCTATAATTATCTATTTAAAATAAATTAAAAATCTATTAAATGGATGTTAAGACTACTTTATTGAATGGGAACCTAGAAGAGGAAGCCTACATACAAAAACCTGAAGGTTTTCATCTTTCAAAATAATAAGATTATGTATGCAAACTAAAGAAAGCTCTGTGTGGTCTAAAATAGGCACCTAGGGCATGGTATTCAAGGTTGGACTAGTACTTATAATAATAAGGTTTCAACAAAGGATGTGTAGACAATAAACTATACTTTAAATCAAAAGGTGAGCATATGTTGATTGTTGTTGTATATGTAGATAACATCATCTTTGGTGATAACAATAACAAAATTTACAAATAATTTTCTACACAAATGTAAAATTAGTTTGAGATGCTTATTCTTGGATAAATTTCTTTCTTCCTTGGTGTACAAATATCACAAACTGATTAAGGGATATTCATATCCCAAACCAAGTATGTAAAGGACATGCTAAAGAAGTTTTGAATGGAAGATAGAAAACTAGTTAATACTCCCATGATAACTAGATGTAAGTTGAGAAAAGAGGATGAGTCCCTTGATTCAAATCATACTATGTATAGATAAATAATAGGTAGCTTATTATACCTAACTGCATCAAGACCTGATATCATGTAATCAATGTGTATGGTTACAAGATTTCAAGTTTCTCCTAAAGATTCACATGTCAATGTAGTGAAAAGGATCTTTAGATATATTGAGCATAATTGACTATGGTCGATGGTATCCTTAAAGTGAAGACTTCACTTTGATAGCATATACAGATGTTGATTGGGTAGGAAGTATGGATGATAGAAGAAGCAATAGTGGTGGTGCATTTTTCCTTGAAAACAAACTTGTTTCATGGCTGAGCAAAAAAAAAGAGTCGGATACTCTTTATACAATAGAAGTAGAGTATGTATCAATAGTGCCATGTTGCATTCATGTCTTTTGGATGAATAAAATGCTCAAAGACATCAAGGTAGAGTACAAGTCATATGTTTCTACTCTTTGTGATAATTCAAGTGTTATTAATATATTAAAGAATCCAATGATGCATTCTAGAACCAAGCACATATCAATCAAGTATCAATTCTTAAGAGAAAAGGTTACAGATCAAGAGGTCACAATGGAGTATGTGCCAACTCAAGATCAAATTACAAACATATTAACCAAAACTCTTCCCAAGGAATAATTTGAGTATCTGAGATAGAATTTGAGAGTGGTGGCTCCTACATCACATCACTAGATCCTAGTGATAGGGTATGAGTCCAAGGGGAGTCTCATAGAAGCTTTGTTAATCCCTAGAAGAAGAGAAAAAAGGCAACTCGGGTATGCATACTTTTGAAAATTTCTAATGAGTTGATGGTTTCATATTCTTGGACAAACTCCTTTATTTGATAAAAGGGAGAAACATTTGGATAAATATTAAAAAAGAGTCCCTTTGTAATTAATGTCAAAGGGGGAGAAGAAGTTAAAATGCTCTCTATAAAATTTTGTAGAAAAAGTGAAAATAAGATTAAAGTATGTGTCCAAGTTAATCTTAGGAAAATGTGTCATTGCCTAAGGGGGAGAAAATTTGGTATGAATAGCTTCGGTTCATACTCATTAGAAGCCAATGCAAGCAATGCTAGAGAAGGAGTAGAATATTTGAAGATCAGACCATTTAGTTTGACATCAATAATAAAGGGAGAGATTGTTGGCAATATGATTGTTATTGATGTCAAAAGGGAGACTATTGGAATTTTGAATGTCATTGATGCTCAGGGTTGAATATGGTGATTTGAAGATGTACAAAAAATCCTATCACAGGTCAAGGATGATTGAAGTTCTTGTATGCATAAGTGGAATTCATCGGGTGCTTCATATTGATCATCTAGAGATTTTGGGTCTATGATAGGAAAATATGAATAGGCAATTTGATGATGTCACCATTTCCATATGTGAATGAGTCTAGGGAAGTTGGTCATATGGTTGAGATCACACTAGTACCTAGTTGTTATGTACCAGATTTGAAGACATGAAATGAAGTGCAATTGAAGATATGGGGATGCAAATTTGGCTACTGAGATAAAATTCACTAAGTTTATATACTTAGCCAAATTCACAAAAGGGTTCTAGTAGAGCCAAGTAAGCATGTTGATGAGGTCAACATTTTCACACATAGAGGTGTTAGGACAAAATGATCATATGGATTTTTTCATTTTTATACCTAGTTTTTAAGTACTAAATCTCAGTTCATATGATGTAGCGTGATAAAAGATATGCATGAGCAAAGTTAGGCTCCTGGTCATTTTGATAGTGTTTTCCCATAGTCAAATTTGTAGATGGTAAAAAATAGCTGAGTAGGCATTTTTATGATGTCATATCTTGCACGTATGAAATTTTTTGGAGAAGATGAATATATGGATGGAATCCCCTATGTGAGATGATCTTATGTGATAAATTATAGGTTATGTGATGAAGTGCATCAAAATTTATGCAAGAACAAAGTTGGCCTTCTAGGTAGTTTTAAGCATAGTTAGCTCTATGATAGAATAATTTGAGTAATAAAATTAATGGCATGATATCTCACATGCATGAAGGATTCAAGAATAAATGTGAATATGGGTTTGTTCACTATCATGCCTAATTTATATTGTCCAAATATTAGAACATGTGGATGAGCGAAGTAAAAGATATGAAGGTGCAAAGTTAGCCTTCCATGCATATTGAGATGGTCCCCATACTTAGTCAAATTTGCACAAGGTAAAGTTAGATATTATTAGAATATCTAATGGTTAGCACTTAATCATACATTTAATATCCAATTATGTACATAAAAGTCAACATGTCAAAGGCACCTGCAAGTGAATGTGCTAGTGACAAGTATCACATTCACAAGAGCTCATTAGAGATAAAGTTTGATCTTGTCAGAAGATCGAATGGTGAGAAGTTGATTGTGTAATGAAGATCCAATAGAGAGAGTGGACCAAATGGGATAAAGTGGTCGATGTTTAACCATAGATAGAGATAACATGTGCAATAAAAAATCTAATGACATGTGGGAGCTCAGATAAAAATGATCAATGAATGTATTTTAAAGTTTAAGAGTTAAAGTTTGGACACATATAAAGATCGAACAAAGCATGTGAGCCTATCATAGATTGATCTAATGGATGAATTTTAAAGTTGAGAAATTTGAATGAAGAGAATCATATCATGGTGCCAATCTTAAGATCAATGGTCTATATTTAAAGACATGATCATCCTAACGGTCAAGCATAGGAACATGTAGGAACTTATAGTTTAGCCATAAATTATGATACAAACAATGAGATTGATTACTATAATCAATTAAATTTATGAAATATGTCATGTGCATCAAAAATAGAGCCCAATATATGCTAAATATAGTAATGATACCAAGAATTATAGTGGTGAAGCATAAATTCAAGATGCAGGAAACTTGTAATTAAAGATAGGAACTAAAGTCCAATAGAACTGAGCATGGTGTGTTAGAAAACTAGTGTGAACATAGATGAGATATTAATCCTAGATCCATTGCTTATATATGTCATCTACAATACATGGAAAATGTTATTGGAGTAATTAAATTGTGTCAAATATAGATATATAGAGACACAAAAGCAAAGAGGCTGAGTGGAGGAGAAAAGAGATGAAGTGCAGAGCATGAATAATTATAGACCAAATGTGTAACAAAGAAAAAATAATTGGATTCATTTATGAACCTATATTTTAGTTTGGAGTTGTAGCTCCATATATATCTGATTAGTGGGTGCCATCAAATAAGTTGAGTTGGTGCTCAGTCAGAGAGTGGGTGTTTCTTTAGAGTTGGTACTTTCAAATCAAGGGATTGGTGTCTCCTTAGGGTTGGTACCCTTAAATGTGTAACCAATGAGGTTTTGATTGTGAGGATCAATTAGAATAGTATATTCTAGCATCTATTCTCACTTTGGTTTTTCCCATATTGGGTTTTCCACGTATACATATGGTGTCATGTGAATTTGTGTGTGTGATTTCTACATATTTGTTTTAATTTGCATATGCTTTTTAATCTATTTTAAAAGGTATAATAAAAGGACCAAGTTAATAAATATACTAATTCACCCCCCTCTTATTATATATTTGTATTCCAACACTACAGACTTGTAGGTCCATATTCTTGACCAAAGGACCAATCCTAGCAGGTAAGGGACAAATTTTGCATTGTACTAGGCTTTGAGAGGTCAGGCAAGGATGGGAGTCTTAAATGACGGATGAGAGGGTTTCAGACCTCTATGTTAGGAGTATTAATTGGATTCATTTATGAACCTATATTTTAATTTGGAGTTATAGATCCATATATATCTTATTAGTGGGTGCCATCAAATAAGTTGAGTTGGTGCTCAATCAGAGAGTGGGTGTTTCTTTAGAGTTGGTACATTCAAATCAAGGGATTGGTGTCTCCTTAGGATTGTTACCCTTAAATGTGTAACCAATGAGGTTTTGATTGTGAGGATGGATTAGAATAGTAGATTCTAGTAGCTATTTTCATCGTGGTTTTTTCCATATTGGGTTTTCCACGTATACATATGGTGTCATGTGAATTTGTGTGTGTGATCTCTACATATTTGTTTTAATCTGCATATGCTTTTTAATCTATTTTAAAAGGTATAATAAAAGGACTAAGTTAATAAATATAATGACTCACCCCACTCTCAATATATATTTGTGTTCCAACACTACAGACCTATAGGTCCATATTCTTGACCAAAGGACCAAACCTAGCAGGTAAGGGACAAATTTTGCATTGTACATAGGCTTTGAGAGGTCAGGCAAGGATGGGAGTCTTAAATTAAGGATGAGAGGGTTTTATACCTCTATGTTGGGAGTATTAATTAGATTCATTTATAAACCTATATTTTAATTTGGAGTTCTAGCTCCATATATATATGATTAGTGGGTGCCATCAAATAAGTTGAGTTGGTGCTTAGTCTGAGAGTGGGTGTTTCTTTAGAGTTGGTACTTTAAAATTAGGGGATTGGTGTCTCCTTAGGGTTGGTCCCCTTAAATGTGTAACCAGTGAGGTTTTGATTGTGAGGATGGACTAGAATAGTATATTCTAGTAGCTATTCTCATTGTGGTTTTTCCCATATTGTGTTTTCCACATATACATATGGTGTCATGTGAATTTATGTGTGTGATCTCTACATATTTGTTTTAATCTGCATATGCTTTTTAATCTATTTTAAAAGGTATAATAAAATTACTAAGTTAATCAATATACTGATTCACCCCCCACCCTTAGTATATATTTTTGTTCCAACACTATCGACCTGTAGGTTCATATTCTTGACCAAAGGACCAAACCTAGCAGGTAAGGGACAAATTTTGCATTTTACATAGGATTTGAGAGGTCAAGAAAGGATGGGAGTCTTAAATTAAGTATGAGAGGGTTTCATACCTCTATGTAGAAGAAGAAATCTTCCAAGCAACACACTTTCAAGTTCTATAGGCCTATAGGTCTGTAATGAGAAATAGTACAATTTACAAGTGACTACCCTTATGAGTTTAAGTATGAACTTAAATCCATGTTTAACAAGTTGAGTATTGAATAATATGCTATGAATTCTTGTATAGGTGTTGAAGGAGTATTCTAAAGATAATTTATTAAAGGTACAACCTAAGATGCTCATACATAAGCCTCGACTATTCACTTACAAATACATATTTTACATGAAGAAGTATAAAAGTATGAGATAGGTGAAAAGTAAGATCTCTTGTGAAGTGAAGGAAAATATTGGCAGGGGTCTTTTCAAGGCTTAGAATTCTTGAAATGAAAAAATATGTGTGTGTAGTTGCGTATGATCAACACCTATGTGACTATCCACAGGCTTGCCTATGCCAATATAGGAAGGGAGGTGTATTTGATTATGTTGAATTAAGTTGGGAAAGCATGTGAGATATCTAGGAGGAATTTGAAAAAATATTCCAATACTTACCAATATCACCTAAATGCTAAACCCAGTTGAAGAAAATAGATTCTCAGGAATGCATTCAAAAGACCTAATGAGCACCATATAGGTCTGTGTATCAAGATTGAATAAGTTTTTAACTTCTAAGATGAACATGAGGGAATAAGGTGTATGTAATGAGAAATACAATATATCTACAAATCAATCCTGTATAGGAGAAGATAGATCATACTTGCACTTCTGATTGGGGATACATTAGATAATCATGATCATGACTAATATGGATCTACTATACCTAATTAGGGGATATCTTACCACAATAGTATCACTAGGGAAGGTTTAAAATCTTCTAGTCAAATAGAACTATGCAATGACCCTAATTAGGTCATATGTTTTCACATTCACTAAACTAATAATAAGTAAATCAAAAGTCTAATGTAGTGCTCACCAAAGCTTATGGAATAAAATAGGGTTGGTAAACAATAAAGTAAACATGCATAAGAGAATCTTAATTAAGCTATGTATAGGTAAAACCCTAATGCATGGAGAGAAGAATATTATTCAAAATCCATTACTTATGTTACTTATATATACTAAAGAAAGGATCAAAGCTAGAAATACTTACCTGGAAGATAAACCCATTGAGACTCAACCTCTCCCTTGGCTAAAGGTGCTTCTCAAGAGGTTATTATGGTTTGTAAGGATCACTAAGAAAGGCAAAAGTATCCAAGACTTCTCCACAAGACTAGATTCTTTTCCAAGTAGAATCTCTAAGATAAGACTCCTCAAGTATAATGGTGGAAGAGTAGATTGTAAAGAATCATAAATGAATAATAACTCTTATTGTCTCTTTAAGAATGGTGAAATGGATGTGTTTATATATGCAAATCTAACCCTAAACCCTTATAAAAGTTTTGACTAACAAGGTTGACCCAGTCAACCTAGTATCACAATTGAGAAAAACTAACTAGGTCATGAACTATGAGCCATGGTTGACTTAGTTCTTAGTAAGCTATGTAACTAACAATACAAGGTCGATGTGGCTGATATAGTCATGTAAACTAACAAAAAGGGGTTTAGGTTATGGGAATGGCTAATGAATGTGGAAAATGACTAAAAGAGTGTGAAAAATAGGAGGCAAATCTTAGGGTAATGGTTTTTATAAGTTGGTTGGATTGGTAATAAGTGTTAATAAGGGACAACAATCCTATGAAGCACCAATGGTCTGCCAACCACTTTCCCAGTGCACCCCTTAGGATGTATACTTAAAGAGATTGAGACTCAATGGGTTCCTACAAGATAGAATTCATTATTAATTGATAAAGTGTGAAAATATTATGTGTATACATATGCCCCACTTGAAGCTCATCATGTGTAACTCAGGTGTAATAAGGGATGGTGCTTTGAGAAAGAACATAGTAACACACAATGCTGAAGTTAAAAAAAAGTTACAATATTTTAAAGCAAAAATAACTGAAATTAAATGATTAAAAGGGAAAAAAAAAAAAAAAAAAAAAAAAAATTCATTGTGTGCCTTAACTTACCTTTATCATTGGATGGTTGTCTACTGTGTTTGTAGTTTTGATTGTGGAGGGCATAGAGACTACTTTTGACAAACCCAAGATTATAAAACTAAAGAGCAAAAACAAACATAGGAAAGCCAAGATAACTAGTGCTATGTGGATAAGACATACTTGAAAATTTGGTAAGTTGGGGTGATAAGTGCTATGTTAGACCAAATGAACAAATCAAAATTTAGAGTAAATCAAATAATCAAAAAGCCTAGGCTATTAAAGATTGAAAAACTCAAACAATTAAACTTAAGTAAGAAAGACAAACTCACCAAATCAAACCAAAGATACATGTCAAAAATGATGATAATCAAACATCAATGTAAAATTAGTAACAATCCTTACGTAAACAAATATGTGAAAGGAAAAAATGTTAAAAAAACATTGATGAGTGAGAAGTAACAATCCTTACTCAATCATCAATGGAAAAAGGTGCATAAAAGGGAAAACAATATTAATGAGTGAGAAGTAACAAGCCAACCTCACTCAATAATGAAAAAAGTACATGAAAGTAGAAGTGAACTTAGATTCCCATGAAAATGGTAGTACAATAATGACAAATGGAAAAACAAATCAAGGTATGATCTGAGCAACATTTCAGGTGATAATTCGGGTGACAGTTCTACCCCAATTGATGATAGAACTTTTGAGAGCCATAACTTTTGCACTGTAACTCCAATCGACTCATCATTTGAACCATTGGAAAGATAAGAATGAGAAGAATGTGATGAGATGGAATTATATTTTTTCAATGGATTTTGACCTCCAAAAACCCAATGGAAGTGCCCCAAATTTCAATTTTAGTAGTGCAGTCTAAAAATAGTAAGGTTCTAAAAATAGTAATTCCTCAATTTCTGTATTGTTATAAATCATGGAAGTCAAACCACTTGATCTCCCTCAATATTGGTGACCTTTCACATCCTCATCCTACCTTTAAAATGTTTATAAATGAAGATGTGACCCAAAAGGTAAATTAGACATCTCTTCTCAAAGATAAGCATATGTTTGGATCTACAAATTTTGATGAATAAAACATCTATTCTTAGAGATAGCATTATTGTTATTGTGTTGTTCTTGTTTCTTAAATTATCTTTCAACAAAAGCTTATGAGTAGTGAATCAGTGGTATCATATCAATTTCTTTTTAAAGTGTATGATCCTGAGGATGAGGTTAGATTACAAGAAGCTTGGGTGGAAAATAGAACCAGCAAACTATCCACCTATTCACTCCAAACAACCTCAAATGGTGAACAACACCGTGACATTCGATCCTTTAAAGGAAATGGTGAATAAATCCCTCTAATAGTATCAAGTGCATATGCTACAACAATTCACCCAAATTCTCCAACAAATCTCTATGGGAAATTTTGACTCCTCACCTGCACCCCCACATCATTTTAGTGCCCCAACACCCTTCAAGGTTCAGGTGAATTTTGATACCCCTAAATTTGAAGGCAAAATCAATGCCGATGTAGTAGAAAATTGGTTGATAAATTGTCTTCATATTTTTTGGTAAACAAATTCACCGATAAAGAGAAGATCAATTTTACTCTTTGAAAGCATCATTGCTTATAAAAAATTAGTGGAAAGTGTACAAGAAGAGATTTAGTATAGATTATATTGGCCTTGAGGTAGAACCTACTTGGGATGATTTCATAAAAGTTGTAAAGGAAGAATACTACACCATTGGAGTATATGATGATTTGTATATAGAGTGGCAATAACTTCACCAAGGTAAGGAAGAATTTGTTCAAGATTACACTAACATTCTTCATTCTCTCTACAAGATTGGGCATCCAAGAAAGTGATAAACATACGGTTCTTAAATATCATGGTGGAATACAATGGTATAAATGGGGGGAGATGGAACTCTTCAATTTGGAAACCCTTGGTGAGGCATACAAGTTCATGGTGCAATTGAGTAGAAACATGGAAGAATGAATATGAAGAGTCAGCCTTCAAAATGGAAAAGTGACAAAGGAGGTAAAATAGGGGGCCAAAATTGGAAGGAAAAGGAAGGGAAAACTGAGAAATGGTGTGATTACCACAAATATATAATGCACTCCAAATAAGAATGTCAAGCCATCAAGTCCCTACTTTCTGAGTCAAAATCATCAACATCTACTACTCTACCTGATACACAACCTATAGTTAAAGAGGATGAAGAAGAGATTATATATGATGATATTGATGCCATCATTAATTCATCATAGACCCATGAAGAGAGGCCAGATGACAAGGAAATGTTGTTTCACTCTAAGTTATGGGTGCAAGGTAAGCCTTTGCATTTCATTCTTGATAGTGGGAGTCAAAAGAACTTAATCTCTGCTAATGTTTTGAAAAACCTAAATTTGTCCATGAAGTCTCACCCAAAAACATATATTATTGGATGGTTGAGTCCAGGGAGAAACCTCTATGTCACCCACCAATGTCTTTTCTCATATGTAATAAAACCTTTCCAAGATGAGGTCTTATGTGATGTGGTCAATCTAGATGTTTGTGATGTACTCTTTGGTTAGCCATTCATATATGATTGACATGGCATCTATGAATCAAGAACTCAAAATATCACCCTCACTCTTAGAACACGGTGTTATAGGGTACCAGAGGTACCACCTTCTACATCTGTCTCTCTAATTAGTGCTAAGAAATTTGTTCTCATGGTGGTCAAGCCATAGGAATAAAAAAGGGTCGATGTTGTAGCCCTGACTACATAAACAACACAATAATAGAAGCAAATAGATAACAAATTGAATAATTTCATAGCCTTCCATCCATAGACTAATGGTTAGATAGAAATGGTGAACAATCAGGCCCTAAACAACTCCATAAAGCACAGTCCGTTCCAAGTATGCATCAAAAATCAAATCAAAACACAGCGACCACATTTGATGACAAATATTGATGAAAAGGGTACCATTTATTCTCAAGGAGGGAGGAATGATCTAAGTAACATTTCAGGTGATAATTCAGGTGATTGTTCTACCCCAATTGATGATGGAACTTTTGGGAGCCATAACTTTTGCACCATAGCTCCAATCGACTCATCGTTTGAACTGTTGGAAAGCTAAGAATGAGGAAAACATGATGAAATGGAATGAGCTTTTATAAATGGATTTTAACCATTGAAAACATAATATAAGTTCTCCAAATTTTAATTTTAGTAGTGTAGTCTAAAAATAGTAAGTTTTTAAAAATAGTAATTCCTCAAATTCTATATTGTTATAAATCTTAGAAGTCAAACCAATTGATCTCCCTTGATATTGGTGACTTTACACATCCTACCCATACCTTAAAATTTTTAATAAATGAAGATGTAACCCAAAAGGGAAATTAGACATCTCTTCTCAAATATAAGCATATGTTTGGATCTGCAAATTTTGATAAATAAAACATCTCTTCTTAGAGATAGCATTATTGTTATTATGTTGTTGTTGTTTCTTAAATTATATTTCAACCAAAGCTTCTAAGTTTTGGATCAAGGCACATCTATAAATGTAGAGCCATAGTGTAAATAAAGTAATCCTAGTCACTCAAACATGTTGTTTTGCTCTAAAGATAGATAAAACTTAAAGTAGTGCTAGCATGTTGTTAAGATGTGAAAAAAAGGGAAGTATAAAAGAAGGGAAAAAAATTTAGAATCACACATACCTTTCAATGGGGGAATTAAAATGGGTGGATGGGATAATGAAGGAAAAACCAAGGTAGACGAACTCTTTATTAAAGTCAAAACACTCAAATTAGTTTTATCAAAACAAGAAGACTTTCAACCTTAAGGACTTTGAATAACTTTTCTTAGCCAAAAAAATCTTAGGTCAAGAAATAAAGTATGTAGATCATCTCATGAATTTTATATGCATAAAAAGTAAAATGGACCTACCTTCTCACAATGTATTCCTCAATCCTTGGGACCTCTTATAGAGTCATTGGTCTACTAAAAATATTAGGTACTTACATGAGAAAGTAAGTAGTACCATAAAGTTTATTGAATTATCCTATTCCAATATACTACCCTAACATACCCCAATGGACTTCAGCTCTAGTGTGAGACCAATTGTGGAGTTTGAGCTTCGATTGGAGATAGGAGATGTGCTTGTAATCACATATTTTGGTGTGATTTTGAATTTTGAGATTTGTATGTTGCCTTTGTATATCATTGCCTTTTGTTTCAAATTATTTTAATTTTAAATTTATTGATGGATTTTTTCTATTTCTCCTATATATTGATTCAAAAAACCAAACATAGGTGCTAAAGATGAATTTCATTTGAATACTTAGGACTTGGTTATTAAGAGAGAGAACTCAGAGAGCATGGTGTCTAAAAGTCTCATAAATCTAAGTGAAATAAAACTGTTATCTTGACTTCGACCTCATTTTATCTAATGTGGAGTGAAAGGAGAGGAAATTAAGAGGAGTGAAACATGAAACTATTTGATTTACTTCAAATCGTAAAAAATGTGAAAGACGGTGGAAAAGGGATATAATGATAGAAAAGTGTGATTCTTTATCATAAGAATGAGGGAAATGTAGGAAAATATGCTAACATAGATTATTATGTAAATTTCATCTATCAAAAGAAGAAAAATATAAAGTTGAGAACAAGAATAAAAAATTCATAACCATTGCAAAATAAATTCTAGAAAATTAATGAAAATATGGTGATTTTATGAGGAAGGCTAGGTCCTATCCATGGTCTTACACTACAACTCATAAAAGAAAAACCCAAGGGGAGGTATTAAACATGTGAAAAATAAATGAGGTAAGAAAAAAGTGGTATTTGTGAGTAAGGCTAGGTCTTATCCATGGTCTTATACTACAAATCACAAAAGAGAAACCCAAGGTGGTGTATAAGTCATGTGAAAAATAAATGAAGTAAGAAAAAGGTGGTATTTGTGAGGAAGGCTAGGTCATATCCATGGTTTTACACTGCAACTCACAAAACAAAAACCCAAGGGGTGCCAAAAAGTATTTATAAAGTGAGAAAATAAAGAGGATAAAATTACATCATGAGGAAGATCAGGTCTTATCCATAGTTTTATAATGCAACTCGTGAGAAAAAAAATGGAAACCAAAAGACCAAAAAGAAGGACTAAGGTTTGTAAGAATAGAGAACTTTTGTAGAGGGTGAGACCCGTATAAGTATCCTACACAAAGCGTTAGATAGATAGCATATATAAATCATGAAAATAAGGGAAGGATTAGGCAAAATACTTCTTGAATAATTGCTCTTTGGTGGGTTCTTTGAAGATATGACCTTCATTGGTTTGAAGGCGATAGATACTAGACCAATAATATATTTGATTAAGTAGGGGCCCCACCATTTTTTGGCATATTTACCTTCTTTTTCATGAGTGTAGTCTAATTTAAGGATAAAATCACTGACATTAAACATGTAAACTTTAACTCATTTGTTATGTGGTTTGGTAATACAGGCCTTATATTGGTGATTGTGGTGTAAAGTAGAGAGACAATTCTCATCAAGGAGATAGAGAACATGAAAGTGAGATTCACATAATTTTTCATCAGGTATGATACCATGAAGAGATATATGGAGAGAGGTAAGCTCAAATTCTAGTGAAAAGACTGATTCGAAACCATAGACTAGAGAGAATGATGTTGTCCCACTGGTAGTGCATATGCTAATGTGATAGACCCAAAGAGTAGGATAGAGATGAAGGTGCCAATCTATATGGGTTTCATGAATTATATTTTGGAGAATTTTATTGGTGGCATTGGTTTGGCCATTACATTTTGGATGATAGGGTGTGGATAATTTGTGATTGATTTTAAAATTAGCATAGATTTGTTTGACTTCTTCATTTTTGAAATTAACACCATTTTTTGAAATGACAGTATGAAGGACACCAAAGTGGCAAATGATTTTATTGAGGATGAATGTGGATATGGTGGTATTGATAATAGTAAAAATGGGCATAACCTCAACCCATTTGGTACACTATTATATGGATGTCATTATAAAGACATGCCCATCTTGAGATCAGGGTAATTTGCCAATGAGATGTAATCCCCACATGGAGAATGGATTGGGATATTCTATAGTTTAAAGTTTGGATGGAGGTGAATCAATTAAATTATCATGAAGCTGGAAAGAAGTACCCTTTTTATCAAATTTGATGGCATCATTTTCAAGAGTGGGATAAAAGTATCCCATACGTAAGCAAATTGGGTTGGAGCATATTCGTTATAGTGGCCACCACAAATGCCCCCACATGCTTGTTCAAGAAGAAGAGGAACCTCATCTTGAATAACATAGTGGAGCAAGTTATCTTCAGCATTGTGATAGTATAGGATGTTATATCAACATACATACTTAAAATCTTGTTTATAATTGGGAATTTTTTCATGGGAATCTAGGTTGGGAGGATAATTTTGGTGTTTTAAAAATTCAATGATGTCTTTGTACCATGGGATTTGTCAAATGGTGATAGCCTCAATGTGGTAGAAAAGTGAATCATTTGGTTGAGTATAAGATGAATACTTTCTTATTTGGATAAGAAAAGTGGGATCAATAAGAACTTGGTGTAGATGAAAAAGATATGTTGAAGAAGTGAGGGAATCAACAATATAATTTTGATCTCGAGGGATAGGATTGATGGTGAAAGAAATGAAATATTATTTGAGAATAGTTGTAATTTGATCATAAGAAATGAGATTCTCACTTTTGCATTAGTAATCACCATTGAATTGGTGAAAAATGAGTTGGGAATCACCTAAAGCATGCATGTATTGGATATCGAAATCAAGGGAAGCTCTCATGGCTAAGATTAAATCTTTGTACTCTACCATGACATTAAATGTTAAGAAAAAAGCTAAAGGGATGATTTTTCCAATAGGGATCATAAGAATACAACCTTCCCCAGCTCTTTCAAGGCACTTAACACCATTAAAGTGAAGGTTCTAAGTATCCTCATGTAAATTGGCATTAATTTTAGAAAGTTATTTGCTAACTACTTTTGGTTTAGTAGTATCAAGGAGGATAGTGGATTCATCGAGATTAATTATTTAAAGATCAATAGTGAAGTTATGGAAGTTATATTTAAGATATATGGCTTGGTTGAGACCTTCAATATAGAGAATATTATCATCAGGAAGACAATATTGAAGGTAGTTGGTAGCAAGCACAAGAGCTATGGTAAGTTGATCAATGATGATTTGTCCTTTGAAAACTTTTTGAGTAATAATTCAAATATCAAATTCCATGAGAAGGACCATCCACTTCCCAATTATATCTCTAGGAAGAAAGGCTTTTGATAAGAATTGATGAAGGGGATTAGAATGGATGATAGCATAAGTGGTTAGATAAATCATATAATGTCAAAGTTTTTTAGCTACAAAATATATGGCAAGGTAATCACATTCAACTTTTGTATAATTTTTTTCATAATCAATGAGGCCTCAACTGATATAGTAGATGGCATATTCTCTTCTAGTATCATCATGTTAGGCAAGCATTGCCCCAATGGACATGGGTGTGGAAAAAGTGTATAAAATCAAAGGTCGATTGTTTGAAGGGGGATGAAGAGTAGGTGGGTGAAGTAATGATCCTTTCATATTATCAAAAAAAATTAATAGGGATTTGTCCATTATAGAGCATTAAATTTATTAAGAAGATAATTGATGGAGTGGATACAATAAGCCATTTTGGGGGTGAATCATCTAATTACCCCAAGTTTAACAAGATAAGTGTGAATGTCCAGAATGGATTGATGGATGTGCATGTTGATGATAGCATTAATCTTAGTAAATTTAACATTGATGTCACAGAGAGAAACTAAGAATCCTAATAGTTTACCAGATGTGACACTAAAAATATATTTGTAAGGATATAGTCTAAATTTGTATTTAAGAAGGTGGTCAAAGATGATGGCAAGATTAGAAAGATGAGTCTTATGAATTTTAGACTTAGAAATGAGGTCATCCACATAGGTTTCTACAATTTTGTGAATTAGATCATGAAAGATATGGGTCATTTCTCATTGATAAGTAGCTCTGGCATTTTTTAGTTCGAAAGAAATTTTAACATAACAATAGGTGCCCTATTCTATGGTTAAATTTGTCTTATGTTGGTCTTTAGGGGCAATGTGAATTTGGTTATAGCCTGAGAAACCATCCATAAGAAACAACATTTCATAACTAGTTGTGGAATAGACAATGGCATCTATTGAAGGTAAAGGGAAATTATCCTTGGGATAGGCAAGACTAAGATTATAGAAGTCAATACAGATACAAATGACCATGGTGACCTTTTTCCAAATAGGGACTATGTTAGAACCCATTCATAATAGTCCACTGGTTTGACAAACTTAGCATCAAGAAGTTTGATAATTTATTTATGACATAAGGTAGAAACCTTAGGTGAAAATTTCCATTTCTTTTGGAACACATGTTCGGCATCACAATATTTATCAAAAAATAAGCTAAAGTTATCATGTTTAGTGGGTGTGAGTTCATGAGAAACTATAATATGTTGAGGACATGATGGAGTATTATATTCAATGCAAGTAGTTTATTTGATAAGCATAACATTACAATATTGGAAGTGGTATGGTGCATTTAGTAAATAAGAAATTATATTAGCTTTAGGATCGATGCTAGTGACAAAGTTATTGAAACAAGGGGATTTGTTTTTGAAATTACCAAGTTTGTGATGTTGCCAAGGAAGTTGAGGTTCTTGAGCATAAACTAATTTAAGGATAGATTCATTACTAGGCAAAGTTGGAATATGGCCATCATACTCAACATCTACTTCAAGATCAAGAATTTTATTATCATGGCTATCATATTTAGGATGTATCTAACTAACATCTATGGCCTTGGAATCTAATGTAATCTCAAGAGTTAGAGTAGTAGATTGATCATATGAGATTGGTGTGTTGTTAGTTTCTTTGATAGGGAAAGAATTAGATGTAGTGATAGGATCTGTAGGTGGTAGATAAGATGCAAGAATCTCTAAAGGTTTGGAAGGTAGGATTTGTTCTATCACCTAAGGAGTATCAAGAAGTGGATAATTAATAAGAGGTACATAACCTTCGAGAATTAATTCAAAATCCATGAAAATAGTGTGAACATCCCAGTTGAAAGTATGTATTGGAGCTAAATTTTTTTGATAATGTTGAATATCCAAGTCTTGATATTGAGCTTGGGATATGATGTAATTATCATCATAGGTTGGATAAATGGTACATGTTTGATATTTAGGGGAAGTTTTAAAAAATGAAATTTCAAGGTCGCTAAACTTATATGGAGACATTATTAGAGGATCTTGGAATAATTTGGCCACTCCATAATCATTTCATGTGAATGAATATTCTGGGTAAGAAGGTTCTTGAGCATTACATGGAGGGGGAAAATTGGTGATCTCATCAATGAGAGGAATATTACAATCATGAGGTAATAAAGGAGGAAGCCACTCTAAGATGTAAGGAGGTAGCTTAGTAGTATTTCAAGTATATTACAAGTTATTAGGTTCATCATAATCTGAATCAATGAGATTGACTTGTAAGTCTAGATTGATGTTGATGAATTCAGGCACGGGAGCACTATTTATGGTAAGGATGGTAGGAATGGGATATTGAGATTTTGGACTGGAAAGTTCAATACTCCAAGGGTTGGGATCGACCTTATGCTTATACTATTTTCCATTATATAATAATTTAATGAATTGGCTACTGGAAGAAGTGATGAACCTTATTCTATAAGTCCAAGGGTGATCAAGGAGTATGTTATAAGATAGAGGTAAATTAAGGACCATAAGTTTAGTTTGAATGATCTTAGATCTGATTGTTAGAGGAAACCAAATACAACCAACTAGATTTTGATTATTTTTATTAAATCCATAATAGGTAAAGTGGGTTTTCTTGAGATGATCCTTATTATATCCAATTTATTGTATAAGCCATAAAGATGCCACATTAATACTAGACCTTTCATCAGCTAAAACTTTATGAATAAGGGTAGTATTAATGGATATTTTAATGAGTAGTGTTAGATCACCAGTGGAAAAAAGGATTTCATCATTAATCATTTCCTCTTCAATAAATTTAATAGATGGTTTGGAAGGACACATGTATTCAATGGTATGCATGTTGGTAGGTTAATGCTCAATAGAGGGTGGTTCTTCATATTTATAGGATCGTTATTCAATTTCTTATAATTGTTGTATGAGGATTTTTTATGAAAAGGGGAAGTATGAACTAACTTCATAAGTAGAATCTTGTAAGTTGTGGAGTTAAGTTTTTTGAGAAAGTTCAAATGGGATTTAGAATAAGAACCAGTGTGAGGTTTAGAAGGTAAGGCAGATTTTGAAGGAATGGAAGTTATTGGGGGTTCAGAAGAAGGAGGTGGTTCCTCATGGGATTTTGAAGCTAAATGAGTGGTCATAGTATCTTTGAGAAGTTTTTCTTCCAAAGATGGTTTTTTAGGTTTTATGAAAAGATCTTTATAAGCTAGCTTGCGATGATAGTTGACCTTAACAATATTAACATATTGAGAATTGTTATAATATTGGTCATAGTTGGAATCAATAGTAAAAACATCCTTGGTATTTTTTTGATGACTAGATGTGGAAAACATTTTTTGGTTATTAGAAGAATAAGTTTTGGGAGCTTGTCATTTTTGAGAAGTAGTGGTATACTCTTGATGATAGAGTTAAATCATGGCTTCATGATTGAAAGAATCACCAAGCATGTAAGAGGAAACAAATTTAGTAATCCCTCAACAAGTTTTATGGGAATTCCCAAAGTCACTGTGGAACCAACAAACTAATTAGGGTCATACCATTTGGGAGGATTATTAGGATAAATAAAGGGTTTCGAGGGTGATAATATTTGTTTCATTTTCTACACTTTAAGTGGTATGTGAGAAGCTGGGGGAGTGTCAGCTTTGGCAAATCTTTGTTCAGGTTGAGGAGTATTACTGGTGATGGAATTGGTAGAAGTTTGAAAATATCCTTTAAGGAATTTAGTATTAGGTTTGAATGCTTCATGAACAAATCTTGATGTTTGGCTTGGTCAAGAACTTCATTAAACATTTGAGGAGTGAAAGTTTGAACCTTATATTGAAGTGAAGAAGTTAAATCAGTTATAAAGAGTTTAAATAAATTATCATTATTCATGTTATGGTCAGAATTATGGGCCAAATATTTCCATCATTTGATAAAATCATGAGTTGATTCGGTGAGAAATTGCTTAGCATTGATGAAATGGCTAAGATAATTTTCAAGAAGGGCATTATGTTGAAACTCTTTAACTAGAGGATTGACTCAATACTCAAGTTTATAAATAGAATGTTGGGGAAGTTGATTGTACCATTCCAATACATCACCATTAAAGGTTTTAACTACAATTTTAGTTGTGGTGAAAGTATTAGTTTGGATTCACTCTTTATAAAGATTCTCGAATGCTTTAAGAAAAGATGCAGGGTCTTTAGTCCCATCATACTTGATAGTTGGAGATATATTACCAATATCAATGGATATAATGAAAGGAGATAAAGGCTTATTTTGGATAATTTTAAGTATTTTTTTATTTATGATAGCATAAGGAATAACATTTCTTGAGGCATCTCTTAGAGGTAGAGGAATAAAATTGGTATTGGCTTGAGAATTGAGAACATAAGGTTGATTAGACATATTTATCAAATGATGTTATAATTTCATCATTTGAGAGGTGTTATAAGTTTTCGTTGTGTTCATTTTTTGTATGAATTGTGTGAGAAGTTGAGTCATATCAATTGGCAGGTTAGTGTTTTTAGCAAAACTCCTCAAATTGGTATTAGGGGGAGGGTTATTAGAAGGTGGATTACCTGTGGGATTGTTGGATAGACTTATGTCAATTGCTCTAACATTATGTTGAAAATATTGAAGATTAGAATTGACTTGACAGGTATAAAAAGTATTGGATCTACCCACTTCATCTTAGGGTGTGATTTGAACCATGTTACAATCCATAGATGAAGGAGGGGAAGAGGCGCTAAAAGAGTGAGGGTTATTTTGGTAGGTAAAGAGAGGGAAAAAAGAATACCCCATATAGTTTCTAAATGGATTTAAGTTACCCAAGAATATTCTAATAGGGGACTTCATGATGTTTTGAGGAAATTCATAGAATGCTAAGGAATGAAAAATAAAGAACTAGGTCATCCATATAGGAAAGTAGGGGTAGAAATTAGATACAAAGTTAATTAGGTCAACTTAGTACTATAAATAGGGAAAAATATAGCTTGATAAGGATACAGAGTTAACTAGGTTGACTTAATACTATAACCTGATTGGTAGAAAGGAGTACTAGGTTGACTAGGTCAATTTTTAGTACTACAAATAGGGAAAAAGATAGTCTATAAAAGACTATGTCGAACATAATGACAATGTGATAAAAATAGGGAAATATTTTACAATGTAATTTAAAGAAAGAAATGGAAGCAAACACATAAACAATTGGATCGATGAGAATGATCCAATTGGCACACAACATAAATTCTTGCACCAACACTAGCCAATGCAAGTTTTTGTAACACAACACACCATGATTAAAAATTAAGTAGTCAACTAAAAATTAAATCGTAACTAAGTGGTCATCTTGAGTGTTGTTAGATTATTATGAAATATTATTTTAAGTTTGATAGGGAACATGGATGAAAATAGGTAACTAGAAAGAAATCTATGGATGGTTTCAGGATGTTTAGGATGAAAGGGATCTATGTTGGCAATGGTACTCACTTGATATTGGGGCCTACCCCCTCACTTCATAATCTCATAGCAATAAGGGTGTCAGTTGCTTTGCCAATATATACCATTAACCATGTGTTTATACTTGGCCATAAAACCAAGTCAGCTTCCCCCTTTGTGATGAAATCCAAGTAGGTAGGCTTTGGGAAGATAAATGTTAAATGTATTTTTAAATTTATGTGATTTGTTAGTGTGTGAAAAAGATTAAAATAGTGCAACTAAATGTTATTTTGAAAAACCACCTAATTAGACTATGTGAACTACTCTAAGCATGCAAATAGATAAAAATGAAAGTGTGAATTAATTACTAACATATAGTTTTTAATTCCCAAATTAAGAATGGTACAAAGTCAGTTCAGATGATAATATATGCAAATATTACAGAATAGAGTCGATTGAGTTGCTAATATTCTATAGAAGCAAGAGTCATTAAGAACTAAGTCAACCATGTCAACTTAGTCTTTTAAATAGTAGACAGGCTATAGAACTAAGTCAACCAGGTCAACTTAGTTTGATGTAGGATTATAGTTTTGAAGACTACAAAATTTCACAAAATGTAACTATAATGAAGTAATGAATTGAAAGAGAGAGAAAGAAACGAACCTTTATGGGTTGGAAGATGTTATGGATCATAAATTTTCTATTGAAGTGCCCTAAATATTGATTACAAATTCTGCCAACTAAGTTGACTAGGTCAACCTATACCTGTGAAACCATGTTTGCTAAAGCTTGTTCAGATGACTAAGTCAACCTGGTTGACTTAGTTTGTCATTTGGATGCTAATAGGGAGACTAAGTCAACCTATTCAATATAGTCTACTATTCTAGATGCTAATTGGGAGACTAAGTCAACTTGGTTGACTTATTTTTTTATTTGGAACTAAATAAATGTATTTTGTTGACCTGCTCAATCTACTAACCTATATCTGATGAAAACCTACTCATAAAAGTTAGAACTATACTGGCCTAGTCGACCTAGTATTGTAAATATATAAAAATAATAAAGTGATATAAATGAAAAGCATGAAAGAGAACCTACAAAGGTTAGATTCACATTGGGCTCACTAGTATGCATGCAATAGGAAATGCAATAGATCTACAGATAAATTCTGGCTCAGAGAAGATAGATCCTACTTACACTTCCGATTGGGAATACATTAGATAATTATGGTCATGACCAATATAGATCCACTAGACCTAATTAAGGGATCTCTTACCATAAAAATATCTCTAGGGAGGGTTCCAAAGCCTCTAGTCAATAAAAACTATGCAATAACCCTAACTAGGTCCTAGGTTTTCATACTCACTAAATTAATAATAAGTAAAACAAAATTCCAATCTAGTGCTCAACAAAGCTTATGGCATAAAATAGGGTTAGTAAACAATAAAAGTAAACATGCATAAGAGAATCCTAATTAATCTATGTATAGGTAAATCCCTAATGCATGGAGAGAGAAATATTATTCAAAATCCATTACTTATGCTACTTATATCTACTAAAGAGAGGAGCAAAGTTAGAGATACTTACCTAGAAGATGAACCCATCGAGACTCAATCTCTCCCTTGGTCAAAAGTACTTTGTAAGAGGTTTTTGTGGTTTGTAAGGATCACTAAGAAAGGCTAAATCATCCTAGACTTCTCCACAAGACTATATTCCTCTCCAAGTAAAAACCCTAAGCTAAGACTCCTCAAGTAGAATGGTGGAAGAGCAGATTATAAAGAAGCACAAATGAATAATAACTCTTGTTGTCTTTATAAGAATGGTGAAATGGATGTGTTTATATAGTAAGATCTAACCCTAAACCCCTCTAAAATTTTTTTTGAACAAGGTCAACCTGGTAGACTTTGTATTCTTATTGACAAAAATTATTAGGGTCTAGGTCGGCCCCTAGTAGACCTAGCCTATGACCTAGTTAGTTTTTTTCAAATGTGATACTAGGTCAACCAAGTTGACCTTGTCAGTTGAAAATTTTATAAGGATTTAGGGTTATATCCTCCTATATAAACACATCCATTTCACCATTTTTATAGAAATAGAAAGAGTTATTATTCATTTGCATTTATTTATAATCCACTCTTCCACCATTCTACTTGAGGAGTTTTAGCTTAGGGTTTCTACTTGAAGAATAATCTAGCCTTATGGAGAAGTCTTGGATGTTTTGGCCTTTCTTAGTGATCCTTAAAAACCACAACAACCTCTTGATAAACACCTTTTTCCAAGGGAGAGATTGAGTCTCAATGAGTTTGTCTTCCAGGTAAGTATCTACAACTTTGTTCCTCTCTTGAGTAGATAGAAGTAGCATAAGTAATGGATTTTGAATAATATTTCTCTCTCTATGGATTAAGGTTTTACCTATACATAACTTAGATAGGATTCTCTTGTGCATGTCTAGTTTTACTATTGTCTAAGCCCATTTTATGCCACAAACGTTAGTGAGCACTATATTAGACTTTTGTTTTACTAATTATTAATTTAGTGAATATGAAAACATAGCACCTAGTTAGGGTTATTGCATAGTTTTTCTTGATTGGAGGCTTTAGAACTCTCCCTAGTGATATTATTGTAGTAAGATATCCCCTGATTAGGTCTAATGGATCCATATTGGTCATGACCCTGATTATCTAATGTATCCCCAATCAAAAGTGTAAGTAGAATTTATATTCTTCAAGCTATGATTGATTTGTAGATCTATTGTATTTCCCATTACATATAAAAGGATCCTAAGAAGCTAATAATACTTGGGCATGGAATCCCATAAGGTTTAGTCTCAATTGGATAAAAAAAAATTCTTAAGAAATAGACCTCTATGGTTAAATTAGCCACTTTGTTCCCAAACCATCATGATAGATAAATCAGGTTGTATAGCCTTTTTAAAGTCATTATCCATTAGAGACCATTGAAAAATACAATATAGGTTGTTCCAAACATATTGGAGGATTTTATATCTAATAAAATTCATTGAGAGGATTTATAGGCCTAAAATACCTTTCTCGATCTTCTTGCTCAAGTTTGTTAACCCAAGAGACAAAATTATGTGGTTTAGAACTACACTCAGAAGATGCATGAGACTAAAAAATCTAAGGGATGGTTGAAGACACTCGTACCCTCAAACTTTGTGACATTGGTCAAGGAATTTGAGGCCTCATCTTTATGAACCATCATTAAGAATGAAAAGCACCTTAAACACTGCTAAAACCCTTCCAAAGACCTGATGGAGGAGATTGGCCCTCTAAATGATCCAAATGCATTGAATTGACATAGAAAACACATGAAAAACATTCTTAACTCCATGAGGGTCCTCACCATGAAATTTTTATGTACCTTCACTTGTACACATGCATTTCATGTTATGTTTTACAAGGTTTTGGGTCTTAAAATAGGGTTTTTGGACACATGAGATGATGAATACCATGAATAGGTTGGTGTGAATATTCCTATACCTTATCAGACCTCAAAAACTACTCTTTTGCTTCTAAAATTACTCATATAGGTCCAATTTCTATAGACAATGCATAATTCATGTGAAAAGGTGATGTAGCCACCTAACAGAGATAGAGAAGTAGGGTTAGACCACTTAAAGGCCATGGGTCATATCACAACATGGTTTTTATGCTATGAGATAGGTCTATCAACCTTGATACATGTTCTCATGGAGGTGTTATTTCCATTCTAATGGATAATACTAAGCAAGTCAGACGTAACAGACTAGTAAATCTATAGGGATGATGAAGGAGATCTCTACCATTGAAAAGAGTGAAGAAAAGGTGTAAATGGAATATATGGGAAGAATTGAGAGGCCTAATATGGTGTGTATTTTTCTTCATGAATCTAATATTCCATGTGATAAGTTGTTAAATTATAAGTGCTCCTCCAAGAAGTGTTTGTAACTCTTCAAACAAGAACTCCTATGCCACTTGGTGAAGTTCATCATCAAGATGAGTAACACATGCCAAAGAGATGGATGAAACTAATGTTATACTATTTAATTTGTACTTTTATCTGACTTGAAGTGGATGATACTTGTTATTGGAGTTATTCATATGCCTCTCTTCTCTCTCTTCTTCAATTATTGAGAACATGTTACATTTGGCCCACTATGGAAATAAATGTATTCTAGTATGTTAAAAAGTACATTTTATGTCAAAAACATGTGGATATTATTCATGTGCCATCTCAAGCTCCGAATCTAATTACAAATATGTGGCCTTTTTCTACATGGGTGGTCGATCTCATTATAAAAATAAACCCTAACTCATTTGATGGATATAAACACATAATCATTGCCACTTAATACTTCACCAAATTGGTGGAGTCAATCCCTCTCACATGTGTAATAATAAAATGAATCTTTAAGTTTATCCTCAATCACATTATTTTCCATTATAGTATCCCCTCTGCCATAATCTCTAATAACAGTAAGTCCTTTAAAAATAATGATGTTAGAGACATTTGTGCCCTCTTTCATATCCAACATAGATGATCCATGGATATTACCCTCAAGGTAATATCCAAGTGGATGCATCCAACAAACATGTCCTCAAATATTTAAGCATATTGCCAATGATGTTGGTCACGACTGACATCTACAACTTTATCCTGCCTTATGGGATTATTCTACAAGTATCCACACATCCATGGGGGAAACCTTGTGTTCACTTTTTTATGGAACCAAATCTATCATTCCAATAAATATTGAGTTACCTTCCTTGTGAATTTACTCTCAAGACCTAAGTGATAATGAGGAATACCAAGTTGCATGGTTGCATGAGTTAGAGATTTTGGATAAGAAGTGACTCAATTCACTTGATCACTTACAAGAATACCATAATATTTTATGCTATAACTAAAAAAAAATTGAAGGATAGATAATTTTATATTAGATACTTTGTCTCAAAAGAGAATCATAAGAATACTAATGCAGATTGGGAAAAGAATTGAAAATTTGAACCCAACTGGTTAAGTCCTTACATTGTCACAAAAAAATATAGATTAGGTGCCTAAAAATTGCCCACTAAAAATGGAGAAGAGTTTTATGATGATAATGACACCATGCATCTCACGTGATTCCAAATTTTAAGGCTTTAATGTTGTTATATATATATATATATATATATATATATATATATATATATATATATATATATATATATATATATATAATAAGAGAAAGAGAAATAAACATCCAAAAGTGAAAACCATTCTTATGGCACATTGGGAAACTACCATGGTGAAAACTAGTTTATGACACCATTCATAGTATCTATTATCTATAAGTACCTTTTACTTGGGGGAATCCTCACTCCATTCCATCCTACAACATCCACCTCCACCCAAACCTAAATCATCCTAACTATCCCTTTCATTAATTCATCTCATCCTAACTAATGTGTTTGTCCTTCCTATTTTGACCTTTATAAGATCATGAAAGATGTCTTAAACCATGTTTCAAATAAATATTCGTACACCTACTCTCTTACACAAATAAATTTAATGGTGTATTTTCAACACATGTTAACATGGTATATCACAGATTAGGTTTATGTATCTTATTTGATGTAATCCTAAGAGAAGCATCCTTCATCCCCTATGTATTCCATCCATTACTAGTGCTAGAACTAGTTTTCACTTTTTTTGTAGCTTAGTTTTCAGTTCAAATAAATTATAAACCAATAAAAATACAAGAAAAATGAAATCCTAAAAAATCCAACAGAAAAAGAAGATAAGAATAACATAATCCAACAACTTGAAGCACATGCCAATTTATTCCTATATGTAGCCTAGCTAAATCTCTTATTCCATTATTAAACAACTCATTGTGGTTTTCTCTGGATATATCATTCTCAATCTACCCCTTTGCATATATCATTCCCCATGGAAAATAAGGATATTAGTATCATTATCATCTCTCAGTACACATGGGGTTTCTATCTTGATGAAAGATAGACCAAATCAATTTTGCTTATTTGTTTTTGGTGTGTTATTGTTTTTGTTTGTTAAAATATTTTAATTTTTTATTACTTATTATGTTGGGTTAATCCATACATGTAATAAAATATTATTATTATGGTATTCTATATAATGATGCATCCTACTATACGCAATATTAAAAATAAGGTTGCTCAAAACATTTGAAGATCTATGCAAAAATAGAAATTATTCATTCATACACATCTACATCATCACATTATCTAAAATCACTGATTCCTAAACCATATATCCATAAAATAAACCATTCCTAAATCATTTAATGTTAACTATCCAAATTAACATTCATTCTAATTATCCATGACTAACTCACCAAACATTCTTCACAATGACTAAAAGTGTGTCAAATTAAAATAGAAAGGGAAAAATCTAATAAACATATCATAATAAGACTAAACATACATATAAATACATACAACATACATAACATATCCATCTGCACCAAAAACATCATCACCATAACACATGAGCCATTAACTAGAGCCAAAAAATGAATCACTATATATCTCTAAAAGAATGTCCATGTATAAGTATAACATTCCATCAATTCCTCGAAGGTGATATTTATGTGATACTCCTAGGTGGTGATCTCTAAGGTGGACCCATGGCACCCATTGATATTTGTGATGGCTACCCAAATAATCACTATGATACCACTATGTTAGATATCCTGACTTAGGATGCCCCTTGATATTTAGTTATAATACCCCACATATGAAGGTGCCCTATGATATACTTTCATTTCACTCTCATAAATATCTTTATAACAAGTAGCCTATTGCATAAAAATCATCAATCTAAAATAGACTTCGTAAGGCCATATCTTATCAATACCACTCTCATTATATCTCTCTCAATGTACAACCTCTATGCCTCTCTCTGCATTGTATCCCTCTCGCCTCATATCCTATGTAACTTTGCATCTCTGCCTTCCATTATACCATCTCTCCTATCTCTCATGTCAATCACCTCACTTTGACTAAAATTTGTGCCACCTCAACATCTATTACCATAATTCAAGCTTGATGGCTCACCATTGTACCCTAGAAACTAGATATCTTCATCTCCCTGGTAGATATCTCTCATCGAAGACTCACAACCCATGATGATCGAGCCCCATCTCTGCCACCTATAGGTGATGGCCCCACTACTTCCATAGTCATAACTATATCATCTCCACCATATCCTCCTCCAAATCTAACATCCCTACCATATCCTCTTCATAATCTACCATCCCCACCATATCCTCTTTCATACCTCCCTCCATCACTATCTACATCTATAACAAGTATCCCTCCACCACCTCCACTAGCTGGTTTAATCATCTATCCCCTCATACTTCATCATTATACTCTCAGAGGTTGTACTCTCAAAATACTTTGTATCTGCTTTCCAAAAGTTAGTCTCTAATGTTTAATAGTTAGCCTCATTGATCAATTTTACTCCCACCATGATCTATACTCATTTATAATACCTACACCAATCACATCTTGCTACTTGTGCCATGAGACACGATGCATACTAGCCTAACTAGTAAAAATCATCCTCAGATCCATTAGTATCCTCCATTGTCACCTATCCCTGTATGATCGTAAAAAGATACCAAGCCATGATAAAATATGTTTTTGTATGCCAAACTATCCTAACACCTTGTGTGGCCTATATCTCTCAATGATATAATCTCATCACCCAACAATATAACACTTTATTTTCACATGGCCAAATAGATTAAGTATTCTAATTATAAGGCATTATCCTCCCCACATGACCTCCATGTAATATCCTCTACTTGTAACTCATCTATTTCCCTCTTGTAATATGCCAAATCTCTTAAGTGTCATTATTGGCCACCCAATATAATATACCATCCATATGTAAAAGGTTCCTCATATTCCCTCACTCGTCATTGTCCTACCAATTATTCCATAACTATGTGCTCACATGCCCATACTTGAAAAAGAGTTAAGGTCCAAATTATCTTCCCTCTTTATATGTTATTGAATTTAGGTCTTTGTACAAGTGTGATAACACCCATCACCCCCATGAGAAATCAATAGTAAATTGCATCATGTCCCTAATAACATCTACTAGACTAGATATAAATAACCTATCACTCTTTTCAAGTAGTATTACACCACTAACAAGAGCCATAATCACCAAAGGAAATAGATTTATCTCTCATATTACCAATCACACATCCAAATCCACCCCTACACCTATCATCTAGACACTATCATCATTAGATAATCTACCTAGTGAGGCAAATTACGTCGACTCACTCCAATATATTATTATACCCTAGATCAGGATATGTAAAATCCTCCATACATCCTCTAACATCACCATAATATCACCTATCGACAAATGAAAAATACTTATCTATGAGTGCCAACACTCTGTTAGCTCTATCAAAAGATCACTATCAACATGGATCTCTAAAATCATAGCTATATAGGATAACCCAAAAACCTCCAACAATATGTATTCATCCTCTGTAAAGGCTCTAATCAATTGTAATATTGTAGATCACCTATCATGTGAAATAATGATCGGTAATCACTCCTAAAAAGACCATAAAGATGCATACTTAGTCTTGCAATCCCATACAAATCCAAAAACTATCATTCATCTCAATACACTTATCAAAATCTAACAAAAAATGTGAAATCATGATTCTTCAGAGTGAAATCAGGATGGATTTGGTGAATTCACTATGAGTCACGCATTTTTTTGTAATGATTTCAAAATCATTATTAGTAAGCCTGAATTCACCTTCTACAAAGGTGAATTCACCATTTGCAGATGTGAATTTGCCACAAAGAAAATATTATTCATAGAGAATTCAATTTTCACCCACTTCAAGTGCATTTATTATACAAAAAATTCAAATTTCACAAACTAGAAAAACTACTTGTTGATGGCTTGTTCCTTCTGGTCTCTAATTCTCCCTCATACAATCAATACAGTGTTCATCGACCAAAATAGGATCCATCTTTGATCAAAGTCTTCTATAGGATTAGAACTCAAAAATCATGGGTGTTAAGAGTGAAAAAGATTTAAATTTCACTCTTACCTCTTATTTATTCACCCAATTCATCCAATCCCTCCCTCCCCATCCCAATTTTTTTTAACCTTATTTTCATCATTTTTCATCCTTCTCATTTTAAGAGCCCATCCACCTCCTTTCTTCTTGCATGACCTCTTGAGGGGGCATCTACCTATCTAATTAACTAATCAAGCTATTTGTAGTATCTTTTTCACTCATATCCATTCTAATTTTTTCATTATTTAAAAATTTGTTACTTCTTCTAGTCGTAAAACCCTTTCAAATAGGGGCAAATGTAGACAGCTAAATTTTGTAGTGTAGCATCACAATAAATTACTAATTATCATATCCCTTATTAATTTATCCTTCATAAAAAATATAATTTTTATTCTAATTATAAAATTGATTCATATCCTATCCCACATATCCTTGCTAACATTACCTCTTTGATTATTTAACTAATTAATTCATATTAGTTAAGTTAATTAATCACTAATTAAATCATACACCCAAAATTTCAAATAAACAATAAAATTAGTCAAGCCACCTCATCATCCTACTCAACCAACCTCATTTAATCCTTATAACTTTCACATTTAATCACCAACAAACTTAGTTAAACATCATTAAGACATTAAAACACCTTCATTCAAGACACTCTAGCACTTTCCAACAACCAACTTTAAGACGTTCAATTCATTCAATGTCAAATAACAAATTAATTAATCGTTTGACCACTTCCTCCAACCAACTAAAAAATTCTAAACCAATCCATTGAATGCATTTGACCTATAGACTAAATATCCATCATCCAAATTTAAAAATATTGAATAAATATGGATTAAATCCAACTGTCCATTCTCCCTCCAAAATATCTATAATGTCTTTCTCCCTTGAAAGGATCATCTGAATTTCCATTGAAATGATCATCGTGCATCTATTTGATATTAAATCTATCACCACATTATTGAAATTTATTGCATATAAACTTCATTTGAGCAACCACATATTAAGCAATCATTAGCAAATCCAAGGTAACAAAGAAAAAGTGTCTTTATGGTTGGTAAATGAAGTTACATCTTATGTTTCTCTTTCAAACTCTATCAGAGGTTTATGTTGGACTTAGAATATGAGTTAATTGCCATTATTGGTTTCTTGATTAAGTTCTGAATTATGTAATTCATAAGGACTATGATATTGTGGATCAACATAAGAATACCCATGCCAAAACTTCTATCTTAGATTTTCTCAAAAGGCCAAATGTTTATAAAGATATACTTGATAAGACCTTTCAAGATGCCACCATGCCACATGATTTTTAACATGCTTACTTTGATTCTATTTGTAAAACTTTAAAAGTTTGTGATAAACTTGTCTATTTTGAATCAAAGGATTTACCCTCTAGAGAGATAATTTACCAATATTTACCTTTGAACGTTCAATTTATCATCAAAAATAATGGAATCAAATAGGTCCTCATATAAATTGGTTCAAGATTGTTTTTTTTAGTGAGACCTCTCTTAATGTACTAGGATTTGGTTGCCATTCTCTTACATCTTTGAATATGGTCGTAAAAGGGTTTGATAATTAACCAAGAAGATCCATAGGAACTATTACATTAAACATAGCTATTGGACCTAAAATTTTAGATACACAATGTCAAGTGACATCTAAAAGTGTAAGCTATAATATTTTACTTAGCAGACCATGGATCCATGCTATGAATTTGGTTCCCTTTATATTACATATATGTTTAAATTTTTTTCATGAATGCTACATGTATACTTGTCATGTGTATGATGTTTATTTCTAGTTTTACAAAATCATAAAATCCACATAAAATGTCATTCCACACATTAATATATCTTAACCAACTATCATATCCCCTAAACTATCCATTCACATAAAAATAATTAATATGTATGACATGAGCAAAAGTAATAAGACCAATGAATATAGTGATACTTCCAATGATAGTATAGATGAACTTTTGTCCAAGTTGCACTTTACTTCTATAAATCCTAGTGAATATAGATCTGACATGTATATTTTTGTTATTGGCCAATTATATTTCACCCCTCGGGACTTTGGACAACCTTTTCCATTATTTGTGCTTGATGATAAAACATCCTTTAATTATAAAGGTAAATAACCTATAAAATACATTTGCTTCAATAATTATAAACCAAAAAACCCTCTTGGTCTAACTCAAACTACTTTTGACAAATATAGGATTGGATACACATGAACCTAAAATGGGATACAAGGGTACAGAATTAGGAAGACATGAATGAGGTATTTAGGAACCAATCATGCCAGCTCCTCATCATTTAAAACTTGTTCTTGGATATAATATGGAAACTCAATCTCAAGAGAGGCCATTCCATGTGGATCACATGTATAATATGTGTCATTTAAAATCTATCGAATATAAAGGTTTACAAAATCAATTTTCCATGTCTAGTACGTATCATTAAAAACATGTACATAATGTTACATCTTTATATCCTTAGTTGATTGACAAACATGTTTCCCCTAATATTTTAACTCTCAAAAACTTTTTAAATGATGATTATCTTCAAAAATATGTGGGATATAGTGCATTTTTACTTAATTTCAATCTTAAGGCTAAATTACCATATAACTTAAGCCACTATGCACACTTTGTGGAATGTGATCACTCGCCTATAGAATATGATATTCCATTAGATGGCATGGATTTTTTACCCATTACTTCACATGTTAACTGCATATGATTATGGTATTAAATATGGTCCTAAGTTTGTATTATTAGTTGCATTGATGACATCCTAGAAGATAAAGACCATATAAAGCATTTGATAGAATTTCCTGAGTTGTTTTCTTGGTCTTATATTGACATGCTCATTATCGATCCATCTATAGTGGTCCATATTCTAACTATCCACCCTGATTATAAACTAGTTAAATAAAATAATGGAAAAATGCATCCTAAAGTGGATTTAAGAGTTCAATTTGAATTCTAAAAGTTATTAAATCTTGTATTCACACAACTTAATGATTATTCACCCTGGATTTCTAACATTTCCTTGGTTTCAAAACTTTTTAGATGCATTAAATATTTTTGGACTTTAGAGACTTGAACAAAACATGTGCTAAGGATGACTTTCCTCTTCCCAATATTGATATGATTGTTGATTCTATTATTGGGTATGGAAAATTCTTTCCTTTATGGATATATTTTTTGATTACAATCAAATTAAGATAAATTCTTCCAACTAATATAAGAATGCCTTCACCACTCTTTGGGGTAAATTTTGATATATGATCATGTTTTCTAGTCTTAAAAATGTTAGTGAAACTTATTAAAGGGCTATGACAAATATAGTTCAAGATTACATACATGGCATTTTAGAAGACTATGTGGTTCTCAATTGTACACCTCTCTAATCTAGACATGCACACATGAAGGAAATGGAAAGCAATGATGAAAAACCCACTAGAATGTCATTGTATCTAGAAGAGGGTTTGGCATCACAAACAGACCAGACTAAGAAAATGACTGAGAGGCACCTTCAAAGGGTGTGGTTAGATCCTTGCTACTTTTGGCTCAGCCTAAACCAAGGTGAGAGAACCTATCGAGTATCTTGATCGCATGGAGGTATTTTTCAATTCAATCTCTATGAGGATTCTTGGCACAAGGGGGAAATATGACTAGAGCATAACCAGGTTTGCACACTTCACCCTAGAAGGGTTGTCACATGAAAATGCGCAAATACTCTATGTCATACACAAACTATTAAAGATAGATAAGGGGATGACTGCAATCTTCATTCTAAATAATATTCAATAGCAAAAGGACTAAATTAAAGACTGTAATGCTAAAAATTAAAGCGCAAACTACAAAAACATTTTAGATATGTAAGATATTATGCATTTACAAGGTAAGTGATACTTATAGTATACAATAGAACATTTTACTTGCAAGGTAGGATAGGGTAGGACAAGTTTATAATTAATTATAAAATGGAGGGTGGTATACTAGTAGCTTCCAAATAGTAGGGTATCTAATAGAAGTTCATGATAATGTTCCTAAGTAAAGATATAGAAGACACTTCAAATGCAAGACAATGATAAACACCAAATGATCCCTAAGAGACTAGGACATACATTGAAAATATAATCTCAAATACTTTCTCCTACTAAATTAATGAACCCAAGGTGCCCTTAATATGTATTCAATAACACATTTCCATCCATATAATTACATAGAGGGGTTTATAATCTAAGTACATGCTCAAAATGACAACTAGTAATGAACAAAGACCCAAATATCTTATTAGCAGAAATTGTAAAACATGTTATTGCATTTCATTATCATGATATAATAAATAACGAAAAATATTTTCAAAGGAATTGAAAATAAATATTGCAGACATCAACACTTTAGAATGTTACCATGGGGATATGCATGGTGAGATTGCTCTTTTGACAAGGGAGATATGAACATGCTCTCAAAGCTTGCTAATGGTTGTACAGATGAAAACACATTAGCAAGGGAGACAAAGTCTACACATAGTAATTGATCCCAAAAAAATTCTATATAACATAGACTTAGAAAAAGAGGACACCTAAAATGACCTACAACAACCAACATCCAACAACCCTGAAATAGAAGACAAAACCTCTATCATTCATTTTTTAATCTAGAACCATGGGTCACAACTTGAAAATTTTTAGAACAAGCCTTCAAGTCTACCAAGATACTTGCATCTAAAAAATATTCCATGTCATGCCTAAGATCTTCATCCACTTGTAAGGAAAGAATCATTTTTGCAAGTGCCTTTTCAAGGAATGATGAGGACTCAAAATCTCCTGGAGCATATCATTTGATATTTTGGTTGACAAATGCCATTCAAATGAGCTTAGAAGGAGGATATTTGCTTGAGGAGCCAAATAGATTTGGTCTTGATGTGGAAATGCCTAAAGACCCCCTTGATCACTCACTTACATAGTTGAAGGGAGAAAATCATTTGAAAAGCCAAACAAATTTTGTCCTCATGTGCAACTTATTTGGAAATGCTTTCGTGTTACTCAATTACAAATCATGGACACTTCTAGACATGAAATATCTTATTTGTACATGATAAGGGAAAGAATATTACCTAAAATGATGGCTTGGGAGTTGATCTTGTTGTGACATGAAACAAAAAATGATCTGTGATCATGATTTCGAAATATTCACTCTGGAATGGTAGTTAGATGTTCCTCTATGCTTCGACCCATTATCACATCCATGGAAAATCTATTAATTTTATATTTAACATAGACACTTATCACTTCCTCATGAAATATGGCCCCTTTGAAAAGTCTATCTTGGTTCGCACCATTGGATCTTTTTTGCCCCTGTAAGTGTAAGTCATAGATCTTGTAATAAGATACTCAAATTATAACTAGTGGCACGTAGTTATACCACTTGTAATTTTTACATTCTCTCACAGGATCTTTGAATTTTCAACCTTGGTTATACACCATCAGATCTAGCTATGGTGAGAAAACATTCTCTATCAAATCATGATTCAAGGAATGAGGCATGATTAGATGCTACCTTTTACCTGGCCCTAAGGATATGCCATTTGGCATCCCTATGGGTTTTCTATGTACCTTTTCGACAATCAATTTTGCTTTGAGAATGCTTACACCATGTGTATGTGTCTCATTTGATCTCAAGTCCCATTAAATATTTAAATTCTAGCTCACACCATTGGATCTTTGGAACATTCTTAGAATTTAAAACATGCCCCATGAGTTTGATACTTGGCAGCCCTATAGGCTTCCCAAGTTCCTTTGAATTTTTAGTTTTGATTGTGTACCATCAGATCATCCCACTCTAAATAAATGTGTTCCATCAGATCTAGCTCCATTTGAAAATAAACTGCTACCTCATGGGTCTAAATTTGATGCTTGCATGACCATTATGGACATTTAAATCCCAACGGCTAGTCTCTGTAGTTTAAAGTTGACGTCTGTGAGCCCATATAAAATGTCCATAAGACTGTCATACCTAAAAATTTAAAGTATTTCTTTAGTTCTTTGTTTTATGGTAATTTTTTATGGATCTTTGTCTTTAGTGTTCCTATTTTGGGCTTCTCTTCAGCACAATTACCCTGCAACAATTCTTTTGGGCAATCTATTGGGATAATTATCTTGGATAAAATGTTTGAGACAATTTCCTCAAAGAAAATGGCCTCTACAATTTCATCGAATGAATTAGAACATTACACTTTCATCGAAAGAATTTGGATTTAGATCATTTTGCCTTCATCGAGATAATTATTTTAGACATCTTGTCTGAAACAATTTCCTCATAGAAATTAAACTTGACCTCCTGAAGAATGCAGTTCTTTCAAACTTTTTGCTCGGGCAAAAGGTCTGAAGGAAATAAACCTCTGCCCTACAGAAACTTTACTAAAATTACCTTTTAGGCCTTTTGAACATACCCTTTCAAACAATTTCCTCACAAAAAATGAACTTGACCTCCCAAAGAATGCAATTCTTTCAAACTTTTTGCTCGAGCAAAAGGTCTGAAGGAAATGGACCTCTACCTTGCATCAACTTTACCAAAAGTACCTTTCAGCCCTTTTGACATACCCTTCAGAGATTTTGTCAAGGGCACCTACCTTATAGAATTTCCCTTCAGTGTTTTGAAATGGTCCTTTGATCTCTTGAAAGTGCCTTTCAAACTTTCTAAAAGTGTCCTTCGATTCCTCTGAAAGTGCCCTTCGGGAGTTTTGAAAGTGTTCTCATCATCCAAACTTATCCTTCAAAATTTTATAGATGCCCTTTAGGAATTTTGCAAGAAAAGATCCTTCATAAATTTTGCAAAGGTAAAATGACCCTTCGAAAGTGCCCTTTAGGAATTTTTCAAGAACAAAATACTCAAAGGAAATAATCCCTCGAGAATTCTTCAAGGGCAAAATAACCCTACAGGACTTTTGAAAGTACATTTGGGATGAAGTAAATGACCTTAAAATTCCTTTGATATTTTTGTGCAGATAAAATTCCTGAAGGGCAAGTGCCCTTTGAACTTTTTTCCACAAATAAAAAGTCTGAAACAAATAAGAATTAGCATTTTCTCTTGAAACAAAGGATTTCATTTAGGTTTTTTTTGCAGGCAAAATGCTCAAAGGGAAATTGCCCTTAAGACCTTTTTCCATAGACAAAAATTATGAAACAAATGACCCAAAACAAATGACATAACCCTTTGGATCATTTTGAAAAACACTTAGCCCAAAAGACATAGGACATTGAATTCCTTTATAACTTTTATAGTGGACAAAATGTTTGATGGAAATAAGTCTTCAAACTTTTTGTCCAAGATAAAGAACCCGAAGACCTATTTTTGTTGGACATTGTGTTTGTGCAAAATCCCAAAAATTTTAATGGAAACACACTTTTCCAAGCAAAAGACAAGACAAAGGACTTAGCCAATTTTACATGAACTTGACCTTTCAAAGGAACAATTTGAAATAATAATTAGACTAATGACTTAGACATTTTCACTGATAAGGTTCCATTTGTTTTGGTGTAATTTTGGGCACTAACATTGGCTCTCACTCAGGGATGCATACCCCCTGTAGGTGTGCAAATAAAAAAATAATACAAGACCAAGTGCCAATCCATTGGGCAACGGAGTCAATACTTAGCAACATTTTCAACAAACTCTCATAAAGGCTCAACAAAACATGGAAGACTTAACAAAATAGATCAAGAGGATCTATAAATGAACACATAATAAAAGGAGCAAAAAAGGACTATACAATTAAGGCCCAAAGCAAAGGGAAATAAAATAATGAAAGGATAAAGCAATAATAACTATACAATATGGTACATATGTTTAAGGACTCAATCAAGGAAGTGTTTTGAATGTTTGCCATTGACTGGTAGCTCTATTATTTCACCATCCATATCTCTCAAGAAGAAAGTATTCTCCCCAATCTTGTAGTCAATGGAATAGGGACCCATCCATAAGGCATCAAAATTTCCATGCTTTCCTTTCTCCTTATGTCTATTGTCCCAAAGCAAAACTAGATCACCTACTTTCAAGGTTTTTGGAGTGACCTTTTTATCAAATATTTTCTTCAACTTCTCCTTGAACTTAAGATGTCTTTCATGAGCTTGTCTTTGATTTTCATCAAGCTCAATAATCTGGTTCACCTGGATTTCATAATGATGGATCTACTCATCATCATCTAGTTTTTGGATAAGCTGATAGGTGGGAAATTGTAAACTCATAGGAAGAAATACTTGAGATCCATAAACAAGCTCAAAATGGATTCTACCTATAGCTCTCTTAGGTGTAATCCTATAATCCCACAAGGCAAAATTTAGCTATTCGCCCCACTTTTTCTTTTTTACTTCTAATGTTCACCTGATGATCTTGAGCAAATTTTTTATTACTCAATTTAGCTTGGTCATTCCCTTCATGGTTATAGTTGGAAGCATAGGTCAAATCAATCCCATAATATTTGCATAATTCCATCAAAAGTCTAACTTTGAAGCTCATATAATCATCAATAATTATCTTAACAGGCACACCAAATCTATAAATAATGTGATTTAGAAAAAAATACATGACTACCTGATGTGTTACTTTCTTTGTAGGGATTGTTTCGACCCATTTGGTAAAGTAATTAGTTGCAACTAGGATCCATCTATGCCTAGTGCTTGATGAATCAATGATTTATCCAACAAATTCATTCCCCATTATCTTAAAGGGCCTTCAATCATCACAAGCTACAAGGGGATTGAACATGAATCTTTCATCCTCCCAGCAAAGTGCTAACATTTCTCACACCTTCAGACTATCTGAGTAACATCCTTAAATAATGATGGATACCAATCACTAGCCCTCAAAATTTTATGAGGTTTAACTTTAGGTGAAAAATGGCTACCATAAACTCCATTATAGAAGTCTTCAATCAGGATGGTAGTCTGCTCTTCAAGCACACATCTTAGGAAAACCCCATCTAGATTCTTCCATGTTAGTCCATCCTCAGTCAAGATGTACTTTTGGGAGACAATCTTGAGAATTCTTTGATTCTTATCCAAGCCAGAGGGACAATTCAAATTTTTCAAGTAGTAGACAATGTCTCTATACTATAGAGATGCATTAAACTGACTCAAGGAATCATCAATGTTAAAAATAACACTGTTTACCTCAACAACTTATAAATTAGTCTCATCCATAAGCTTGGATAGACCCATTCCCCTTACCAGCTTGGTGGTCTAAACATCCATGTCATACTATTGTAGCTTGTTGACCCACTTGCACCTCTTGCTGGATACATCAATCTAAGTTAAAATTTCGTTCACCATGGTGTGACAGACGTAGGTATTGATCTTCAAACTCAGAATATATGACCTAAACATTTTAATAGCCTTTAATAAAATGAAATCTTGTTTTTCCATGATAGTATAGTTAAATTTAGGACCTTGCATATATTTTCTAGAGAAAGCTATGGGCTAGTCATGATCTTTCTCATTCTTTTTCAATAAGACAACAACCAAAGTATTGAATGATGTAAAAGAGAATACCTGGAATGGCTTTGTGTAATCAGGACTAGCCAAAATAGGGATAGACTTTAAAGCTCCCTTGATGTCTCTGAATGATTGCACAACCTTATCCTCCCATTTGATGGTATGGTCCTTCTTTAACATAGAAGTAATAGGCAAAGTGATCTCTACAAAATTGGACACAAACCTCCTTACAAAGTTAATATGTCCAAATAAAGACTGAATTCCTTTCTTGTACTATAGGATAATCACTTTGTCAATGGATTCAACCCTTTCCAGGTCAATCATGACACCATATTTGGACACTATATGTCCCAGTAACTTGGCCTTATGTACTCCAAAGTGACACTTCTTGGGATTAAGCAAAACGTTGAACTCCCTGCATCTAAACAACAACTTTTCAAGATGTTCCAAATGTTATTCTCTTATTTTGGAGTACATAGTAATTTCATCCTAATATACAATAATGAACTGGTTAATTATCCTTGCAAAGACAACATCCATAGCTCACTAGAAAGTTGTACCAACATTCATCAATCCAAAATGTATCCTCATATATACATATGTTCCCCAAGGCATGGTGAATGCAGTCTTGGACCTCTCAGATTCCTTGACTACAACCTGGTTGTAACCTGAGAAGCCATCCAATGTGGACAACATTTATGATCTAGTAATGCTCTGTAGTAGGTTCTCCATATTAGGTAAGGGATAATTCTCTTTTAAACAATATTTTTTTAAATTCTTAAAATCCACACACAATCAGATGTCACCATTTTTCTTCCTTACTAGGACTAAGTTTGCAACCCATGATGAATACTTGATGTGTTGAATGATACCACCATCCCTTAGATTCTTTAATTCTTCCCTCATCTTGGTGGCCAAAATGGAGTTAATGGCTTTCTATTTCTACCTGAAAGGTTTTCTATCAGGATACAATGGGATGATGTGATGAAACAAGTCCTCCCCATAAGCTTTCATCTCAGAATAAGACCGCACTAGGTAATCCTGGTACTTCCTTAGTAGCTACATGTAAGCTTTTTTCTCTACTACACTCAAGTGACTACCTAGCCAAACCTTCCTTGTATTCTCACAAGAACCTAAGTTGTATTCAGTCACATACTTTGAGATGAATAAGTCTCTCGACTTGATTCTATCCACTCCATCAAAAAATGCTTTTAAGTTAACTAGACCTCTTGGGATAGTGTTTGTTTTTAGTTGTATAATTTCTTTCCAAAACAAGGTATCCTTCTCATCATTGACCTGAACCATAGATTCCAAGTCTATGATTTGATCGTGAAATTAAACCTCATAGTTTAGAAACCTTTTAACCTATTCATCATCATCATCAAAGACCTACCAATGATGAACATTGTGATAGGACCTAGGCTCACAAAGCTCTGAAACCAATTGTCAGAATTAAGAGCACACTTGATTACCTTTGTATAAGCAACTAAACACGGAATTTAACTAGAAGTAAAATGTAACTAGAATTTAGAAATAACACAGAATATGAGAGGCAACACACAATTGTATTCAACTCATTCCAGAAGGTATTACAATAAAGAGATCACACTCTTCCCACACCTCTAGGGTGTACCAGTAATCTTCCCTCAAGAGGTCTCTTCTCTCAATACAGGTCATAACAATCAACTCAAACATAGAGTTGTTGTTCACCTCAACCAGTCAGTATCAATACTGCCAGTACGCAATGTACTCCAAGTAGATCTCACCTAATCTTGCTCCATGTTGTGTTGTAGATCTCCTTTGATCTTGTTATGCTGTAGATCTCCTTTGACCTTGCACACACACACACTTACAGATCAACCGACCTTACTTACCCATGTAGATCTTCTACCTGATCTTGCAACAACCTGCAGATCAACCTGATCTTACACACCATGGAAGAACCCTTGTGATTCCACCATCGGAAGAACTCTTCTGGTTCTACACTTTACAATACAGCCCCATGGGTCTATTATATAGATCCCATACAAAAAATAATTAGACAAGCGGCTCAAGACTAAAATTAGTCTTTACATGCAAACAACCGGTTCATTAAACAAACTGTTTGTATAACTAACAGTTCTGGAACCACACAGGAGACCGACATCGGTCCCTGTCTATCTAGAGATGACCGACGTCGGCCAATCCCTGACCAATGTTGGTTGCTTCTTGTCGACCTCTGACCGACGTCGGTTGGCCTATCGACATCAGTTATTGTGACACTCAGCAACCTCCTCCATGTTTGCAAATAGTGAAGCTTTTAGCTCCACAACCTAACACATTGTCTGGGATTGAAGACCTAACAAGCACTTCCACTTGATACTGATAGTGAGGGCTCATAGTTGTAATGTCAAATTAAGCACCTAGCCCTACAAGTTTTTCAGGTTTTTGGTTAAAAATCTATCATGATAACATAAATTGAATGTATTAAATAATTCAAGAAAATCCTAAACAACATTCCTATACTATTTCAACCTTTTATTCTTCATGGCAAAAGCATTGTAGACCTGATTTACCACTAGATCTAAATCACCCTTGATAATTAGACATTTGATTTCATATTCATGGGTAATCTTTAGACCAAGCAAGAGTGCCTCATACTTGGTAGTATTATTAGTGCACTCAAAAGAAAGAAGGAAAGAAAACATAAATCATTTACCATTAGGGGTGTAGAAGATAACCTCAGCTCCATTTCCAAGATTGGACTAAGCTCCATCAAAGAACATCTACGAAACTATATTTTATTTGTCAAGGTCAATGTCAAAAATAGTATGTTACTCGCTAACATCAACATTACCAACAAAGTTTCCAAGCTCAATGTCTATGTATAACACTTCATTAAGATCATGCTTCAGATATTCAATCACATGTAGCATTTTTGGATCTCTATAAATTCTGACCATCTTACCCTCCAAAGGAATGATGGCATAAGAAAGGTCCATATTCACACTTTCACCCATGTTGGTAGCCCATTTACATGAAAACAACATCCCCTATTTAAGCAGTCGATCTACAACTACCACATCCATGTTCAAGTACTTACCAGGATGAACTACTAATTGTACCACTAACCCCTTAACTTGTCCAATAAGTGGAACCTCTCATGAGTCCATGGCATAACACTTGCCAAAGGCTGATTTGATTTTCACTCTAATATCATTGAGGACAACCAAGGGCATCACATTACAAGAAGCTCCAAAATCAAACATGTAGTTATGAATAATCAAACCATTGATTAGTAGAGTTATATAAAATAGATTCACATTCAATTGACTCTCCACTAATGCAGTCCCCAAATAGACCTCTAGAGCAGGTTTAACAACCTCTTTTGATTCTCCATATTCTTTTGGGGGTGCTTGGGGTAGCTCAACTTCCTTTGAAGATGACCTTTTACCAAATTCTTAATATTCAAAGTCCCTCTTTCTATGTTCAGGTATTCTCAATAACTCAACAAGTGGTATGGTGATCTTTATTTGACTCAACACTTGAGCCATATCACACACTATACTGAGGAAGAGACGTATTTGGTGGAAGGGTAACAACACCTTTAAATAGATTATAGTCACTCAAGGTCTGAAGTGGAGGAGGCTGGGGTGGATTTAAAACATTGAAAGCAACCTTCAAAGATGGATTTTCCCTGAGTTGATTATCACCCTTGGGGATAGTAGACAATAGGGACATTTTATTGCTCCTAGAAAGGGCGCCTCTATGATTAACATCTTGGGTTATAGGTGCTATCTTGGAAGCTTCTGAAGCTACCATAACTTTCTTTGCTTCCTTGCTTGTATTCCCTACCTTTAAAACTACAGGGGAAATGTTTTGAGGAGTAGCACTTGGTTGCCTACTTCTCAAATTATATTCCTTCTTTTGGGCAACTGCTACATTAATTAACAGTTGCATGTCTTCAACTGATGGATTTCCCTAGGATATTTTTTTATAATCATAGAATGCAAAATATCAAAATCATGAATGACTAATTCATATGCTTGTGCCACATTGACATCATAAGTAAAAATAAAAGTTGAGACACTCCATTTCAACAATGATCCAAAACTAATCACTCATAGTATTAGTCATTAATTTCATGGAGGAATTCAATTCATCTTGAGGTCTTTGACAATCAAACATGAAAATATCATAGTTGAATGACACATATTCAGGTTCATCTAGATCTTCATCAACATGTTCAGTAGTATCATATGGAGGGTGCAAAAGGAAGCACTTATCACACCAATCAATGTCTAAATCATAATTTAAAACATTTACTTTGGCATTTGAATGATTAGGCACTTCCTTTATGACCCCTCTCTTCTAGTTTATGTCTATCCTATATTTATGCATAGGCCTCTTTCCTCTATCATTATCTCTATTATGGAAATCAGGCCCTCTTTATACTTGAATCTGATTTAGAGCTCTATCATAGTTGGTAGACACTTGAAGGACACCATTTTTAGCTCTAGCCAACTTATATGACATTTATTTGATAGCAGAGGCCAGAGTTTTGATAGTTTCCTCCAAGTTGGTTGTTTTTATGGGCTGTGTCTTTTCTGGATTGACCAGCTTCACATTAGCTCATTTGTTTAGGGGATTTCCCACAGCCTTGATGTTATTCTCAATCCGGATGGACATATTGAAATCCAACCATAAGTTAGTAGGATCCTTGTCCCTTAATAAACAAGTAGCCTTCTTATCAAAGGCATCACAATACTTTATCAGGCATATTATGTCATTGGGCTTGATGTTTCTGAGCAGCCACATCATGGTCTTTTAAAACTAAGTGTTGAAGTCATGCACACACTCATTAGGATTCTTCTTGATATTTTCAAATTCAGCCAAGAGAAACATTGGATCAATCCTAGCACCATATTGGATTTTAAATACAATTTGCATCTCTTACCATGAGCTAATACATCCAATGGGAAGGTAATTAAACCATTCTCAAGCATCTTCCTCTAGTGTGTGCACAAAAAACTTGATGCACACATCCTCATCTCAATCTCATAATCTTCAATGATATTCTGATAAGCCCTCAGATGTTGATCACTACTCACTGCATTGTTCCCTTGGAATTTTGGGAGGCATTTCCTAATTTCATGTGGAACCTCATTAGGATAGCCTTCCATCTCATCAAAATTGATAGGTCTAAACCTAGAAATTATAAATGTAGGATGTGCATTATCCTCTTGGTCCCTATGCCTCATGATGTTAGGATCCTAATCCTTAAGAGTACACTTGATTACCTTTGTATAAGCAACTAAACACAGAATTTACCCAGAAGTAATATGTAACTAGAATTCAGAAATAGCACAAAATATGAGAGACAATACAATCTTGTATTAACACTCTTCTAAAAAAAAATACAATGAAGAAATCACACTCTTCCCACACCTCTTGGGCGTACAGTAATTCTCCCTCAAGAGTTCTCTCTCTCAATTACAACCAACTCAAACACAGAGTTGTTCCCTCCACCAGTCAGTAACAATACTGCTAGTACACCAAGTACTCAAAGTACTCCAAGTAGATCTCCCTTGATCTTGCACCTTGTTGTGTTACAGATCTCCTTGATCTTGCTACCCCGCAGATCTCCTTTGACCTTGCACACACACACACCTGCAAACCAATTAATCTTATTACCATGTAGATCTCCCCTGATCTTGCTACCTGCAGATCAACTGATCTTACACTTGAGGATCTAATCCTTCTTAGTCCTTATGATTACAATACAGCCCCATGGGTCTATTAAATAGATCCCAAGCAAACAATAATTAGAAACACAGACTCAAGACTTAAATTAGTCTTTACATGCAAACACTCGAACCTCCTAAAATTAGATAAGTCTAATTCTGGAAATGCATGTAAACGCATGCACACACACAAGTGATCGACGTTAGTTCCTATCTGTCTGGAGATGACTGACGTCGGCCGATCCCTGACCGATGTCTGCAGCTTCCAGTCTACCCCTGACCGACGTCGGTTGGCCTGACCGACGTCGGTTACTATGACACTCAGCAACCTCCTCTATTTGCATCAGTAAAGCTTTTAGCTCCACAACCTAACAATCTCCCATTTGGAGATAAACAGTTGCACCTGTACTTGTACATGTACATCCTCTAATTTTGTTTCCTGGCTTGTATCCCTCTTCAAGTTCAATCTTGAAGACCAACAAAAGTTGAAGATTTAACTTCTCTTTTATTCTCAGCTTTGTTAACATATATTCAAGGTTCCTATCCGTATGGATCTTTTCCAGCTTCAACTCACCATCCTCCAATACTTGTTTAATGAAGTGGTACCTAAGATGTATGGTTCTTGAATGAAACGTTGAATCCTTTGTAAAATGAATTGCTCTTTGACTATCACTGTATAATCTGCAACTCTCTTGCTCCTTTCCCAACTCTTCCATGAATCGAGTCATCCATATCATTTCCTTGCTAGCCTCTGTGACTGCAACAACCTTCTGTAACTCTGAAATCCAGCTAACCACCGTACCACCAATAGTGAACACATATCCTATGGTGCTTCTCTTGTCATCCAAATAACCTGCCATATCCGAATCTACATACCCATGTAGAGAAGTGCCTGACCCTGCATAGCATGAATCCCTACTGCTGGTCCCTCTCAGATACCTGAGAATCCACTGAACTGTTTTCCAGTGCTTCTTTCCCAGATTGGCCATTAACTTGCTGACAACTCCCACTGCTTGAGTAATATCAGGTCTAGTACTTATATACTCAACCTCATCATGTGATTTGGGACACTGTTCTGTGAACTGTCCATCCATAGGTGTGTTAACCGGTTCTGCATCCTCCATATTGAACCTCTCCACTACCTTATTCACATAATCCTCTAGAAATAAAATCAACCTGTGACTTTCCCTGTCTCTAGAAATACTCATGCCAAGGATTTTCTTTGCTCTTCCTAAATCCTTCCTGGCACACCTCTGAGCTACTTTTACCTTTAGCTCAGTAAATCTCTGCATGTGTGACCCTGCAACAAGCATATACACTACATACAGTAATAAGATAATCTCACGACCATTATCCAACTTGGTAAAATAAACACAATGGTCACATTGACATTGACTAAAGCCATGTTTTGTCATACACCTGTCAAACCTTAAACACCATTGTCCTTGAGCCTGCTCAAGACCATATAACCTGGCCTTCTATCTCACCTGTCCATTCTCTCCTTTCTTTAACCTGGGAATCCATTCGTATTTCAGTGCTTTTTTTTCGGCTGGCAACTCTACCAAAACTCCCATTTAGTTCTCTTCCAAGGAATCAATTTCCTCATTCATGCCATGCTCCCACTGTTTCCTGGATTCTACTTGCATTGCCTCTTTAAAACTTCCTGGTTCTTGACCATCAATGAGCAATAAGTAGTATAAAGAAGGAGAATAATGAATTTGAGGCTTACCCTTTCATTCCTCCACATGGGTGTTTGAGACTCCTTGACAGCTTGTTGTCCACCCAAAATCCATTCTAATAGTGATCGATCTCGGTCACCTCTGGCCGACCTCGGTCTACACCTGACAAATGTTGATTCCTCTTAATCGCCGATGTCAGTTCCCTAATTGACGTCGATGTCCACCTACCTGACACCATCGACTCTAGTCTGCACATGACCGACATTAGTACCTGCCTGATTGATGTCGGTTCTCACCTAACCAACATTGGTGACTGTGTTTTCTTGTGAGTAATGATTTTTACCCGTGAGCTCATTTTGGATCATAACCTTGTCCAAATCAACACTGCCCTACTCAGAATTATTTAGCCCCTTGAGCTGATCTCTGTCCATCATCTTTTCCTTGAAAACCAAGGCTTTTCAGTTCTTAACTTTGTCAAAAACATCATATTTCCTCTTTATGCAATAGACCCAATCCTTTCTTGTAGCATAACACTGCTCACAGAAATCTCGATCTATGATTTTCAAATCTAAACTCTTACCTTTTGACTTAAGAACATCCATTCCCTTCTCACTCATGTGACCAAGCCTACAAAGCCACATCTTTGCATCTACATCTGAAGTAGATAAACCAGAAGGAGAATCAGTAATACAAGTAGATAGATAAAGAGTACCTACTGTCTTACCACATGCTAATTTAAGTGCACCCTGTTAAGGTGTGGAGCTAAAAGCTTCAACTATTTGCAGACACAAGGAAGGATGCTGAAGAACCAGAGCCACTGGTGTCGGCAGTATGACCGACGTCGATCAGATGCAGTAGAGAAGGAGATCAGCGACGGCAAGGAGTCGGCCGATGTCGGCAGCACCAGACAAGCAGGGACTGGCGTCGGTCGCCTGTGCGGTCCAAAACTATTCATTGCATGAACAGTTAGTTAGTTGAACCGAGTGTTTGCATGCTAAGGGGCTAATTTAAGCCGCAGGCTGTGTGTCTAATTTTAGTAGTTAGAGTTCTATTTTTTGTAAGCATGGGATCTTATTTATAGACCCATGAGGCATGTATTGTAATTAAATTCTAAGGCAAGTAAAGGCATTGAAGCTAGCAAGGTCAAGAAGATCTACAGGTGTAAGGTCAAGGAGATCAGCTAAAGCATTCAAGGAGGGATAGCAACTCAGGCTTTAGAGTTGTGTTGAGCAAGAGAGAGAGGGAAGAAGTTCTTGAGGTGTGGCAAGCCTTTGAGGTGGAGAAAGAAGTGGCATCTTCTTTATTGTATTTTCTTCTATTAATTTCTAATACAAGAGTGTGTATTGTCTCTCAAATTCTTTGTTGTCTCAAGTTTCTAGCTACTTTATCATTCTGGTATAATTCCATGTTTAATTTCATATAAGAAAGTAATCAGTTGTGCTCTAATTGGTAGAGCTACAGATCCCCTGACAAGTGGTATCAGAGCTATGGTTTACAGGAAGCAGGGCAGCATGGACAGAGGTTTGATCCAAGAAGAGCTCGTAGATGAAAATTTCATCACTTACAGGAACACACAGACACCGATGTCGGTAGCTTGGCACCGACGTCAGTCATCTAGGTATCGACATCGGTCATGTGCAGACCAGCAGGGTTGGTAGGTTGGACAGGAGAAGTTCGACGTTGGTCATAAGGACCGACGTCGGCAGGAGGGACACCGGCGTCAGCCAAGTAAACGATGTCGGCAGTCAGGATCAATGTAGGGAACTGACATCGGTCGAAAACAGACTGGGAGATGGCCTAGATCGGTCACTGGAACGGATGTTGGGTGGATCTATAAGTCTCAAACACCCATGTGGAGGTCAGGAAAGCAATGCAGGTAGAATCCAGAAACAATGGGAGCTTGGCATGGATGAGGAGTGTGAGTCCTTGGAGAACCAAACAGGTATTTGTTGGTAGTGTTGTCAGCTGGAAGGAAGCACTGGATAGAGAGATGGACTCCCGTTTTAGAGAAGAGAGTGGATGGACACATGAGACAGAAGGCTATGGTATATGGTCTTGATTATGCTGCAGAACAATGGAGGTTTGACCATTGTATTTTATCTTTACCAGGTTGGATAATATTAGCTACATTATCCTGTTACTGTATTGTGTTACTTGTTGCAGGGTTTCATATACAGGGAGTTTTCTGAGCTAAGGGTAGAGTTGGTTCAGAAGTATGTCATGAAGAATTTGGGAGCAAAAAAATTCTTGTGGCATAAGAGACAGGTATTGCATCATAGGTTTACATGGTGGTTGGTCTTCAAGAGTGACATTGAAGAGAGATACAGAGCCTAAGGAACAAAATAGATGGTGTATAGGTACAGGTACAGGTTGCAGCTATTTATCTCCAAGTGGGAGATTGTTGAGGTGTGGAGCTAAAAGCTTCAATTGTTTGCAGACACAAGGAAGGATGCTGAAGAACCAGAGCCACCGGCGTCGGCAGTATGACCGACGTCGGTCAGATGTAGTGGAGAAGGAGACCAGCGACGGCAAGGAGTCGGCTGACGTCGACAGCACCAGACAAGTAGGGACCGGCGTCGGTCGCTTGTGCGGTCCAAAACTATTCGTTGCACGAACAGTTAGTTAGTTGAACTGAGTGTTTGCATGCTAAGGGGCTAATTTAAGCCGCGAGCTATGTGTCTAATTTTAGTAGTTAGAGTTCTATTTTTTGTAAGCATGGGATCTTATTTATAGACCCATGAGGCATGTATTGTAATTAAATTCTAAGGCAAGTAAAGGCATTGAAGCTAGCAAGGTCAAGAAGATCTACAGGTGTAAGGTCAACGAGATCAGCTGAAGCATTCAAGGAGGGATAACAACTCAGGCTTTAAAGTTGTTGTGTTGAGCAAGAGAGAGAGGGAAGAAGTTCTTGAGGTGTGGCAAGCCTTTGAGGTGGAGGAAGAAGTGGCATCTTCGTTATTGTATTTTCTTCTATTAATTTCTAATACAAGAGTGTGTATTGTCTCTCAAATTCTTTATTGTCTCAAGTTTCTAGCTACTTTATCATTTTGGTATAATTCCGTGTTTAATTGCATATAAGAAAGTAATCAGTTGTGCTCTAATTGGTAGAGCTACAGATCCCCTGACATAGCATAACACAATAGACCCAATCCTTGAATTGGTACATCATATTTCCTCTTTATGCAATAGACCCAATCCTTTCTTGTAGCATAACACTACTCACAGAAATCTCGATGTATGATTTTCAAATCTAAACTCTTACCTTTTGACTTAAGAACATCCATTCCCTTCTCACTCATGTGACCAAGCCTACAAAGCCACATCTTTGCATCTACATCTGAAGTAGATAAACCAGAAGAAGAATCAGTAATACAAGTAGATAGATAAAGAGTACCTACTGTCTTACCACATGCTAATTCAAGTGCACCCTTGGAAACTTTTCAAGATTCCACTGTGAGAGTAACTGTGCAACCCTCATCACCCAAATTTTCTACAGAAATTAGATTCCTCTTCAGGACTGGGACATGTATGACATCCTTCAACACCCATATGTTGCCAGTCTGCAATTTTAGCTACACTTTCCCTTTGCCAACAATTTGACAAGGCTCACCAACCCCTAAATAAATATTTTCAAAGTCTGCATGGACATAATCATGGAAAAATACTCTATTTGGGGTTGCATGGAAAGAGGCAATAGAATCTAAAACCCAAGATTCTACTTTATTCAAGGAACATATAAGAGCATCCCGTGTAACAATACCTGCATCATTTGCTTCTTTATTTCTTTCATGCTGATCTTCTACCAACCAACAATCTTTCTTTACCTACTCTTTCTTTCCACAATATAGTAATTGATAATTCTTGCCATTGAATTTCTCTATTCTTAGCTTACTTTCTTTTGACATTGCTATACTCCCACTCAATCAGAAACCCCTGAGAGTGACCTATAATCAACAAACACTTACACGATCTAATACCACCTGTTAGTGAACCAAGCTTTGATAAACCTTCAACCAGGCTCTGATACCAATTGTCAGTGATATCACTAGGTGATCCTAGCTCTGATACTAGTTGTCAGGATCTTACTCCTTAAGAGTACACTTGATTACCTTTGTATAAGCAACTAAACATGAAATTTAACCAGAAGTAATATGTAACTAGAATTCAGAAATAGCATAAAATATGAGAGACAATACAATCTTGTATTAACACTCTTCCAGAAGGAAATACAATGAAGAAATTACACTCTTCCCACACCTCTTGGGCGTACAGTAATTCTCCCTCAAGAGTTCTCTCTCTCAATTACAACCAACTCAAACACAGAGTTGTTCCCTCCACCAGTTAGTAACAATGCTGCCAGTACACCAAGTACTCAAAGTAATCCAAGTAGATCTCCCTTGATCTTGCACCTTGTTGTGTTGCAGATCTTCTTGATCTTACTACCCCACAGATCTCTTTTGACCTTGCACACACACACACACACACACACACACACACACACACACACACCCCTGCAAACCAACTGATCTTACTTACCATGTAGATCTCCCCTGATCTTGCTACCTGCAGATCAATTGATCTTACACTTGAGGATCTAATCGTTCTTAGTCCTTATGATTACAATACAGCCCCATGGGTCTATTAAATAGATCCCAAGCAAATAATAATTAGAAATATAGACTCAAGACTTAAATTAGTTTTTACATGCAAACACTTAGACCTCCTAAAATTAGACAAGTCTAATTCTGGAAACGCATGCACACACACAGGTGATCGACGTCGGTTCCTGTCTGTCTGGAGATGACCGACGTCAGCCGATCCCTGACTGATGTTGGCAGCTTTCGGTCTACCCCTGACCATCGTCGGTTGGCCTGACCGACGTCAATTACTGTGACACTCAGTAACCTCCTCCATTTGCAGCAGTGAAGCTTTTAGCTCCACAACCTAACACATGATTGGTTCAATAGGAGGTTCAATAATAAATAGAAAAGGGATATAAGGGGGTGAATGAGGTGGACTGGGTGGATTAGACTTGGGAGGGGATTCAGCCAGTTGAGAAGGAGCTAAAAAATAAAAAGGACTGTGTGTTTCATAATAAATAGAAGAGTTGTGATAGTGTTCAATGATGGGGGGGTTAATAAAGACTTCAAGATTATCAAGACCCTGATGGTCCTGAGCAACTGAACTTTGCCCTTCAATAGGCCTTCAGACTTGTCCCCTTCTTCTTTGAGGAATACCAAAGGGTGGAACAAGTCTCTTTGATGGGTCATCTTTGAAAGATGATCTCAGTCCTTCCAGCTTTGTAAACAAAAAGATACTCAAAACTGAAAGTTAGGAAATATTCAGAATAGGCACTAATCTTCCTTGAAACCATAAAATAAAATGGAGTCACCACTAGAAATAAAATTATAGAATAGAATAATTTATAAACTGTTGTGATACAAATTGAAATTAAACTTGTTGAAGCTAAATGAGATGAAGAACAGAGACACTAAAAATTTTAAAATATGTTCAAAAGGGAAAGGACACCTTTCAACATGCAATATTAGCTCTTTGTAATAGACTCAACAGAAATTGAATTGTCAAACCTTAAAACTTCTTGGCACGTCCCCAGTGGAGTGTTAAGACATTGACATCCAAGAGATTTGAATCGATGTATTAACAATAGAGAACTTCAAAGGGCAAAAAACTCATGGCTCTAGCTCTCTGCAAGAGTCCCCGACAATGCGGGTGATAATAATTATTCCCTAGCATTGGCACTAGTGAGGTGTTGTTGATGGACCAAAGCTAATCATATTAATGAAGATACAAGTTGAGAACTTCCAAATTGATAGTAGCTCTCTGCAAGAGTCCCTAACAATGTGGGTGATAAGAATTATTCCCTAACAATGGTGCCAATTAGGTGTTAGTTCTTAGTTGCACACCTCACTAATCTAGCCTTGTAAACTTGAAGTAAATGGCAAGCAATAATGATAAACCCACTAGAATGTCATTGTATTTAGGGGAGGGTTTGGCATCATGAACGGACCAGACTAAGAAAATGACTGAGAGGTACCTTCAAAGGGTGTGGTTAGCTCCCTACTACTTTTGGCTATATTTGAACTAAGGTGAGAGAACCTATGGGGTAGCTTGTTCATATGGAGGGATTTTTCAATTCAATCTCCATGAGGATTCTTGGAACAAGGGGAAATATGAGTAGAGCATAACCAGGTTTGCACACTTCACCCAAGAAAGGTTCTCACACAAAAATGTGTAAATATTCTATGTCATACACAAACTACTAAAGATAGATAAGGGGATGAATGCAATCTTCATTCTAAAGAATATTAATGCAATCTTAATTATAAAATGGAGTGTAGCTTACTAATAGACTCCAAACAATAGGTTATTTGGTAAAATCTCATGACAATATTCCTAAGTAATGATCCAGGGGACTATGGTCACCATTTTCATTAATATTTTAAAAAGGGCCAGCTACAAAGACTATAGCTGGTGGAGCCCATTTTTATGATAGAAGGGGACTCTACCATCCTGTATGGTAATGGTGTTTTATTAATTTCATAATTACATTATTTTTACCATGCAATTACTTTTGTGCTTCTGATTGTGATGCATGATAGGATGGGGGGAAATTGAAGAGGCCCATGTGGTGGGTCCTCAGGTTACTATGTGGCTTGCCACTATATTCTTGCTACTTCTCTAAGCCACAATCCAACCAACTCATATTTGGATCAATAAGCTTCTAAACCATTAACAAAAATATGTCATACGTGGCCACAACCATTATTTCAATGCCACAACAAAGGTTATTTAAAACCTTGATTATTTGCTCTCTCATGAATATTAAATTTTGTTTTATTCCCAAGATATGCTTGCTAGAATACTCGAGGATATTTGAGAAGCTCTTAGATCCATGGATACGATTGAGTGAAGATTTTTTAGTTTAAGATATTGGAGGAGGATCGACCTGGATACCATTCCATTTGGAAAAATAATAAAAGAAGAGACAGTTGAGTTGGAGGTAGATAGGCCTATGTCGACAGAGCTGAGGATAAAAAAAGCGTAGACCAAAAAAGATAAAAGGCGTTGGTCACCGATATATATGGGGAGGCCATTATTCAAGGGCTATGAGTGTAAGAAAACAAAATGATACGCATCTATTAAGAAGTTTTTGAGCCTCGAATGTTGTGAAGATCAACTATTAGGGAGCTGAGTCAGAGCCTTCAGTCATGGGAGATCCGAACATATACTGAAGGACATTGTTCCTCTATTTTGAGACATTTGTCATGTAATGAGTGTAATAAATGTAGAGTATTATTAGGAGTGATATAGGAAAGACCTGATTATAATAAACTCATTGTCATTTATTTGTAGAATGGCGATTTGACCATGTCTTGTGTAGAAAAACCTCGAGCCATGGTGAACGGGATTACCATGATGTAAATCGAGCTCATCTTATTTTGAATGACATTGGGTCATTAATGATGGGAGATATGTGGAGGAAATTTTTTCCTATTTTTGAAGGCCTTCAGGGTTAGGGCGAATGTATTTTAACTAGTGGTTATAAACCAAGCCTATGATAAAAAATAGATGTCTCCAGTTTGTGACCGAGCCATTCTGATACGCTTGTATCTATTTTGTTATCAGGATGTGATGGAGATGGTTGTGGATTATTAAAAAATAATTCCACATGGAAGAGCATATCACACTTATGTTTGCGAAGGCCATTGACTATGGTAGGTGGAAATTTTGTTTTATTTTGTTCCTAGTCAACTGATATAGTAACCGGGACTGTATATTGACAGACCCTATGTTTTTTATCTTTTTTTAATTTGAATTAAATCATGCGTAGAACATGGTCTTTAACTCTAGAAGATATATATAGAGAGTCTGTTTGATTGGTATACACCGTCCTAAAGGTTAACTTCATCTCTTAGATGGCTTTTGAGCCATGAGCAAAGGATATATATATATATATATATATATAATATATATATATATATATCTTGCAGAATGATGATACAGGATCTTTAAGGGATTTGTTGGTCTGAGGAATGACAGACACACTTTTGTGATATATGTATTGCCAATTTTTATTAAAAGTTTTTAATCTACTCTTAATTGGAGAAAAAAAAACCCAGGTTCATGAAAATGAGACTTACGTACCTCTCTAATGTGACACACAAGGAATAATGTATTTTTGTGATAGTGTATTATTACAAAGAGGCATGTAACTATGTTTTAATTGCCTCTATTTTATAATGCCAGTGACTATGGAGGGATGTAAACAGTTATAGGGCTATATTGGGTAACTATGATTTTGTTTGCCTCTATTTTATAAAGCCAATGGCTATGGAGGGATGTAAATAGTTGTCTGTGAAAACAAAAAGATTGCCCATTTGTCAGAGTGTTATAGATTTGAATGGAGAATATATTGCCTGCATGCATAGAGAGGAGTATAAATGTTGTTGATGAAAGACAATTGTCTTAAGAGTCTCAAAGCCTTCACTGCCAAATTTTAGCATTGATATAGGTTTCTAAAATCCATATTGATGTAAATTTTAAATAGATATTTGCATCTTTTAAATGGATCAGGTTGTAATTTAAGCAATCCCAGAGATGTATCCCAAATGATGGGTGAATTCCGTTATCATGTCTTATATCAAGTATTTTATTTTTAGTTTATTCTAGACAGTATTTTATTTTTAGTTTATTCTAAACTCATTTAATTCAGTTCACAAATGAATTAAGGAAACATTAGAACAAATTATGGAAAGTTAAAATTTGACACAAAACAGAGAGTTTTAAATTGAAAAATGAATAGTCAAAAATTTTATAAGCACTTTTATTCATTCCCAAAATTTTAGCATCCATTTATGAAAAACTATTTTAACCAGTTTACAGATAAATTTGGTATTAAAGAAAGTGATTGCAGGACCTTGCTTCAATTATGATATACTTCAGTTTAGAATTTTTATCAGCTTTTTTTTTTATGATTCTTTTGTTTGAGTTGACCATGCAGAAAGGCTAGTGTGAAGGGAAACTGGAAGGTGTTCCAATTCATTGAAAGAAGACAAGCTTTTGACAGCCAAGGTTCTGGAACCACTAGCCCTACATGATCAAAACAGATGAAGAATAGCATATGGTCACTTGAAGTGTGAGATGGTATTGTGAAAGAACAACATTTCTTCATTGGGAAGCATTTAGATAAAATGCAAGGCATTTTCAATAATGCATCTTCAAGAGGAATTAGTTGTAGTTCGATTACTAGCTTTATATAGAGGGCAGATGAGTTATGGTTATGGTCTGATTTAATATTGGTATTGACATAATATTTTGGTCTTTGATAACCAATTGTGTAGCGTTTATATTTTGGACTATTAATCATATTATGGATGCCTATATCATTGAATATAAGAGCAAGTGAAAACCCCTGTTTTATGATAAGAATGGAAATAGAAAATAAGGCATTGATTCAGTATTGGACAAATATTACACTTTAAGTTTTGAGTTTTTAACTGGTTCATAGATTGGTATGTCTCACAACTTTGTTAACGGTTGCAGGATACAAACATGAAGTTGCTTAAGATACCTACAGTATGTTAGCTAGTACCCAACATGTACACTTCACAATTTCTTTAGAGGTATAAATTATTCTCAAATGTAACTATGTTTTCATATTTTTGGTTGAATCCTTTATGTGAGGTTGTTTTGGGAGTAAATCATGTCTTTGTTTGGAATTGTTTTTGAAATCTTTTGAAAATATAACACTGATCATCTAACTCATATTGAGATAGAGTTGAAAATATGAGACCACTTACTATCCAGTTAGAAAAACCATCAAGAGGGAACAGCCCTCGAGGATTATATGGTTCATTTGAATAGTTTTGCTAAGCATAACTATTTAATTAGACTAGTGTGTTTTTATACTCTTCAAACACTATTTCAAGGATTTCCTAACTACTTGGATATAAAAAAGAAAATTGATAACCCTTGTGTTTGGAAGAATATTATTTTTGATATCTCATATTTTTCTATTGTGATAAGATTTTAGAAACTAACTCAGATAGATGAGTTGTAGAGGTATGAATCAGAGAGCAGTCAAATGGTGAAAGAAACCTCGAGACAGGTTTAAATACTTTTTTTTTCACTATTAAATGAAATTTAATTACAGTTACATATTTATGATTTTGTAAAGAAGCTCTTGTTATGGAAGCTCTCCAAAATAACATTGGAGTTTGAAAGGTACAAGGAAAGATTTGAGGGACATAGCAGTCAATTTTGTTGTTTACAGATCTCTTGATTATCCTCAGGTATGGCACCTTAGGATAGACAAAATTTATTGCACATTTTTATACTTGACTTTGTATACATCTAAGTCTCACAGTAATATGGGCAATGTTTGTATTACAAACTTTGTGTACACGCATGTATGTTTCTCAGTCACGTCATGTAGGTGTACTTTTAAAAGACCCATATACGGGCAACGTTTGTAAAATGTAAGTATATATGTGTGCAATTTGTTTGTAAATCTTATAGGTGTATGCAACATAATGTGATTTCCCCTGTGTGATAACAAGGAGAATACCTTAACCTTCATGCAATGCAGGGGTTCAAAGAAGTCGTCAGATAGTATGACTATTTTGGGTAATAGGTCATTTAGTAGAATGGATACAGAATTTATTTTACTCTTCGTATACAGGGTGCAATTGCAGTTGGACACAGTTGACTTATTGTATGTTTTTATATGTTGGTGTGATGCAAAAAGTTGTGTAGAAGGTTCAGTGGGATTCTTGGTCTTTTGAAGACAAAAACCTCTTTGTAGGGAGGTTTGATCCAGAGGAATATGGTCAACATTTTCATCGGTATTTTAAAAAGGCCAAGCTATGGAAACCGTAGCTAGTAGAGCCCACTTTTATGATAAAGGGGGACTCTAACACCATGTATGATAATAGTATTTTATTAATTTTGTAATTACACTATTTTTATCATACAATTATTTTTGTGCTTCTGATTGTGACACATGGTAGGATGGGGAGCAATTGGAGAGGCCCACATGGTGGGTCCTCAAGCCACCACATTCTTTGCTACTTCTCCAAGCCACAATGCAACCAACTCGTAGTTGGATTGGCAAGCTTCTAAACCGTTAACAAAAATATGCCATACGTGGCCACAACCATGGTTTCAATGCTACAACTATATGCTCTCCCATGAATACATGATTTTGATTTATTCCCAAGATATACTTGCTGAGATACTCAAAGATCTTCGAGAAGCTCTTAGAGCCACGGATACGGCTGAGTGAAGATTTTTCAATTCAAGACGATGGAGGAGGATCGACTTGGATACCATTCCGTTTGGCAAAATGGTAAAAGGCGAGATAATTGAGTTAGAGGTAGATATGCCTATGTCGACAGAGGTGAGGATAGAAAAAGCAGAGATCAAAAAAGATAAAAGGTGGTGGTCGCCAATATATAGGGGGAGACCATTCTTCAAGGGCTGCGAGTGTAAGAAAACAAAATGATACGCATCTCTTAAGAGGCTTTTGAGCCTTGGACGTTGTGAAGATCAACTATTGGGGATCCGATTCAGAGCTTTCAACCATGAGAGATTCGAGCATATAAAGAAGGATGTTGTTCCGCCATTTTGAGGAACTCGTCGTGTAATGAGTGTAATGAATGTAGAGTATTATCGGGAGTGTTGTCGGAAAGACCCCGATTATAATAAACTCATTCTCATTTGTTTGCAGAATAGAGATTTGACCACGTCTTGTGTAGAAAAACCTCGAGCCATGGTGAATAGGATTACTATGATGCAAACCGAGCTCGTCTTATTTTGAATGACATTGGGTCATCGATGATGGGAGATATGCGGAGGATATTTTTGCTTATTTTTTAAGGCCTTCGATCTTAGGGTGAATGTAATTTAACTGGCTGTTATAGACCAAGCCTGTGATAAAAAATGGATGTCTCCAGTTCGTGATCGAGCCATTCTGATACTCCTGTATCTATATTATTATTAGGCTATGAGGGAGATGGCTATGGATTATTAAAACATAATTCCATGTGGAGGAGCATAGCACACATACGTTTGCGAAGGCCATTGACTATGGTAAGTGGTGATTCCATTTTATTCTGTTCCTGTTCAATTGATATAGTAATTGGGACTGTATATTGATAGACCTTATGTTTTCTATCTTTTTTTATTTGAGTTAAAACCTGTGTAGAACATGGTCTTTGACTTTGGAAGATATATATAAAGAGTCTATTTGATTGGTATACACCGTCCTGAATGTTAACTTTGTCTCTTAGACGGCTTTTGAGCCACAAGTGAAGGATATATATGTATATTGTAGAATGATGATACTAGATCTTTAAGGGAATTGCTGGTCTGAGGAATGACAGAGACACCCCTGTGATATATATATTACGCATTTTTATTAAGAGTTTTGAATCTACTCTCAATTAGAGAAAAAAATACTCGGGGTCAAGTAAATGAGACCTACGTACCACTCTGATGTGATACACAAGGAATAATGTATTTATGTGATGGTGTATTGTTATAGAGAGACCTATCATTGTGTTTTACTAATGCCGGTGACTATGGAGGGATGTAAACAGTTACACGGCTATATCAGGGAACTGTGATTTTGTTTACCTCTATTTTATAAACCCAGTGGCTATGGAGGGATGTAACTAGTTGTCTGTGAAAACCAAAGGATTGCTTATTTGTTAGAGTGTTACAGATCTGAATGGAGAACATATTGCCCGCATGTATGGAGAGGAGTATAAATGTTGTTGACGAAGGACAATTGCCTCAGAGTCATAGAGCCTTCACTGTCATATTTCAGCATTGATACAGGGTTCTAAAATCCATATGGATGTAAGTTTTAAATCGATATTTGCATCTTTTAAATGGATCAGGTTGTAATTTAAGCAATCTTGGAGACCTAGCCCAAATCATGGGTGAACTCCATTATCATGTCTCGTGTCAAGTATTTCATTTTCAGTTTATTTTGGTTTCATTTAATTCAGGTCGTGAATGGATTAAGGGAACATTAAAATAAATTATGGGAAGTTAAAATTTGACACAAAATAGGGATTTTTAAATCAGGGAATGAATAGTCATAGTTTTTATAAGCACTTTTATTCATTCCCAGAATTTTAGTATCCGTCATTTATGAAAAACTGTTTTAACTAATTTACGGATCAAGTAAAGATGTAGAAGACACTTCAAATGCAAGACAATGATAAACACCAAATGATCCCTGAGAGACTAGGACATACATTGAAACTATAATCTCAAATACTTTCTCATGCTAAATTAATGAACCCAGGGTGCCATTAAAAGGTATTCAACAACACCTTTCCAAATATAAGATCAGAGGGGTTTATAATCTAAGTACATGCTCAAAATGATAACCAGTAATGAATAAAGACCCAAATATCCAATCAATAGAAACTATAAAACATGTTATTGCATTTCATTAGTAGGATACAAAAAAGAATCACACATATTTTCCAATGACTTGAAAAAAAATATTACAGACATCAACACTTCAGAATGCTGCCATGGGGACAAGCCTGGTGAGATTTCTTTTTTGACAAGGGAGACATGAGCATGCTCTCAAAGCTTGCTAGTGGATGTACAACTAAAACCACCTTAGCAAGGGAGACAAAATCTACACACAACAATTGATTCCAAAAAAATTCTACAAAACCTAGACTTAGAAAAAGAGGATGCCTAAAATGACCTACAACAACCAACAACCAAAAACAACCCTAAAATAGAAGACAAAACCTCTATTTATACATTTTTGAATCTGGAACCGTGGGTCACAACTTGCAAAATTATAGAGCAAGCCTTCAAGTCTGCCAAGATACTTCCAACTAGAAAATATTTCATGCCATACCTGAGATCTTCATCCACTTGCAAGGAAAGAATCATTGTTACAATTGCCTTTGCAAGGAATGATGAGGCCTCACAATTGCCTAAAGCATATCATTTGATCTTTTGGCTAAAAAATGCCTTTCACACGAGCTTAGAATGAAGATATTCGCTTGAGGAACCAAATATATTTTGTCTTGATATGGAACTGCCTGAATATCCCCTTGATCACTCACACAACTGGAGGGAGAAAATTGTTTGAAAAGTCAAATAGATTTTGTCCTCATGTGCAACTTATTTGGAAATGCTTTCATGTTACTCAATTGTGAATCATGGACACTGCTAGACATGAAATATATTCTTTGTACATGCTAAGGGAAAGCCCATTACCTACAATGATGGATTGGGAGTTGATTTGGTTGTGACATGAAACATAAAATGATCTGCGACCATGATTTGGAAATATTCACTCTAAAAAGGTAGTTAGATGTTCCTCTATGATTTGACCCATTGCCACGTCCATGGAAAATCCATCAATTTTAGATTTAACCTAGACACTTGTCACTTCCTCATACAATTTGGACCCTTTGAAAGTCTATTGTGGTTCATACCATTGGATCTTTCTTGCCCAAGTAAGCATGAGCCGTAGATCTTGTAATGAGATACTCGAACTATAACTAGTGACACGTAACGCTGCCACTTGTCATTTTTGAGTTTGCTCATGGAATCTCTGACTTTTCAACCTTTGTTACACCCCATCAAATCTGGTTGGGGTGATCAAATACACTCTATTGAATCATAATCTGAGGAATGAGGTGTGATTAGATGTTGCCTTTTACTTGACCCCAAGGATATGTCACTTGGAATCCCTGCAAGCTTCCTATGTACCTTTTAGATAGTTAGTTCTACTTTGAGAGTGCTTATGCCATGTGGATGTGTCTTGCTTAATATCGGGTCCCATTCAATAGTTAACTTCTAGATCATACCATCGTATCTTTGGAACATGCTCAGACTTTAAAACATGCCTTATGAGCTCGACACTTGGCATCCCCATAGGCTTCCTGATTTCCTTTGACTTTTCAATTTTGATCATGCACCATGGATTACCCTGCTCTGAGCAAATGTGTGCCATCAGATTTGGCTCCATTTGAAAATAAACGGCTACCTCACAGGTCTAAAGTTGGCTCTTGTGTGACTGTCATGGACATTTGAATCCTAATGGCTAGTCTCTACAGTTTAAAGTTGATGTCTGTGAGCTCATCAAAAACATTCATGAGACTGTCATACCTATAACTTGGAAATATTTCTTTAGGACTTTGTTCCATGGCAATGATATTTGTCTTTGGCATTCCTATTTTGGGCTTTTCTTTGACAAAATTTCCCTGCAATAATTCTTTTGAGTATTCTTTTGGGACAATTATCTCATAAAAAATGTTGGAGACAATTTCCCCAAATAAAATAGCCTCTACAATTTTGTTGAAGGAATTAGACCATTGCACTTTCATCAAAAGAATTTAGACTTATCTCCTTTTGCCTTCATTGAGATAATTATTTCGAACATCTTCTCCAAAACAATTTTCCCACGAAAATTGAACTTGGTCTCCCAAAGAATGCAATTTTTTTGGAATTTTTGCTCGGGTAAAAGTTCTAAAGGAAATGGACCTCTGCCCCGCAAAAACTTTATCAAAAGTACCTTTCAAGCCTTTGGAACATACCCTTCAAATATTTTTTCAAGGGCACCTACCCTATAAAATTTCCCTTCAGCCTTTTGGAATGGTCATTTGATCTTCTGAAAGTGTCCTCTAGATCCTCTGAAAGTGCCCTTCGAGAGTTTTGAAAGTGTCCATCATCCAGACTTATCCTTTAGACTTTTTGTAGATGCCATTCGATAATTTTTCAAGGGAAAAATACCCAAAATAAAATATCCTTCAAAATTTTTGCAAAGGTAAAATGACCCTTCAAAAGTAGCCTTCGGGAATTTTGTAAGGCTAAAATGCCTAAAAGGAAATAATCCCTTGGCAATTTTGCAAAGGCAAAATGGCCCTTCGGTACTTTTGGAAGTAAATTTTGGCCAAATTAAATGACCTTATAATTATTTCATGATTTTTGTGTGGGAAAAAATCCCAAATGGCAAGTGCCCTTCAAATTTTTTTGTCATGGACAAAAAGTCTGAAATAAATAAGACAACATTTTTTCCTGAAACAAAGGATTTTTTTCGGGTTTTTTGTGTGGGAAAAATGACTGAAAGGCAAGTGTTCTTCGGACCTTTTGCCACAGTAAAAATTCCAAAACAAATGACATATCCCTTTAGATCTTTTTGCAAAACACTTAGCCTGAAGGAAAGAATCATTGTTACAACTGCCTTTGCAAGGAATGATGAGGCCTCACAACTGCCTAAAGCATATCATTTGATCTTTTGGCTAAAAAATGCCTTTCACACAAGCTTAGAATGAGGATATTCACTTGAGGAACCAAATATATTTTGTCTTGATATAGAACTCCCTGAAGATCCCCTTGATCACTCACACAACTGGAGGGAGAAAATCATTTGAAAAGTCAAATAGATTTTGTTCTCATGTGCAACTTATTTGGAAATGCTTTCATGTTACTCAATTGTGAATCATGGACACTTCTGGACATGAAATATATTCTTTGTACATGCTAAGGGAAAGCCCATTACCTGCAATGATGGCTTGGGAGTTGATTTGGTTGTGACATGAAACATAAAATGATCTGCGATCATGTTTTGGAAATATTCACTCTGAAAAGGTAGTTAGATGTTCCTCTATGATTTGACCCATTTCCACGTCCATGGAAAATCCATCAATTTTAGAATTTAACCTAGACACTTGTCACTTCCTCATACAATTTGGACCCTTTGAAAAGTCTGTTGTGGTTCATACCATTGGATCTTTCTTGCCCAAGTAAGCATGAGCCATAGATCTTGTAATGAGATACTCGAACTATAATTAGTGACACATAACAATGCCACTTGTCATTTTTGAATTTGCTCATGAAATCTCTGACTTTTCAACCTTTGTTACACACTCTCAAATCTGGTTGGGGTGATCAAATACACTCTATCAAATCATAATATGAGGAAAGAGGTGTGATTATATGTTGCCTTTTACTTAACCCCAAGAATATGTCACTTGGAATCCCTGCAAGATTCCTATGTACCTTTTAGATAGTTAGTTCTACTTTGAGCGTACTTACGCCATGTGGATGTGTCTTGCTTAATATTGGGTCCCATTGAATATTCAACTTCTAGCTCGTACCATCGTATCTTTGGAACATGCTCAGACTTTAAGATATGCCTTATGAGCTCGACACTTAGCATCGCCACAGGCTTCCTGAGTTCCTTTGACTTTTTAAATTTGATCATGTACCATGGATCACCCTGCTCTAAGCAAATGTGTTTCATCAGATCTGGCTCCATTTGAAAACAAACGGCTATCTCACGGGTCTAAAGTTTACCCTTGTGTGACTTTCATGGACATTTGAATCCTAATGACTAGTCTCTACAGTTTAAAGTTGACATTTGTGAGCTCATCAAAAACATTCATGAGATAGTCATACATGTAACTTGGAAATATTTCTTTAGGAATTTGTTCCATGGCAATTTTTTTTGGATATTTGTCTTTGGCATTCCTCTTTTGGGCTTTTCTTTGACATAATTTCCCTGTAATAATTATTTTGAGTATTCTTTTGGGACAATTATCTCAGAAAAATGTTAGAGGCAATTTCCCCAAATAAAATGGCCTCTGCAATTTTGTTTATGGAATTGGACCATTGCACTTTCATCAAAATAATTTAGACTTATCTCCTTTTGCCTTCATTGGGATAATTGTTTCAAACATCTTCTCCAAAACAATTTTTCCATGAAAATTGAACTTGGTCTCCCAAAGAATGAAATTCTTTTAGACTTTTTGCTTGGGCAAAAGGTCTAAAGGAAATGGACCTCTGTCCCGCAACAACTTTGTCGAAGGTACCTTTCAGGTCTTTTGGAACATACCCTTCAGATATTTTGTCAAGGGCACCTACCCTACAAAATTTCCCTTCAGCCTTTTGGAATGGTCCTTTGATCTTCTGAAAGTGCCTTTCAGAATTTTTGAAAGTATCCTTTGGATCCTCTAAAAGTGCCCTTCGAGATTTTTGAAAGTGTCCATCATCCAGACTTATCCTTCAGTCTTTTTGTAGATGCCCTTCAAGAAATTTTCAAGGGAAAAATTCCCAAAGGAAAATATCCTTCAAAAATTTTGCAAAGGTAAAATGACCCTTCAAAAGTGCCCTTCGAGAATTTTGCAAGGGTGAAATGCCCAAAATAAATAATCCCTTGGCAATTTCGCAAAGGCAAAATGACCCTTCAATACTTTTGGAAGTACCTTTTGGCCGAAGTAAATAACCTTATAATTCTTTCATGATTTTTGTGTGGGAAAAATTCTTGAAGGGCAAGTGCCCTTCAAATTTTTTGTCATGGACAAAAAGTCTGAAATAAATAAGACAACATTTTTTCCCAAAACAAAGGATTTTCTTTGGGTTTTTTGTGTAGAAAAAATGACTGAAAGACAAGTGCTCTTCGGACATTTTTCCATAGTAAAAAGTCCAAAACAAATGACATATCCCTTTGGATATTTTTTCAAAACACTTAGCTCGAAAGAGATAAGACATTGAATTCTTTCGAAGCTTTTGTATTGGATAAAATGTCTGACGAAAATAAGTCTTTGGACTTTTTGTCTGAGACAAAGAAATTGAAGACCTATTTTCATCAGACATTATGTTCATACAAAATCTCAGAAAGTTTAAGGGAAACACACTTCACCAAGCAAAGACAAGACAAAGGACTTAGCTAATTTTACATGAACTTGACCTTTCAAAGAAACACTTTGAAACAGTAATGGCTTAGACATTTTCACTGATAAGGTCCCAATTGCTTTAGTGTAATTTTGGGCACTAAAAGAGTATGTTAATGATATATTGGAAACATCAAAGCAATTTTAAGACCATGTTAAACACTTGATAAAATTATTTAAATGATTACAAAAATAAAACATATGATTAAATCCTAACAAATGCATCTTTGATGTTGCATCTGTAAAATTATTGGGATTTTATCATTTCCCAATACAACATTGAGGTTGTTCTCAAGTTCAACCCACACTTAATAGGTTTACAAGGAAAAATCTAATCCATTTGATGGTTTATATCTCAGTTCACCAATAAAACTCAACCATTTACTAGATTATTACATGAAGGTACCAAGTTTGAGTGGGATGAACAATGTAAAAATCCTTTTGATGAAATCAAAACATATCTAGTTAATCCACTAGCTATGATGACACTTATTCCTAATATACCAGTGTTACCATAGTTCTTTTCCATCGATCACACCTTGGGTAACTTGTTAGCACAACATGATGATAATAGAGAGAGATTTGTTTGTTACATCAGTCACACATTGGTTAATTATGAAAAAAATTACTTGTATTCAATATAAAATGTATGTTTAGTTCTTATGTTTTCCACAGAGAAACTACGACATCACATGCTTGATACTAAGACTCACATTATTTCCAATATTGATCCTTTGAGATATATCATGTTTAAGCCTTATCTCTTTATGCATGTATGTGGGTCATGCGACTTATGGAGTTTAGTCTTAAGTTTATACCATAGAAATTAGCGAAAGGGAAAGTCATCACCAACCAACTCATTGCAGCTCCCTTATTAGACCACAATTCTATGCATGACACTTCTCAAAAATATTTTTAATGTTTAGTAATGTGAATAAGACATGGACCATGCATTTTTATGGGTCCAAATGTGCTTTAGGTGTTGGGTTCAGTATTTTATTAGTAACACCTCAAGATCAGACTATATCATTAGCATATCAATTGAGATTTTCATGTACCAACAATATAACAAAGTATGAGGCTTTGATTCTAGGTTTGCACACCACACGAGCTTTAAAGATAACATCCATATAAGCTTATAGTGATTTTAAAATTTTCATCAAGCAAGTGATGGGTACCTAGCAAACAAAAGAAGATAAATTAATTCCATACAAATATCTAATGCGTAGTTCGATTACCTACTTTAATGAATTTGAGATTATAAACATTCCTAGAAGAAATAATTGTCATGTTGATGACATGGATAGTATTTATTCCATTGTTCCTATCAATATCACTAATGACCATGCTATATTGAATATTAAGATATTACAATAATTGACTATTTCACTACCATCTCTAGATGGGTTAGACATGTTTGACGTGTTTTTTATTGACAACAACATGGTAGTTTAGAGTGGTATAGATATATTTACATTTTTTTATCCAATAAGACTATTCCTAAAAATATTTTTAGAAATGAATAAATGAAATTGAGATTAGATGTCATTCAATATGTTATCATTGGTGATGCTCTTTGTAAAATATATTTTTACAATCACTTAATTAGATGCCTTGGATGTGAAAAAGCTAAAAATGCCTTATGTTCATGTTAGGGAATATGGTGGACACTTAGGTGAAAACCAATATCATACAAATTATTGAGAATGGGTTACTATTGGCCTACATGGAACATGATTGTCAAGAATTTACAAGAATTTGTGAGTAGTGTCAATGACATAGTAATTTAACACGTGCATTGTTTCAAGAACCGAAATCTATTATTTCTCATTGGTCATTTTGATGTAGGAGCATCTGGTTTCATGATCACTCTTGCATCAACAAAAAATAATTTAGTTTAGGAATTTGTCCAAGTGTTATGTTGTGCAAGGTTTCTTTCTATGCAAATGTCTTATTGTTGTCTTATTGTAAGTTTACACATGTATTATGTGTTGTGCATACCTTATTTGTGTTGTTTGGTGTTTTTTTTAGCATGCATGTGAGTTTTGTGTTTTCTTTAGCATGCATGTGAGTTTTATGTTTCTATAAGCACACTTGTGTCTATAATGTTTTGTGCATCCTTTTATTAGGTGCATTTATAATTATTCTTTTATCTAAGTAAATCTATAATAGTATATGAAATAATGTTGTGTTAATATTCTCTTACCATGTAGCTATGTGGAGATTCCATTTATGTTTTTTTAACCTTTTTATATCTTTGAACAACAAGATACTTAATGTAGTTGATTCTTTATCGCAATGAAAGATGGGTATGACAAACTTCTAGAGGTATTTAGAAATTTATTACACAACCTATGTGTTTAAGTTATGAATCATTTCTAAACCTTTCCATAAAGAATGAAATTATTCTTGTAATGATTTAAGGATCATAGTGCAAAGGTTTTCATGAAGATTGGTGACTGCGAACTCCTATGAATCTTATACGACTGCAATGTGTTATAGAAGGATCAACTGATTGTTCGGCAATTGGTTATGAAAGTCATGAAAGAGGATAAGAATTCATTTACTAATGTATTTGATCTATTTTGGAACACTTTGAGTTCCAACATGTTCTTGTTCCTTGGAAATGTCAAGATATTTAATATTTGAGACACACTAAGATGTGTTAATGTTGTTAGTGGGGTGAAAACAATTAATGTAAGTAGGTGGGTCTTACATCCATCTACGCATGCCCCTATGTTTGTGCAAACAAATATTTAGAGGGTTAGTGTTAATCAACGAATAAGTTTTGAGAGTTATTTACAAAGATTATGAGTTAGCAGAGCCAAGATCTACAAATTTAATGTTGTAATGCATCTCATTGTGAGATTGTGATATCATTGTCATTAGTCCCTATTGTACTTTATTTGATTGAAATTGAATACTGATTTAAATTGTTATTATTGCAATTTATTATAATTTCCACTAGGTATGTTGAGGGTTGTATGGTTGAAGGTATTTCTTAATTGAATCCCTAACCATGATTGCATCACATTTTCCATTTGGGGTTTTGATCTAGTGGACATAATTAATCCAACATCATCAAAACATCATAATATTATCATCATAGTTACTAAATATTCTATCAAATGGGTTGGAGCTATTCCTTTAGATTCTATTGTAGGTGAATACATCATCTATAAATTTGTAATGACACATATCATATCTTGATTTGGCCTTATGTCTTCTATTTTTTGTGTTAATAGTTCATGTTTCAAGAATAACGTAGTCAATAAGTTTTATTCTAAATACAATATTCGATATGCATTTTTTTCTCTTTACTACCCCCAAAGGAATAGCTAATCTGAAGTTACAAATAAGAAAATAATAAATATATTTAATAAAATTATTATTAAATATGATGAAGATTAACATAACCAAATTATATATGCATTAGGGAATATCATATGAGTGTTAGAATAAAACAAAGGGGAACCACCTATTCTATTCTATGGTGTGGAGGTAGTTGTCCCACTAGCACTTGAGATTCCTTCTCTATATGTATCCCTTAAATATATCATTGATAACAATTAACACAAAAAAATGATTACATTGATTGGAAATGTTAGTTGAGTATAAATACATGTTATTGAACATTTATGAGTTTATCAAAATCACCTAAAGAAAGCTTATGACAAGAAGATCAAATCAGGGCAATTCTATATTGATGACTTAGTACCAAAAGAATATAAAAGGAATACAAATGCAAATAAAGAACATAAAGGAAAATTCAAACTAAATTGGTTAGGTCCCTTTGTTATTATAGAGAAACTTGGTATAGGAGCCTATCGCCTAACTACACTAGAAATAAAATATTTGAAGAACCCAAATAATATGATGCATTTACACCAATATTAAACTTGAGATATTCCTTGTTCACATCTCACCATTGGTTGCATCATACCCACATTTACTAGACTTCACTATATATGTATACATTTCCATCAAGGGCATCATATCCACACATTCCTCATGAGTTTCACAAATTATATCTTATATGTTCAAGGATGCCATATTATTACCATATTATGAACAAATAATTTTTCATCATGGGGACACATTTTTATCCTGGGTCAATACCACTTATTGTCTTGAGGGGCATCAAACCCACACATTACTATATTATATTATCTTAATACTAATTTTAGAGGCATCATAACCATTATTCTCTATAAGCATCATTGATCCTATCTCACATATATAGATCTTACTACAGTCATGTGTCTATTGATCCAACATTAATGATGACATAAAAATGGACTCACATGCCTATTGTACTAATTTTTGGACAAGGATAAAAAAATTCAAAATGTTAAGTTTTTTCTATCACAATTGGTCAAATGAGGCCAACTTAGTCAAAATTAGGAAAAGTTATTTTTTATAGGTCTTTAAGTATTATCATAATATGGATCTTTGTTAAACACATAATAGATTTTCACCTATGGTTTAATAGGCTAGTGGAATTTGACACCCTTGCAAACAACCTTGGCAAAACCTCACACCCTTGTAGTCTAACTTGTTAGAACCTGATAGGTGCTTAAGCACACATCAAAGTATGACATCTTTATAAACACATTCCATAGACCTCGAGATGTGTTCTAACACCTCTCAAATCCTAAATCCTACATAGGCACTCTGTAGAACTCATAACTTACTTAAACATCCTTTAATCTTTGTTATTAAACTGGCAGTTACTCCATACATCGAGGATTAGAAGTAGGTTTTAAATTACCCTCCATTTTTTATCCTCACCTCTATCACTCTCAAATTCCAATTACTTTATAGTCTTATTCTATTTACTTCTTGTATGCATTCTAAATGTGCTCACTTCATTTAATGCCACTAATATTCCTATTAGTCGACATTAATTCTGTTTATCTCATTTATCCTAATTAATCTTGTCCTAATATCCCATTTAATCCTACTAATTTATCCCCTTTCTAATCATTTATCTAATATCCTCTTCTAGTAGTCATCATCTACTAACCTTACTCTATCCCACTTCATCATTAATTATCCTAAATCCCCATTACCTTAATCTAGCCTCACTTACCTATTATTTGGGAATTTTGAATTCCCTTGGCTCACCTACTCCCTAGGCTCTCCTACACCCCACATCCCTAATCACTCACCTAATCCAAATCTAATCCCCCATCTAATCATCATTAACCCCTAACAAGGATTCTAGAATCCTCCAAATCTAGAACCTTCTCTATTCTAACCCCTCCTCTCTAGAAGCCTCTAAATCTAGAGGCTTCTAAGGAATTTTAAATTTCTTTTAATCCTCAAACCTTGATCTCCTTCCCCCAACTTAAAATCTCCACCATAGATCTTTCCCTCCTCTTTTTATTTAAACTACTCCTCTCCTCCATTGGAGCCAACAAGAATTATCATGCTATCTTCATGCATAATCAATCATTTCATCCTTCATCAATAATCTATCATCATGTCATCATAATATCAAATTATTGAGTCCAAGGTAATTCCCATCTCAATCTCTTCTTGTTTTTTTTAATCTATTTGATCATGGTGTCGAACATTTAGCTTTAAGATTAATATGTTGATTGTTAAGGTGTGGAGCTAAAAGCTTCACCAAATGAGCAAGTTGCAGGTTGCTAGAACTACACAGTCACCGGCGTCGATCAGGAGTAACCGACGTCGATCAGGAGTCGACTAGGAGATGCCGGCATCGGTCATGGATCGGCTGACATTGGTCACATGCAGACAAGCAGGGACCAATGTCAGTCACCTGTGCATCTAGAATGCTATTTTCGTGGACAGAACAGAATGTTTGCATAGTAAGATTAAGTGTTAGTCTTAAGTCTGCATCTCTATCTTTAGTAAGACTATTTTGAGCCCTTGATTAGGAGGTGCATCTAATGGTTGTGATTGTATGCTCATATTTCCTAATATTATATATAGGATTAGATCTTCATAGCTTAATTGAACAGTACTGTATAATACATGTATATGTGTATCAATCCAAGTGTTGGAGTTGATTGTAATTGAGAGAGAGAACTCTTGAGGGAAAGAGATTTGGAAAGAGATCTGTACATCTAAGAGAGGTGTAGAAGGAAAGAAGTTTTTTCAATTGTATTCCTTCTGTAAAGAGTTTAATACAAGTTTTCAAGGTGGTTTCTTGTATCTCTTGTTCTTTGCTATTTTTTATTCTAGTAACTTATCATTCTAGTTTAATTCCATATTTAATTGCTTTCATATAGTAATCAACTTTGTTGGTTGATCCCCAACAAGTGGTATCAGAGCTCAGATTGACTAACAGGTGTTTCAGATCTAGTTAGTGTGTATTGATTACAAGTTACTCACAGAGATTTCTGTTTGAGTGAGAGAAGCAATGGTAGAAAAAAGTAAACTAAGAATGGAGAAGTTCAATGGCAAAAATTACTAATTATGGAGAATGCAGATAGAGGATTATCTGTATCAGAAAGATCTATACTTACCGTTAGGTAGAGTTTCAAGGAAGCCCACAGACATTGAAGATGAAGAATGGGAAGTTCTTGATAGAAAGGCTCTTAGATCTATAAGATTGAGTCTGGCATCTACTGTGATATCTAATTTATCACAGGCAAAGTCTATGGTAGAGTTAATGACTACTTTAGCAAATTTATATGAAAAACTCTCAGCTTCAAATAAGGTATATCTTATGAAGCAGTTATTTAATTTACAAATGCAAGAAGGTGGATCTGTATCTAATCATCTAAATGATTTCTATGGAATTGTAAATCAATTAAATTCAGTCAAAATAGTGTTTGATGATTAAATTAAAGCTCTATTAATCTTATGCTCTTTACCTGAGAGCTGACATAGCTTGGTAATGGCAGTTAGTAATATTGCATCTGCTTCAAATATTTTAAAAGTAGATGATGTTGTTAGTGTAATTTTGAATGAAGAAATTCGCAGGAAAAGCACAGAGGAAACATCAGGGAACGCTTTAAGTTTTGAGAGCAGGGGAAGGAAAAAAGAAAAGAGCAAGAAAGGGAGATCAAGGTCTAATTCAAAGATGAGAGGTAGATCCAAATCCAAAAATGGCAGGAGGATAGCCTGCTAGAATTGTGGAAAGATAGGGCACATAAGCAAAGATTGCTGGTCAAAACCTAAAGAGGACAATCAGCATGAAAGTAAAGAAGAAGCAAAAGTTACAGATATTACACAAGATGCTCTTATATTCTCTTTGCATAATAATATAGAATCTTGGTTTTTAGATTCTGGTGCCTCTTTTCATGCTACCCCAAATAGAGAATATTTTAATGACTATGTCCATGGAGATTTTGAAATAGTTTATTTAGGGGATGATGAGCCTTGTAAAATTATTGGCAAAGGAAAAGTGCAACTAAAAATACAGAATGGCAACACATGGGTGTTGAGAGATGTCATGCATGTTCCCAACCTGAAGAAGAATCTGATTTCTGTAAGAAAGTTAGGGGATGAGGGTTGTACAGTTACTCTCACAGTTGAATCTTGGAAGGTTATCAAGGGTGCACTTGTATGGGCCAGAGGTAAGAGAGTAGGTACTCTCTATTTATGTAATTGTATTACTGATAATTCTCCTTCTGTATTATCTACTTCAGATGTAGATGCAAAGTTGTGGCACCAGAGACTTGGCCACATGAGTGAGAAGGGAATGATAATTCTTAAGTCAAAAGATAAGCTTTCAGATTTGAAAAGCATAGATCTGGATTTTTGTGAGCACTATATTTTTGGAAAATAGAAGAGGGTGAGTTTTCTAAAAAATGGGTCAACAAAGAAGAAGCATAAATTAGAGCTTGTTCACACAGACGTGTGGGGACCGGCTCAGGTTGCTTCTATTGGAGGATCACAGTACTATGTCTCTTTCATAGATGATGCTACAAGAAAGGTATGGGTCTATTATATAAAAAAAAAATTGATGTTTTTGACACTTTTAAGATTTGAAAAGCTATGGTTGAGAATGAAACAGGCAAGAGATTGAAGTGCTTAAGATCTGACAATGGTGGTGAGTTCTGCAGCCACAAGTTCAATTGGTATTGTTATATGCATGGAATACGCAGGCAAAGGATGGTTCCAAAGACACCTCAGCAAAATAGAGTTGCTAAAAAGATGAAAAAAACAATAATAGAGCGTGCAAGGTGTATGAGATTGCATGCTGGTTTGCCCTTAGAGTTTTGAGCAGAAGCTGTGGAGATTGCAGTGTACCTGATTAAAAGAGGACCCTCTACAGCTCTGGATGGTGGAATATCAGAAGAGGCATGGACAAGTAAAAAGGTAGATCTCTCATTTCTCAAAGTTTTTGGTTGTGAAGCTTTTGTGCACGTTGATAAGGAAAATAGAAAGAATCTGGATGCTAAGTCTATGAGGTGCATATTTATTGGTTATGGCTCTGATGATTTCAGATTTTGGTTTTGGAATCTAGGAACTAACAAAATAATTAAGAGCCGTGATGTTATTTTTAATGAAAAAGTGATGTATAGTGATCAGCTCAAGAAGCTGAATCAATCTGGGCAGAGCAATGGAGAATTGGATGAGGTGACAGTCCAAAATGAGCTCACGAGAAAGAATAATCACAAACAAAAAATTACAAAGACCGACGTCGGTCAAGAAGGAACCGACGTTGGCAATACATGAACTGATGTCGGTCAAATAGTGATCGACGTCGGCCAGGAAGGAACCGATATCGGTCATGTGGAATCGACGTCGGCTAGTAACAGGCTTGGAAGTGACCGAGGTCGGTCACTGTCAGAGAATTTGGACGGACAGCGTGTTGTGAATGAGTCTCAGACACCCATCAGGAAGTCAGAAAGGGTAAGTAAACCTCCAATTTGATATTTCCCTTCATTATTCTATTTATTGCTTACTGATGGTGGAGAACCAGAGAGTTTTGATGAAGTAATACAGGTGGAATCCAAGAATCAGTGGGAGCTAGGCATGAATGAGGAGATTGATTCTTTGAAAGAGAACCAAACGTGGGATTTAGTTGAGTTGCCAGCGGGAAAGAAGACACTGAAGAATAGATAGATATACAGATTGAAGGAAGGTGAGAATGGACAGATGAGATATAAGGCCAGGTTGGTAGTGAAATGATTTGCACAAAAACCAGGGATTGATTTTGATAAAAAATTTTCTCCTATAGTTAAAATGACTTCTATACAGACTGTATTGTCTTTAGGTGCTATTGAGGATTTGCATCTTGAGCAGCTTGATGTTAAGACAGCGTTTCTTCATAGAGATTTGGATGAAGAAATATATATGGATCAGTCGGAAGGATTTGAGGTCAAAGGTAAGGAGAAGTTAGTGTGCAAATTGAAGAAAAGCTTGTATGGCCTCAAGCAAGCCCCTAGACAATGGTATCTGAGATTTGACAGGTTTATGACTGAGCATGGCTACAGTAGATGTCAATATGACCATTGTATTTATTTTAAGAGATTGGATAATGGTAGATATATTATTATGTTGTTGTATGTAGATGATATGTTGGTTGCAGGATATCTCTGAGCTTAAGGTGAAATTAGCTCACACATTTACCATGAAAGATTTGGGAGCAGCAAAGAAAATCCTTGACATGAATATTAAGAGAGACAGGAAAAATCACAGGTTGATTTTGTCTCAAGAGGATTATGTGATCAAGGTGTTGAAACAGTTCAATATGCAGGATGCAAAACCAGTAAGCACACCTATGGATAGACACTTCAAGTTGAGTAAAGAACAATGTCCTAATTCACATGATGAGGTAGAGTACATGAGTAGAGTTCCATATGCTTCCGCAGTAGGGAGCTTAATGTATGTAATGGTATGTACTAGATTGAATATTTTTCAAGTAGTGGGAGTTGTTCGTAAGTATATGGCCAATCTAGGGAAGGAGCACTGGAAAGCAGTTCAGTGGATCTTTAGATATCTAAGAGGGACCAGCAGTAGGCATTTGTGCTATGGTGGGTCAAACACTTCTCTACATGGTTATGTAGATTCAGATATGGCAGGTGATTTGGATGGCAGAAGGAGCACCATAGTTTATGTTTTCACTATTGGTGGAACGACGGTTAGCTGGATATCAAAGTTGTAAAAGGTTGTTGCCTTGTCAACTACAGAAGTAGAATACATTGCATTTACAGAGGCTAGCAAAGAGATGATATGGATGACACGGTTCATGAAAGAGCTAGGAAAGGAGCAAGAGAGTTGCAAATTATACAGTGATAGTCAGAGTGCAATTCATTTGGCTAAAAATCCAGCCTTTCATTCAAGAACCAAGCATATATAGTTGAGGTAACACTTCATTAGACAGGTATTGGAGGATGGTGAGTTGAAGCTAGAGAAGATCCATACAGATAAGAACCCTGCTGATATGTTAACCAAGCCGGTAACAAAAGAGAAGTTGAATCTTCATTCAACTTTTATAAGTCTTCATGATTGAGTTTGAAGATGGAGGAGCTAGAAGATGTTGTACAGGTACTGGTGCAGCTGTTTATCTCTAAGTAGAAGATTGTTAAGGTGTGGAGCTAAAAGCTTCACCAAATGAGCAAGTTGCAGGTTGCTGGAACTACACAGTCACCGGCGTCGGTCAGGAGTCGACTAGGAGATGCCGGCGTCGGTCATGGATCAGTTGACATCGGTCACAAGCAGACAGGTAGGGACCGATGTCGATCACCTGTTAGTCTTAAGTCTGCATCTCTATCTTTAGTAAGACTATTTTGAGCCCTTGATTAGGAGGTGCATCTAATGGTTATGATTGTATGCTCATGTTTCCTAATATTATATATAGGATTAGATCTTCATAGCTTAATTGAACAGTACTGTATAATACATGTATATATGTATCAATCCAAGTGTTGGAGTTGATTGTAATTGAGAGAGAGAACTCTTAAGGGAAAGAGATCTGTACATCTGAGAGAGGTGTGAAAGAAAAGAAGTTTCTTCAATTGTATTCCTTCTGTAAAGAGTTTAATACAAGTTTTTAGGGTGGTTTCTTGTATCTCTTGTTCTTTGCTATTTTTGATTCTAGTTGCTTATCATTCTAGTTTAATTCCGTATTTAATTGCTTTCATATAGTAATCAACTTTGTTGGTTGATCCCCAACATTGATTTAGATAGTTTAATTGATTTATTCCATATGGTTCTAATGGCTCTAGACTTTACCTAGTGGTTTGAAGTTTGAGTGGTTAAATTAAATAGTTTAATCAATACGCTCAAATTTTAGGCTACATTTCGGTGACCACGGTGGGAGTCTTGATCCTAATTAATCAATTTTGCTTATTAGTTGTGCTTTTGTAAGCTTGAAGGTTCAATTAGATCAAGGAAAATCTTGGATTTTTCAATTTTTGCATGCATAGGAGGAAGTTGTGGCCTTGCATTGGTATTCATGACCTTGTTGTCATGGTTTTATCCTGAGACTTGTAATTTTACACTGACCGCTAACTTAATCGCTAACAATTTCATTTATTTTACAGGTTTTTGCCTTTGGACAAAATTGCAACTCACAAATCATGGCTTTGAATTTAAAGTTGTGATTTTACCCTATCAAATAGTGATTTTGCAAAACTGCTAACAATTTATTTTGTAGGTTTCTATGTTTTGACAAAACTATAACTTTGAAAGTCACAGTTTTACCCTAATAATCGGGACATTGAGCTTATAAGTCATGGTATTGTCATTTTTGATAAAATGCTAACAAGTCCTCTGTTATCCTCTAATTTGTAGGTTTATCCTGATGTTATATGTTTTTAGGGGACCCATCATCACCCAGTGTGGCATTTTATTGTTCATAAAACCTTTTTGTCTTCATATTTTGATCTAAGGAGTTTTTTATTTAAACACATACTTGTTGACTAACCACATTTTATAAGGTTTTTACCTCTGTATAGGTTGTTGTGTGGTTTTGCAGGGTGCATTAGAGGAGAGGCCAAATAAGGAGTATCAAAAGACAAATCCAAACATAATATCTTAACCTTTCTCCTATTTTATATAGAAACACAAATCACGTAATCTTGGAAATAGCAACTTTACTTTGTGGACTCGTGGAATTGCATCCCTGGTAGTGATTTTTTTCAATTTTACCATTTTGTAATAGTTTTGTCTACTGATTATCATCTTTAGAATCTATAGGTCGTACTTAAGATAATATCTAACTAGTTAAACACTTGTCTATTCATCTGGTTGCTCAGAATTTTGGTTCAAATTTGAGTATCTATCTTAAAATCTTAATATATCATAAATCAATTTTAATCTATCTTGATTGTCTGTAAATAAGATGTTTTTATTCTTCTATATCATCTAAGTAAATTGATATAACTTGTTAAATCTTTTATTTCTGGTCACATATCAAAATCTCAAGGTTTTTTAGTTTATCACAGAATTGCAACTCTTGATTTATTGTTAATAGCAATTTTGTCTAGACAAGATGCGATTATGTCTAACTATTATGGTTTTGTAGGTTAATTATCACAGTTAGCTAACTATTGTAAGATCATAACTCATGATCTGAATTTTTGTTTTAGATTCATGGTTTTGTAGTTTTTGGTTGCGATATTGACATGTGTAATTATTGTTTTGCATTCATTTTTGGCCTTTAAAATTGTCCTTTTGAGTGCATTTTTATAGTCATTTTTGGTAAATTTTGACTCATTTTGAGCCTCCTGCAAGGCCCAAATTGCCTTTGGCATCAGGGTCTATGCCCCTTGATCCTGCTTTGTACCATAATAGGGAGCATGCCTGGGGCACTACCCTTGGACCCTAACCCCTTGACCTCGCAAGGGGCACTCCCCCTTGACCCCACTGGGGGTTGTCACCCTAGACCCCCACATCATGGGCCACTCACCCTAAATTAATTATAACATTGAATCATGACTTTTTTTGGTATTTTTATTAAAAACCTATTGGACTAGCATATTGTTTCTTACAGGGGTAAATCTAGAAGTTATTTTGTCTTTTTAACACCATCTTTTATAGGTCATATTTTGATCTAACATCTTGTCTTGCAGGTTTCCCCTCAAGATTGTTAATCAAAACTACTAATCATTTTCTTGTAGGTTAGCTTATTTTGGAGTGCCAAGGTCAAACTACTAACCATGTGCTTTTAGGCCACTTGTCAAAGACTCCTGGAACTTTTAAAAATAATTTTCAATCATTTTCATCACATTTTCTTGTATATATCTTATATATATCTCCTTGTCTTGTTTATTCTTATATTTCATCTTGTAGATATATCACACTTAATCGATTAATTAATATTTTATCTTACTTGATTATCTCCCAAGGCTACAGTCGATGTATGCTCTCCTCCTTGCATCCTTATGGTGATTCCTAGAGGATCAAAAACTGCCTATAAACCCTCCACTTTCCTTTTTATTTTTCTATGGAGCTAGTGACTATAAATTTCACTACCACATACTATTCCAAACTTCATGTTCCAGTAGAGTCTAAAAATTAGGAGAGCTATTGTTAGGTGTCAAATTGAGGGTTGTTTAAGCTCCAAGATACAAGGCAGTTAGACAACATCCTATATGGACTTGGGCCCTACTGTACCTCTATGTATATAGGGGATGCACCTAGAAGCCTTATGAAAACCTAACATAGTATCCTTTGACTATAACAAGCAACTCACTACTGGAGTTAGTATCAACTCCTAAATAGCCATTGTATGCAAATGGGGTTGAGAGGGTTTGATCAATTTCATAATGGGTCATTGGCCTATAGCCTCACACATGAATCACATTTGAAGGTGTGAGCATTGGGTTACATACCCTTGACTTTACTAATCATAGGTTGTGTGGTTTTCTTACTTGGGTGTGTGTTGTACTACACCCATGTTGTTTGTGAGCCGAGTCAGCCTTCACCCAAACCTGTACACCTATCTAGGTCTTTTGTACAACCCATCTTGCATATTAATTTTGTACATCCTTACCCCATCAAATTCTTGTATACATCATTTTGATATCCTTTTCACCTTGTACATTATTTTCATCATCCATTTGTATATATTGTCCTTAGCCTATCCCATCCTCCATCTTTTCGTCATCCTGTCCTAGTCTAATCATCCCTACTTGTCATTGACATCATATCCTAATCACATCTTGTACATCTTTGTCATCATCCTTTTGTACATAGTCTATCCTCTTGCACATCCTCATCATTTGTCAGTACCCCATCCCTCGTATATCCTAGTCATCATCTTATATATCCAATCACACTTTCTACATTCTTGTCATCATCCCATTGTACATATTATCTTTATCCTATCCCATCTCATCTTGACTTAGTCGAGTCATCGTCACCCCATTACACACATATCATAACCATTATCTTGTATATCCTTGTCTTTCCCTCTTGTACTTATTGTTATACATCCTTTTATACACTTCTATCACTAGAACCACTCATCATTAGTCACACCCCCATTACCAACATCTTATCTTGTCTATCCTTGACATTATCTTGTACATATTATACTTTCATCTTAGTCTAGCCATATTCACCCATCATTAATCATCCCTTATCACTTACATATCCTAATCACATTTGTTCTTGTCATCCACATCTTATCCTAAGTCCACATCTTGTCCTAATCAACCTTTTGTCTTGACCTTACCTTAGCCTAGTCACCTCATCACCAATCTACTCTAACCTCATCCTCATCTTATCCTACATTTATCTTTAGGGTCTAAACAATCCCCATCTCATGTTCATCCTCATTACCCCTTTATCACTTCATCATCACCTATCATTAGACTTATTATCCCTTATCCTACTCAATTTCACCACATAAATCATATCTCATCCTATTTTGAGCAAAATCAGTTTAAGATTTTGAGATAGTCTTCTTATCCACATCATCCTATCATCCTAATCCACTATCACTCTATTGGAAATTTGAGTGTCATGGTGTATAAGGAGATTATTGTCTGTAATATTGTCATTGATGTCAAATGATAAATGTTCTATCAAGCATTAATGACAAAGGTGTTGAGATGTGTTGAGCTAAATAGATCAGTCGTAGAGTCCTCATGGAGATTGTATGTGCACCTTGAATTCCCAAAATAGTCATATGAATGCCTCTGTTAGTTTGTTGAGTATGGCTTAGTTCACAGTTTGTTGGTGACTACATTTACATATATGACAGCATCTGGAGGAAACAATCACACTAGGATACTCAGGTTTATGCCGAAGGGTATGTACATTTTCAAAGTGTCAAAGGGTATGTGGATCTTTACAAAAATGTCGAAGGATAAGTGACCCAAACCAAGGCTCTGAAAGGTAATTTACAAAATCTTGAAGGGTTTGTGTCCTAAACAAATAAGCAAATAATTGTAGGGCAATTCAAATGTCCTGAAGGGCACTTAGACAAAAAGCCTAGAGAAATTGTCCCAAAATGTCTTAAATAAAAAGCCTGGAGAAATTATCTCAAAGGGTACTTAGACATTCTTTCATGGAAATTATCTCGAAGAGAATGTAGACAAAAAGCCTACAACAATTTATCCAAATGATATGATCCAAAGGGTATGTGCCATAAATAAGATCTTTCAAATGACACTTTTGAAAGAAGGGCATAGATGAATTCTTTTGAAAAAATTGTCTAAGGCAAGTGGATGCTTAAAACATTTTTGAAGGATATTTTGGATGAAGTATAGGACACTCGTAATATTACTAAAGGATCAAGGAAAGATTAAAGATCAAGCAAGTCTGAAGAGATCAATGAAGAGGAAGCATCTCAATTATGCTGAAAGAAATGAGATAACATCAACATGCCAGAGTTTAATGACATAATATAAATATTAAAGATCAAGCATATCGAATATAATCAAAAGGAGTGAAAGCAATCTGATTATATAAGAAATAGCAAGATGCAAAAAGGAGCTCGATGGTTAGACTTGACCTGAAGAAAGAAATCAAAGGCCCGCATTTAATATGTTATCAATGGATAAATGAAAGAATAGACAAAACTTATGAATGATTACATAGAGCTTGAGATTGATCAATCCAACCAATCAATCCTCGATTAAATAAATAACATAGTTATGACCTAATTACAGTAGTTGCCAAAAATAGAAAAGAGAGTTGAAAATTGTAGTGTGATGCATGATCTAAGACATGGGAAAGCGTATAAGTCAAAGTTGCATCAAATGAGAATCAAGAACTAAAACTGGTTAAGTACAGTTAAAGTATGAACGTAATTGGAGAAATGAAACCCTAAAATTCATTATATATACACAACATCAAAGACATTGTTGTGTTACTATTACTGCCATCACAATTTTGAGAGTGAGTCAAAGGCTATCGATAAGAGATATATGTAGACAAAGTAAAAAGGTATAAGGAAAAAAGGGGAATGAAGTGTGTCTAAATAGAATATATCCAGGCATATGCAGATAGAGTAAAAGGTTGTCGATAAGAGACATATGCAGATAGATTAAAAGGCAGAGAGAAAAGGGAATGAAGTGTGTTAAAATAAAATATATCCAGACACCAAGAGTGCAAGGTAGAGAGAAAGTGAAAACACATAGAGAATGTGCAGAGTTTGAGTAGTTACAGATAAGACTTGTAATAGAGTAATAGAGTTCGATTCATTTAAAAATTTGTTTTTCATTTTGAAGTTGTAGCTTCATAAATTTTATAGGTTGGTGCCATCAGAAAGATTGAGTTGGTGCTCTTGAATGTAACCAGTAAGGTTTTCTAGTGAGGCATTTAACTATGAGGTTGGATTAGAATAGTATATTCCAGTAGCTATTCTCACCATGGTTTTTCCCTTTGGGTTTTCCACATATAATTTTGGTGTATTGTGGTTTTGTGTGTGTGTCTTCTCTCTACATATATTATCTGATATGCATATGTTTTGTATCCTCATTAAAAAGGTTAAAGAACAATTTTTTAGCTGATCTACTGATTCACCCCCCTCTCAATAAATAGTTGTGTTCAAAAATTGGTGTCAGAGCCTAAGGTTCCTAAGAAGAAGCTTAATCAGCTCAGGTAGATCTTGGCTAGTAAACACAATGGCTAGTCAAGAAGGATATTCATCAAATAAGGCTCCTATGTTTGATGGGTCTAACTATGCTTTTTGGAGCATAAAGATGGAAGCATATTTGTCCTATTTAGGTTTTGATGTATGGATTTATGTGGAAAATAGATACATAGCTCCTCTTGTACCTCCTACTAATCAGGTTGCCAAGAAGGCATATGAGAATAATGTCAAGGAAAAGAATGCTATTCTTTGTGGACTGTCAAATTCAAAATTTATCAAAGTTATGCATTGTCAAAGTGAAAATGACATATGGAACAAGTTAAAGAGTATTTATGAAGGAGATGATAGATTGAAATAAGCCAAGCTATAAAAATACAAAGGGAAATTCGAGAGTCTTAAGATGAATGAATAAGAAAATATTGTTGACTGCTTCCTTAGGGTAGATGAAATAGTGAATGTTATCAGAGGTTTTGGTGAATAAATGGAAGAGTCGACTAAATTCAAGAAGGTGTTAAGATCACTTCCATCAAGATATGATTCAAAAAAAATTGATATAAAGGAAGCAAGAGATATGGACAAACTCACTGTTGATGAGTTGCATGGAACATTCACAGCCTATGAGATGAGAATGGGAGAGATAGACAACTTTAAAAGATAAGTTGCATTCAAAGTAGTAAAGCAGGTAAATGAAGAAACTTCTATATCTAAATCTGAGGAGACTGATGGAGAAGAAACTAATTTTGTCAGAAAACTAAAAAGAGGATTAGGAAAATATAAAGGCAAGCTACTGTTCAAATGTTTTAACTGTAGTAAGGTAGGGTACTTTATTGCCAAATGTCCATATAATAAAAGGGACAATTCTAATCAAGTAGAGAGCAGGAAAAAGTTATAACCCCACTATGTAAAAAGGAAAAACTTCTTCAAGAGTAAGAAAGATTTATACACAGAATAAAATAGTGACTCAGTGGAATAAAGTAATAGTGATAGCTCCAATGATGATCATGACTGTGCTTTTGTAGATAAGGGAAATGAATTCCTATTCATGGTAGAAGATCCACTTTCATAAATCAAGAACAAGATGAAGAAGAATATTGGGATGAAGAGGAGGAAGGTGAAATTGATCTATAAGGTGAACTTGTATGTGCTCTAGAAGAGATTGAGAAACTAAGAAAAGAGAACATAAAACAAAAGACACTTGGGAAAAAGGAACTTGAAAAATCTGATAAAATGATAGTGTCTCTAAAAACTCAAGTTGAAGAAGCTAAAAGAATAGGAGAAGTAGTCAAGATGGATCTCAAGTCCAAATTTGAAGAATGTATGAAACTTGAGGCAAAAATAGTAACCTTGAGGAAAGAACTTGAGAAGGAAAAAGGTCAATTAGATAAAATTCCAAAGTTGACAAAAGGATCAGACATTCTCAGTGAGTTGATCAGTGCACAAAAGCCCTCAAATGAAAAATTAGGTCTTGGATATGAGAAAGGAAATGTTTCTTCAATGAGTACGTCAAAAAACCAATATGATAATTTCAAGATCGAGGGAGTAGTAGAAGCAAGGAAAGAGAGGATCAACAAGGACACTAAGAATGATCCAAACAAAGATAAGGTGAGAAAAATAAAGTTTGAAAAGAACCCTGAAATCAAAGATTGAAAAGGATATACTAAAATGGCAGATTTGAATAAATGAAAGTGTATGAAAGTTTGATATACTGAACCAAAGAATGTTATGACCAAGTATTATTCATCCTTTTATAGTTATTGTTACAAATATAATCAGTTTGGTCATATGGCTATTGAATGTAAAGTTGTACCTATAAGGAGAACTAATTTTGTAAGTAGAAACTCATTTGTTCCTCTATTAGATTCAAGTACAATATGTTACAATTGTAATAATTTTGGTCATATAGCTAGGCATTGTAAGACTAACCTTGTAATGTCAAAAATAAGCAATGTAAAGAAAGGCAAGTCTCCTAATAAGAATAAAGGTTCACAAGTCATTAATGAAGGAAAGAAAATGACATATGAGATACCTAAGAAGATATATAAAGTGAAAAATCGATCCTTGATTGCTCAAATATCACTCCACATCAAAGAGCGAAATTTGTGGGTAATAGATAGTGGGTGCTCAAAACATATGACTGGTGACAAGAGCAAGTTCACCAAGTTGAGCAAGTGCAAGGAAGGAACTATCAGTTTGGGAGATAATATAGCAGTTAAGATCAAAGGCAAATGAACCTTGCACATAGATGGTAAGCTTCTTACACATGATGTTCTTTATGTTGAAGGACTGAAGCATAATCTACTAAGTGTCAGCTAAATGTGTGACAATGGATATAAGGTCATATTTAATGTTGAAGGCTACAGGTTAAAGAGATCTGGCAATTTTGTTATAGAAGGAAGAAGAATCGAGAGTAACATATACAATCTTGTTGAGATAAATGGTAATTGTTGCCTCATAGGAAAGGTTGATGAAAGTTGGTTGTGGTATAGGAGAATGGGTCATGTCAATTTTGATAATTTAGTCAAAGTGAGTTTGAATAAGTGTGTAATACATATGCTCAATATAACCAAACCCACAGATACTACATGTAGAGAATGTCAACTAGGCAAGCAAATAAGGGCCAAGTTTCAAACAAAAGAATATGCAACTACAAAGCCTCTACAATTAGTTCATACTGATCTTTGTGGTCCTACCAAGACAAGAGGATCTAAAGGAGTTTATTATTTTATGTTGTTCATAGATGATTATTCAAAGATGAAATGGGTAAGTTTTTTTAAGGACAAATCTCGAGCCTTGAGATATTTAAGATCTTTAGAGCCATGGTTGAAAATGAATTGGAAAGGAAGATCAAATGTTTGAGATTTGATAAAGGTGGAGAATTCACCTCCAATGAGTTCATAGAATATTGTGAGAAGCATGGGATTAAAAGGCACTAGTCAGCTGTAAGAACTCCACAACAAAATGGATATGTTTAAAGAAAGAACATGGCTATTAAGGAGATGGCCAGAATAATGTTGAAAGAGGCCAAACTAACTGATGGATATTGGAGAGAAGCAGTCCAAACAATAGTATACATTCTGAATAGAGTTCAACTAAGGGTGAAGAGTGATAAAACACCATATGAACTATGGTATGGAAGACCTACATCTATTAAGTAATTCAGAGTGTTTGGGAGCAAGTGCTACATCAGAAGAAAGGAGGACAAACTAGGAAGTTTTGAGTTAAGATGTGATGAGGGAATTTTCTTGGGTACTCCACTCATAGCAAAGCCTATGTATGTTACAATAAGAGGCTGCATAAAATAGTTGAGAGCATCAATGTCAAGGTCAAAGGACTTAAACATGTCAAACCTAAAGAGGAGATCATGATTGAAGAATTAGAAGGGAGGAAAAAATGAAGAAGAAGATAGTGAAGAGGAGGAAGAAAAGAGAGAAAAGGCACCTATAAAGTTTGTTCAAAAGGAACATCCCAAGGAGTAGATAATTGGCAACAAAAATGAGGGAGTTCAAATTAGGAGAAGATATGCAATGAACAAGGAGAAAGTAAGTTTTGCTTTATTTTCAAAAATTGAGGCTAAAACCTATGGTGAAGCCAATAAGGATGAAAAATGGTTAAAAGCCATAGAAGAAGAACTGAGTTAAATGAAAAAGAACAAAACCTAGGAATTAGTTCTTAGACCCTCAAACAAGAATGTGATAGGAACAAAATGGGTCTATATAAATAAACTCAATGAAGATGGAGATGCTATAAGAAACAAAGCAAGATTGGTGTGCAAGGGATATGCACAAATAGAGGGCATAAACTTTGAAGAGACATTTGCTCCAGTGGCTAGACTGGAAGCTATAAGAATGTTTTTGGCATTTTCTATTCATAAAAAGTTAAAAGTATATCAAATGGATGTAAAGTCAGCCTTCTTAAATGGAAACTTAGAAGAGGAAGTCTACATTGAACAACCAGAAGGTTTTCAGCTAGTAGATAAAGAGGATTGTGTGTGCAGACTGAAGAAGGCACTGTATGGTCTGAAACAGGCATCTAGAGCATGGTATTCAAGATTGGATCAATACTTGCAAAAAATAGGTTTCATCAAAGGATGTGCAAACAATAATTTGTACTTTAAATCATAAGGTGAGCATATGTTGATTATTGTTGTCTATGTAGATGATATCATCTTTGGAGGTGGCAATAGTAATATGTGCAAAGAATTTGCCACACAAATGCAAAGTGAATTTGAAATGTTTATGCTGGGAAAACTTTGTTTCCTTTTTGGTCTACAAATTACACAAACCAATGAAGGGATATTCATATCTCAAACCACGTATGCAAAGGAGATGCTTAAGAAATTCAAAATGGAAGACAACAAACCAATTAGTTATCCCATGATAACTAGATGCAAGTTGAGCAAAGAAGATGAGTCCCCTAATGTGAATAATACTATGTACAGATCAATGATAGGTAGCCTACTGTACCTAACTGCATCAAGACTAGACATCATGCAATCTATATTCATGGTTTCAAGATTTCAAGTAGCTCCCAAGGAATCACACGTCAACACTGTGAAAATAATCTTCAGATATATCAAGATCACAATTGACTATGGTCTATGGTACCCTACAAGTGAAGATCTCACTTTGATTGCATATGCAGATGTTGATTGGGCAGGAAGTGTGGACGATAGGAAAAACACTAGTGGTGGTGTATTATTCCTTAGAAATAGACTTATGTCATGGTTGAGAAAAAATCAAGAGTCGATTATGCTTTCTACAGTAGAATCAGAGTATGTAGCAGTAGCAACATTTTGCACCCAAATCTTGTGAATGAAGCAAACTCTCAGAGATATCAAGGTAGAATACCAAGAACCTATTTCTATCTTTTTGTGATAACTCAAGTGACATAAACACATCTAAGAATCTAGTGATGCATTCCAGAACCAAGCATATATCCATCAAATTTCATTTTATAAAAGAAAAGGTTACAGATCAAGAGGTCAAAATTGAGTATATGCCAACAAAGGACCAAATTATAAATATATTTATCAAGCTTCTTCCCAAGGAGCAATTTGAGTATCTAAGAGAGAAGCTGGGAGTAGTGGCTCGCACACCACATCACTAGCTTCTAGTGATAGGGCATAAATCCAGGGGAAGTATTGAAGGCACATTATTAACTCCTAGATTAAGAGAAAAGATAGCCTGATGAGAAAGTTGCATTCCCTTTACTATTTGATGACAAAGGAGGTGACAAAGTTGTGTTGGCTCTAAATCACTATGCCTATCTATATAGAGATGTATCGATTATTGATTGGTCTTTTAGACCAATGCTATATACATGATCATTTGGAGAATCATGGAGTTAGGGAAGCTAGATCTAAAAGTGTTCAAGTAAGAGTTTAGGAAAATGTGTCATTGCCAAAGGGGGAGTTTCTATCAATAGTGATCTAACTAGCCAGGTCCAAGGATTAGAATAGCCAAACAGTAAAGGAGCAGCCCATTTTCATGTTATGGCAAGGACTCTTTATCATTAATGTCAAAGGGGAAGAAAGAAGAATGATGAAGGAATGAAGAAGGGTAGTCAATCTGAGGATGTTTTTCCATTAATGACAAAGGGAGAGATTGTTGGAAATTTGAGTGTCATGGTGTATAAGGAGATTGCTATTTTTAATATTGTCATTGATGTCAAATGATAAATGTTATATCAAGCATTAATGACAAAGGTGTTGAGATGTGTTGAGCTAAATAGATCAGTTGTAGAGTCCTCATGGAGATTGTATATGCACCTTGAATTCCTAGAATAGTCATATGAATGCCTCTGTCAGTTTGTTGAGTATGGATTAGTACACAGTTTGTTGGTGACTACATTTGCATATATGGAAGCATTTAGAAGAAACAATCACACCAGGCTACTCAAGTTTGTGCCTATTCCTTATGGTCTAAGTTCTAAGTCATGCAGATGGAAGGAGAAAAAGTTATGTAGGTGTAAAGTAGGGCTCCTAGGGAGTTGAACGGTATCTGAACACTTAGTCAATTTTACAAGCTTCAGAATTCTTTTGGGAAAGTTCTTGGGAATTATTTCAGGAGAGTGCTTGGTAATTATTTTAGGAGAATTGACTCAGGGAATTCTTTCAAAAATATTGGTGAAGATAATTCTTTTGGAACAATTGTCTACAACATAGTTTCTGAAGGAAATGAGTTTGCTTGGGAATTATTTCGAAACAATTGTCCTGAAGGAAAGTTTTGAAGGAAATGATCCAATCAAAAGTTATCGAAGGGTAGTTTTGAAAAAATCCGAAGGGTAAGTGGACCTTTACGAAAAATTTGAAGGATATGTAGATGCTTGAAAAAATGCTGAAGGGTATTTTTCAAAAGGCCAAAAGGTATGTAGACCTTTATAGAAAAGCCGAAAGGTATGTGGATCATTCAAAAGCTTTCGAAGGGATCTTTTCAAAAAAGTCAATGGGTACATTTGCAAAGTGTTGAAGGGTATGTGGATAATTACAAAAATGTCAAAGGATAAGTGACCCGAACCAAGGCTCTGAAAGGTACTTTACAAAATCTCAAAGGGTATGTGTCCTAAACAAATGAGAAAAGAATTATAGGGTAATTCATATGTCTCAAAGGGAACTTAGACAAAAATCCTAGAGAAATTATCCTAAAATGTCTTAGACAAAAAGCCTATGGAAATTGTCCTAAAGGGTACTTAGACATTCTTTCAGGGAAATTGTCCCAAAGAGCACGTAGATAAAAAGCCCACAATAATTTGTCCAAAGGATATGATCCAAAGGGTATGTGCTACAAACAAGAGCTTCTGAAGAACACTTTCAAAAGAAGGGCATAGATGAATTATTTCAAAGAATTTGTCTAGGGCAAGTGGACATTTACAAAGTTTTCAAAGGATATTTCATATGAAGTATAAGACACTCGTAATATTGTTGAATGATCAAGGCATTATTAAAGATCAAGCAAGTCTGAAGAGATCAATGAAGGGGAAGCATCTCAAAGATGCCAAAATAAATGAGAAAACATCAACATGTTGAAGTTGAATGACACAATAGAAATATTAAATATTGAGCATATTGAATATAATCGAAAGGAGTAAAAGTGATCTGATTATATAGGAAATAGCAAGATGCAAAAAGGAGCTTGATGGTTAGATTTGGCATGAAGAAAGAATCAAAGGCCTACATTTAATATGTTTTCAATAGACAATTGAAGGAGCATATAAAACATGTGAATGATTACATAGAGCTCGAGATTGATCGATCCAACTGATCAATCTTCAATTTAGGAAATGGCACAGTTATGAAATAATTCTAGTAGTTGCTAAAAATAGAAAAGAGAGTTGAACATTACAGTGTGATGCATGATCCAATACACAAAAAATCATATAAGTCAAAGTTGCATTAAATTAGAATCAAGAACTGGAACTGGTTAAGTATAGTTGAAGTATGAATGTAATTGGAGACATGAAACCCTAAAATTCATTATATATACATGACATCAAAAACATCATTGTGTTGTTGTTGCTGACATCATAATTTCAAGAGTGAGTCAAAGGTTGTCAATAAGAGATATATGCAGACATAGTAAAAAGGTAGAAGAAAAAGTGGGGAATGAAGCATGTCTGAATAAAATATATCTAGACATATGCAGATAGAGTAAAAGGTTGCCGATAAGAGACATATGCAAATAGAGTAAAAGGTTGCCGATAAGAGACATATGCAGATAGAGTAAAAGGCAGAGAGAAAAGGGAATGAAGTGTGTGAAAACAAAATATATCTAGACACCAAGAGTGTAAGGTAGAGAGAAAGTGAAGACACATAGAGAATGTACAGAGTTTGAATAGTTACAGACAAGACTTGTAATAGATTAATAAATTTGGATTCATTTAGGAATCTATTTTGCATTTTGAAGTTGTAGCTTCATAAATCTGATAGGTTGGTACCATCATAAAGACTGAATTGGTGCTCAATTAGGGAGTGGGTGCTTCCTTAGAATGGGTGCTCTTGAATATAACCAGTAATGTTTGCCAATGAGGCATTTAACTGTGAGGCTAGATTAGAACAGTAGATTCTAGCAATTATTCTCACCATGGTTTTTCCCTTTGGGTTTTCCATGTATAAATCTTGTGTATTGTGGTTTTGTGTGTGTGTGCTCTCTACATCTAATTTTTGATATGCATATGTTTTGTGTCCTCATTAAAAAGGTTAAGGAATAAGTTTTTTAGCTAATCTATTGATTCACCCCCCTCTCAGTAGATAGGTGTGTTCAACACACTCATCCCATTGGTCAGATCTCTAGTTAATATGCTTCTAGCATCTTATCACTTTATCAAATTTCAATCTAGAAAACCCATCATCAATCTAGTCTCTATAATCCTTTCCCACTCATAAATATCACCCATCATGTCATCCTCTTGCTAGTTTGAATCTAGGCACCCAACAAATCTCTAATCCTTTTTCTAGCTTGACAACTAGACATTGTTGATAGGTTATTAACACCTATTGCATTATCATTCTGAAAGATGATCCTAGTATCCATCCATCCATTATCATCTAATCATATTAGCTCAGTAATTAGACCTACTTTAATTTGAGAGACCTATTTTCATCATCCCTCTTCATTATCCATCACCATAAAGCTAGACCCCACCTTCATAGACCAATATGTAGTTGCCCACAAAGATGAGATCCTCTTGAGGCTTATTATGATGGGTGTCCCACTTCCCAAAGGTATTTATCCCCTTCAAATAATTGTACCTCCCATCCAATCCCTTTCATGTGAGTCTCATACCAATCTTACACCCACTAGTGATAAATCATCCATTGCCCATTCCCATACTAGTAAAGGGAATCCAATCTTAGCCACCTTGATTACTACCAATCCATCCACCCAGTCACATCAATAATCATCTAATCTAAAACCCATTGCTTCCACATCTAAGTCATACAATGAAATGGGTCCATATAGCCAACTTCTTATATCCTTGTAAGCCCTTTTCAAATAACTGTCATCGCTAACATGATGGTTTATCCACCTATCCGACATCTTGATCCCACTAAGCCTAAGCCCTCTTGGTATAAATCTAATCAATATTGTGTATAGCATCAAACTTGGGGGCATATCATTAATTTATGTCTTCCTTTCCAAGACCTTATCCACCATGGTGACATAATCATCAAGGATGAACCAAATGAGTCTCCATCCCTGGGTGCACAATAAAAAGAATGCTAAGATTATATTCTTGATCACGATCAAGCCATTCCCTTTCCAATCCAAGGTTAAGACACCACTCCCATATTCAAATCCTCCATTACAACTGAGTATATTCCCCATGAGCCTAGCCCTCTCATCTCTCATGAATCCTTCTAGGGACCTCTCTTTGCCAAATTCATCGCTCCTTCATCCTTTTCTCCTCATACACCATATCAAAAACCCCCTAATGAGAGGTCAATTGTTAATAATGAATCCTCTACTAGAAGCAATACATCTCATATATTAGGGTTAGCATCAGAGCCAACACAAGTCTTATTTGCATCATGATCATGTGAAACACCAATATCTGAATCAGATTCCTTATCAAGAACATCATCCCTCATCAATACCACAGTAGATGTTGATAATGCATGTCTTTTTGAGGATACCTCTAATCTATCACCAGGCATATATTTTGATCCTAATCAGGATGATGAAGTCATAGCCAAATTCTTACAAGCTTTATCTGTTGAAGATAATCAGAGTGAATCTGATCCTCCTTTGGATGCATATGCTATAATTAGTCCTCATGATCCTTTTACTGATCTTGAGGATATTTTCTTTGATGTAGAAAATGGGTCTCCTAGGAACCCCTATGAAGACTATGTTACCCCATCACAACTCATTGACCTCATCATACCCTCACCAACATATTCATCCATCATGGACCTTTTTCTCTTCATCGATGATCACTTTATCACCTCCCTCCATACGGATGAACATAAACATATATCATTGGATCCTTCCTCAAGTAATACAATGTGTGCCAAAAATATAGAGGTCCAAGACCACATTCCAAAAGTCATAAATCATAATCAAGTCATCCTTGATCCTAGTAGTCAAAATCAAGAAGATTCCAATCATCAGCCTAATCCAAATATGTATTCCCCTAATAAATCCCAATATCAGGCACTAGAGGAATGTCAAAGTCAAAATCATCATTTATCAAGTCAAAAATTAAACTCCCTCAGTGATGCCCAAAATTAGGCACTAGGGGAAGTCAAAGTCAAATTCAATCTCAAAATCAAAATAATATCAAAAGAACTATCCATATAGTTGACAATCCTTTAAATAATTAGATTAAAGAATCACACCATCAAATCATCTTGGATCTCCTACAATCTTTTGTCACATGACACTGATCAAATGTGGAATGTCCACCATCTCCAATGATGTATACAACTGCTAGTCCTAATCCTCTATCACCCATCACCCCATCCTATCATGATCCTATCATTCATATTAGTCCTAATCCTCCATCACCCATCATACCATCCTATCATGATCCTATCATCCATCAAAATCAAGCTCTAATTGAATCCATACCTCACATCACCTCCTCAAACAAAATTATCTCTCCTAGGGGTAACAAAGACACCTGGTCTAGATATCTGGAGGGTTCTCCATCAAGCATCAATGAAGGTCACATGAACCCTAATACATCATGTAGCATGATCACAAGATCATAAATCCCTAGAATATGTGTGGGCTAAAGATCACCATATTGTCTGCATCTAGCATCTCTCCCTTCTCCAATAAATTGAGATTGCAAAAAATCAAAAAAGTCAAAAAAAAAAATGTAAAAAGTGAAATAAAAATCATTCATCCAATGGTGAAAACCAGTCTTCTATCACTTTGGGCAAGTACCATGATGAAAACTAGTTTTTGATGTCTTAATAAAATAAGCAATTATCCACATTGTACCTCAACACTTGGGGGTAAAATCCATTTATCCATTGTCAATCCATCCATACTTGTCTCATCCCTCATCAACTTTGTCTATATAACCCATCCACATCATCCTTACCCATCTTATCCCCTAATCCATTATTCCTTCCCATCATCTTTCATCATATTATATCCCTTCCCATCTTGGCCTTTATAAGGAATGGAAGGTGTCTTGAGAAGTGAAATCATCTTGGCATATCCTCCAATGAACACTTAGGAAAATAAACATCTAGTTCCTTCACGATGTGGTCATTGGAAATCCTTATTCCCTTTTTCCTTTTCCCCCATCCCCTTTTCCACATCACCATCATCCTTTTTGTCATCACATTCATCATTCCATACATCTTTATCCCAGTTGATAGGCTTGGTATTCCATTTGCTAGTAACCACATTTGTACAATGTACATACATATCCCAAAAATCCCTAAAAATTGAAATATGTCAAAAACCCTAAAAATCATAAAAATTTTAAAATCCAAAAAATTGTCCATCATATCTTATGCCTTTTATCTCCTATTCGTACCCATCTCTATGATGTTCATCTTTCATCATATGTGACATCCATCTCATGCCTTTCCATTTGTTAACATTTGATCTTGAAATCTCATCCTAGTGCTCACCCATCCCTGCATATCTTCAATATCATCCTTGGCCTAGGTATTATTGGCACACATATCCTTTGTCAAAGGATTTAATTTGGCACCCATCCTTTCCCTATCAATGCCTCTTCATACCTAGCACCCATCACACCACCTCTTTGCTAGCGTGGAAGGTACTAGATCCCATCATTGTCTTTATCATTTCCTCTTCATACCTAGCACCCATCCAATCACTATCTTGCTAGTATGAAAGGTATTTAATCCCATCATCTCCTAGTTTCCTTGATAGATTGAAATCTTGCAGGGCCTTGTTTATTGGTAATCCTTGGTCATAACTTTTCTAAACCACCTTCCTTGGCCAATTTTTTATTCAATTTCAAGACCAAATCGATATTAAAATACCTTATCACATCATCCATCCTTCCATCCTAAACTAGGGGCAACACTTCATCCTAATCCTAATCATGATCATCCTATCTAAATCCAAGTCCCCAATCATCATCATAACCAACTTAGTCTAATCCCTCATCCCATCATTAGACAAGACAGTGTGACACCATGTAGATATTTGTGTGTGTTACTTGTTTGTTTTGTTTGTCTTGTTTGACTATCATGTATATATCATGTTTGTCTTATGTTTTTTTGCATCATATCTCTTTTTATCTATTAGGCAATGAACGAGGATGCTATGAGGACACCAAAAGTGCCCTCAAGGATGCAAATTTTTCTATTTTCCCATGTACTTTGGCACAATGTCCTCTCAATCATCTTTATATCATGGGGAATATTGTAAAGTGCTATGTTTATCATATTCTTTAGACTATGATGAGCCTTATGACATTGTGATGGCTTGATCACATACACTCTGATCATTTATCTAAACCTTGCAACTTCATCCAACTAACATCCAATCTTTTTTTCCTCATCTGAATCATACCCTTTAATCACTAACCTCATCCTCTAATCACTAATCATCATCATCATCATCCTTTAGTCAAAACTACATTGGCCTGAGGTCTTTTCAGACTATTTAGGCATCACTTGGCCATGTTTCCATGCCCAAGAATAGCTCAGCCACTATCTCTTGGTCACTTGATCCCATAATTTATTCTATATTATCCTCTTCATCATATTGATTAACTTTAGCTTTGAGATACACCCATTGTAATCTAATCAAATCAGTCTTATCCTAGCCTACAACTCTCCCTTTCATGTGTCATTTCTTGGGATACGTCTAAATATTATGGATTTTTAATCCTGTCATCATCATGTTATGATTGATTCCCCCTTGGGATGTGTCGATAACTATGACACCTAGCATATTTATTCCCTGTGCATGTGTCTTTGCCAAGGGCATCATCAATTTGTAGCTCACTACTCAAATTGATCATATTATTCATCTTCTATCTCGCACTTGGCATCCCATCCCCTCATCTATCCATTTCATCCCACCCCTCATTTATTCTTTCAAGTGACTATCCATCTCATTCTTCCCCACATGTCCCCTTGAGGGGGAATCATATCCACTAATAGCATCTACTAACATTCGTTCATGACATCAATTTTTTTTAAAGATCATTACTTCTTCCACTTCACTCTAATTTCAATGCCCTTTTAAAGAGAGGTAAAATATATGCATCTAAATTATCTTACTTCATTTAATGTCACTAATATTCCTATTATTTGACACTAATTTTGTTTATCTCATTTATCCTAATTAATCTTGTCCTAATATCCCTTTTAATCTTGCCAATTTATCCCCTTTCTAATCATTTATATAATATCCCTTTTAGTAGTCATCATCTACTAACCTTATTCTATCCCACTTCATCATTAATTATCCTAAATCCCCATTACCTTAATCTAACCCCACTTATTTATTATTTGGGAATTTCAAATTCCCTTGGCTGACCTACCCACCTACTAACCTACTCCCTAGCCTCTCCTACACCCCTAATCCCTAATCACTCATCTAATCCAAATCTAATCCCATCTAATCATCATTAATCCCTAAGAAAGATTATAGAATCCTCCAAATATAGAACCTTCTCTATTCTCACCCCTCCTCTCTAGAAGCCTCTAAATCTAGAGGCTTCTAAGGAATTTTAAATTCTTTTTAATCCTCAACCCTTGATTTCCTTCCCCCAACTTCAAATATACACCATAAATATTTCCCTCCTCTTTATATTTAAACCACTCTTCTCCTCCATCGGAGCCAACAAGAATTATCATGATATCTCCATGCCAAATCAATCCTTGTATCCTTCATCAACAATATATCATCATGCCATCATAATGTCAAATTGTTGAGTCCAAGGTAATTCCCATCTCAATCTCTTCTTGTTTTCTTTAATTTGTTTGATCATGGTTTAGAGAATTTATCTTTAGGATTAATATGTTGATTTGGATAGTTTAATTCATCTATTGCATATGGTTCTAATGGCTCTAGACTTTACCTAGTGGTTTGAAGTTTGAGTGGTTAAATTAGATAGTTTAATCAATAATATTGAATTTTAGGCTACACTTCTAATATTTCAAAATTAAGGGTTCCTACCAAAAAAAATTATAGTTGTTGTTTGAGGCAATTAGGATGTTTGTTCAAGCCTATAAATCTAGCCTATAGATTAGTCAAATTCTTCACAAAATCAAGGTTTTCTGCTCTATATAATTTTTCAACTTCAATCCATTGTTATTCCTTTTCAAAATTCAGTTTACAAATTAACTTTCCATACTATTAAAAATTTTACTCATAAGGATATTTAGTTGTTTATTGCATCTTCTAAAAATTCTGAGGTTGGGCTCAACACCTATCAAAAGCTATAGCGTCATCAACACCTATCAAAACTTGAGGTGTGTTCAACACCCTATTAGGACCTAAGGCATGCTTGACACCCCACCAGAATTTGTGGTGTGGTTAGACATAGATCAGAACCTAATCACATGCTAAAAATATTCCCAGATTCCACACCTTATTCAAACACATTATAGGACCCACTCCTTGTCTAAACACATCCAATTTTCCAACTTTTTAAGGTCCAATTCAAAGCACAATTTCCTTCTCAAAAATAATTTTTCTGCATCAAATGTCAACATCCAAGAATCCAATCAATATAAACTTGAAGAAAAGTACTCAAAAGAATACTCCTCTAAAAAAGGGTCCCTAGGGTGAAGAAGGTAAATATATGAAATATCAATTTTAAGGGGTTGTTCCTCCATCACACTTGAAATCTAATGTGGAAAACATATCCAAAACTGACATAGGTCATATTTACTTGGATGAATTCTGGAAGAGAATCAGTGAAACTGCCAAATTAGAATATGGTCAAAGTATATATGACAGTGGACTATCCCAAGCAGTTACTTTACCAACTTTGGTATAATACTCCCAGTTAGTCCTAACCATGGCCAAACATCATGATCCTAAAAGGAGGGAAGTTAAGAACTCAAGAGGAGATTATGTTTTGTGCCTAACACCAGAGGATATTGATAATCTTCTCTAGTTGTCGGATAGGGAATATTTTGTTGACTTAACTACAACCACTACTAAAAAATTCTAGGAGGATGGCCTTGGTTCTTGTTTCACATGGGTCAAAAAATAATGGTTAATAAAATTACAACATTTAGTGATGAGGATTCTAAAAATAATATCCAGGTTTGAATTCACAAATGAAGTCAATGGCGCGATCACATTCTTGAATTCACAAACTTGGATCTACAGTTATATCTAAATCATTCAAAATAATGAACAATACATCAACAGGGGATAACTCATTAATGATTCCATCCATAAGCAGTTGATAGAAGTCAACATGAATTCTAAGTTCTACATGACTTCCTTGTCTATGTTGTTTCTAGGAGGAGGTTTTACAATGGGTTGAATATCGTAGGAAATATCAAGACTATAAATATATATGAGTTCTATCCTCAACTCACTCTAAAAGAGAGTGCTCATCATTTTTGTAGCGTAAATGATGCATTATTGTAATATGTGATCCAGAAGTTTGAACAAGACCCCTATAATATGAGGATATATGTGGAAGCTTCTACAGAGATCGCCAGATGGGGAACATGGTTTATACAATTTACAACTTTCACTTATTTTTGGATTTGTGGATGTGAAATTGCACCATACATTCTACCAAGACATGTTGATGACAAATGGATCTTGATGGAGTTGGTTAGATAATTAATTGAGACACACAAGTTCTTAGAAAGGAAACACAAAGTTGGGGTGAAATTTCTTATCTCTATAGGAAGATACATGTGCACATCATTGGTAAAGGAAGAATCTACTGAAGAAGATATGACACGTGTCACCATCTGACCATTTGAAAGTAGGCCTTATTTTGACATTTGAGGTCTAGCTGAGAATATTACCGGTTCCTCATATCAACACGTCTTATTTTGAAGACTATTGGATGGATTGCCATAATGAGAAGGAAGTAAGAGTCTAATATTATTCACGGGTATCTTGAATCAAGTCATTGCATTTGGCATTGCAAAAGTTTCCAAAAGGATTGCAAATTATGGAGATGTATTGGATCTAATATACAAAAAAGAGGGAATTGAATCAAAACCACTTCTTAAAATTGATTAGAATAGGAAAGAGTCTACTTATCTCATAAGTAGAACATAAGTTGTGCTTGATAGGACATTGGAGTGGTTAAAAAGTAAAAAGTGTAAACATTGATAGCAAGATTTCCATCACCACCAAAAGAAATTGAATTATGTACCTTTCACAAACAACACCAATCAAAAGTTAGAACATCATAAATAACTGGTGTGAGCAAAGCCACCACATAGATAGAAGAAGAGATAAAAACTAAGGATGTTTTAGATATTACTCTAGTTCACAAGGCTCTCAAACTCAAGATAAAAAATTTAGGAGAAAAATGTTCTTGTTCTCCTAGTATTTCTATTTCAAAGGATGTTCCCCTTTATAGCTTTGTTCAAACTCAAACACTAGTAACAAATACAACTCAACAATTCCTTGCATCAAATACTTCATTGTTTATTTCATCCTCTTCTCCTATTCAACCTGATACTTCTTTGCCTCCACCTCCTCCACAAAATACTAAACTTCTTCCTGCACTTTCACCCAAATCACTAGTAAATACTTCAAATTAAAAAGAAGGTGAAATCATACCAGAAGAGACCCAAGCCTTGAAAACCCCTCCATCTCATCTCACGACTCAAACTAAATATGATTCTACCCTCATACAACAGCCTCTTCCCAATGCAGAGATTCTTGACTGGTTGAATGAAGTAGTAAATAAAAGAAAGAAAATTGTTGACCCTTAAGAGATTAATTTTAATGCTTGGGCAACTCTCCCTCCATAAACAATGAAGAAACCCAAGACTATGTTAAGAATAATCATAGATAATAAAGGAGACATATATGAAGAGGTAGAAATTTCTCCTATAGAAAAAGACAAAGATAGTGTCAGAGCTTTAGATTATCAGATCTCAAAATTACATTTAGGGAAGTAACTAGGGAAGGAATGAAAGAAAATGTTCAATTGGTAATTGGTACCTTGTTTGAAAAGATGGATTAGGATAAGATGACCAAGGATTAGCTCAAGGAAAAAGTTGCATAATTGACATTAGTAGTTCAAAATTTGATCAATCCAATTTAGTCTTCCTCCTCCTCTATTGTCCCACGAATCATCCATACAAAGACAATCAATGTTGTAAAGGAAATTGGACACATGGGCAGAGAAACAAAAGAATGGTCTGTTAAAATTATATAATAGGGTGTTTCCACAATCAATACAACACTGACTACATATTTTGAAATTCACACAGAATATGACAAGGAAAATAAATCCAAATATAAGTATGTAGAAGTAGAGAAATGGAAAGAGATGATTCCCACATTGAAGGATTTATCCAATACTTGCCCAGATGAGCTCATTCAGGAAGAAGTCATTCAAGCTAAGAAAATTCTAAAACTTACTGAGTTCCTAGGAGTTACTCACTTTAGGATCTATATTGTTAGAGAGAGCATCAAAAAATTCAATGACTTTAAGTCAATGGGAAGTGATGCTATTCTTTAAATCTTGGGAGGAATTGGAAATCTGAATTGCACATTTATGGATGATGATACAAAAGTGGTCATTGAAGACATCATTATTGAGCAATTCAAGAAGAATATTGATAAGATATTGACTCCAAAATATGCATTCAACTACGAATCCATTCATAAGTTGATCAAATATCAGAATAACCTAAAAAATATTGATTCAATGCTAAAAATACTTCAATAGACATCATAGAAAATGCCAAATATGTAATGTGTAGCAAAAATAGATTTTATATATTCAGATGACCCTAATGAAAAAAATTGAGGGAAACCTTGTAGAATTCAATGAATATAGGTAGAAGAAGCATCTTCCAATGAAAGAAAATATCAAATTTGTTCTCAACAAGGAAGAAAAAAGTACTTTTGTAACATATTTTGATCATTTCCATACTTGTAATTCTTATAATTTTCAATTTTGATTTATATATTAGTTAATTTACACATTGTATGTCATGCAAATGTACTAAGTCCTTTTTACAAGTTTTGAGTCGTGCAAATTTGCTAATGCATTTTTTTAACTTATGAAAATTTGCCATTGTACTTTTGCAAGTCATTTAAAAACACCAACACACTTTTACAAGTTGTGCAAATTACTTAATGTGTTTTTGCAAGTTTTAAGTTGTGCATATTAGCTAATGTGTTTTTACAAGCCCCTAAAAATGCAAAATAGTGGTTATGAATCATAACCACCCATTTCAAACTATAAATGTAAGTTTGAAGCTCATTATAATGGATTTTGATAGTTAAACTCTTTGACAAGATAAATAAAGAGGATATTATATTTACAACTCATCAAGAATCAATATACCGTAAATTCTTGCAAACTTTATGTTCAGGATTTCTCTATTGACAATGTATGTGTTTACATCCATGTATACTTGATTCTATTCTTTTAATATATTGTTGAAATTGTGATAAATTAGTCAAAACACAAAAAATTCACTTTAGAGTTTCTTCTTCAAACTTACATTTGCAATTTATGTGATTATGAAATATTAGTGGAGTAAAATAACAATTTCAAGTAGTTTTTACAAGGAAATACAAGATAATTATCTTATATATGTTATCATCAATAAAAAAATATTTTCGTGTATGTTGCGTGTTTTTATGAATACATAATGTCTTTCCTACCCATTGAATGAGAAAGATTTCATCTTGGTAAAATCATCCTTCCCCTTGATATTTACAATTCATCTCTAAATTTGGCTAATTAGATTTGTCATCCTTATTCATTCCTATATGCATTTATTTCCTTTATTTTCCTTCTTTTGCTTCTTTTATGTTGCCTTTTTCATACTTTTTGGTTAAAAATACAACCCTTATGAAGAACAATTTTTTTGTTGTGAATAGTTTACTTTTCTGTAATTTTTTTGGTTTTTAATAAAGGAAGCTCCGACTCTAATAGGTGAGGGGCATTGCCCCTAAGCTATTGACTAAAATTTCAAATTTTTCTAGCCAACAATGCTTCATGTCTTTCTTACACTTAGTCAACACAATCTAGAAATTTAAAGTTCACTTCCATTCTTTCGGTAAGTTTTAGGTATCTACACTAGTCAACACACCACTCAATTGGACTTTGGATCTCCTATGTAGTAATATCTCTCAGTTTACACTCAAGCTCATAATACCTCCTTAAGTTATTACAATGCCTTGTCACTTGTGCATAAGTCTTATTCCACACACACCTTTTTGAACTCTACACAACTCCACCTATGGCGCATGTAACACTGAAGTTGTCTTGTGGTATCTCTATGCATTATTTTAGCACCACACAAAGTGTTACGTAAACTTCTCAGGTGCACTCTTACCATTTGAATGTCAAGACTCTCTTGCCACATGGCATGCAAACTACAATTCTATATAACTATGGTTCCTCAAACAATCTTCCAACATCACTGCACACCTCATAATCCAATCACGTGCCTACAATATGTCCAATTGTCACTCAACTAAAATATGAACTACCACCCTTCTATAACGATGTCCTTTTATAACCATTGTTATAAGAATTGAGGAGAGCCCAAGAAAACTCCAAAATGAACATTCATCCACACCACAATGCTAAGATCATAGAAAGAGATTCACCAACAACAAAACATTGTATTACATTATTGGAATATACAATGTATGTGGGTGAAACCAATAATGGTTATATTAAAATATAACTCACTAACAAAATACATCTCCACCAACTCTAGAAACAACTCAAAGCTCCAATCTAACTTTCCACAAAGACACAAAGGGCCCTTATATAGGAAAAAAAAGAGATGAGTGATATATTTCTATTGGTTGAATAAATGTGGGATATGATCATTCCCCAAGTTACAATCCACTCCTCTCCTATGTGAAGATAACTTCCACTTAAATAATGTTGTGCATATAAAAAATACACATAATAAGTCACATATTTGTAACATGTCACCTAATATGGACTTCACATCAAGTGTGAACATGGCACACACTAACTACCCCCTCAAGATCAACTCAGGAGATGTGGTAAAAGAGAATAAGTCCTAAGTTCAAAGTATGTGACCCAAAAAATGTGTTTGATGAGGTACCCATGTACAATGAAAGAATAAAATATTAATGAAGTTGTTGATCTAGATGATTATCGAATTTGATGAAGTCTCCAACTGAATGAAGAAGGAAATACAAGTAGCTCCTGTGAATTTGGTTGTGTGAATAAGAGTGACTATTGATATGTGTTCCTTATAAGTAAAATTCATGGTGAAAACCAAAGAGTGTTGACTCAAAAACTATTTTGAATGTTTTAAAACCTTAAGTTGGCTCGAGTACAAATCTAGCATTAAACAAAATACATAACAATTTTGAAAACCCTAAAAGGGTTGGCATAGAAATGCTCTAGCAAGAAAAAAACTAGCCTTCATATTTGTTAGGAACAAACATAACATACTCAAATAACCAAGGAAGCATAACAATACATGACACCTATTCTCCCTCCCCCCTTGACGCCAACCCATCACCCCCTAATGCTAACTAGGGAGTGAAGACAAGGTAGCTATGAAGATCCAAGACCTTAAAATGTGTGTCAATGTGGTAGGTGTGCAAAAAAATCACTAAAAAATCATCAAATGAGAGTGCCCAATATGCCACATGAAAGTACTTAGCAACTTAGATTTGAAAAGGGTGCATAAAACTAAGCACACACCATGAAGACAAACATAGTAAACCCCCTATGGCACCTTAAAAATAAGTATGAGTATAAAATACATCTAAAAAACCTACCCAGAAGCTGTATAAAGCACTAAAAAGTGATTCCCTTTTAAAATGAGTTGGCACCTATACTCAATGTTAAGCAGTATAATTCATATAGTAAAAAATAGGCCATTATGCTAAAAAAACTTCAAATCTGAGTTAGCATCAAAATAATTAAATACTATAGTTTTGAAGAGTAAAAAAATAGAGGCACTTTAAAAAAAACCAACATGTAAATTTGAGTTACCAGTCAAACATTATGGCCTTTGGAAGGTCCAAAATACATGATCTAGTCAACAAATCAAGAAAGAAACTACAAACTCTAGAAATTTAGGTCATCAAAATGGTAATAATAATCCACCCCTATGTATATCTCAAAAAAATAGCAAAGGTGAAAAGAAAATCACCTCTCCATGCTTTACATATCAAAAGTTATGAGTCATAGAAGTCGAACACTCCAAAAACAAGGCTAAATGGTGAGGTCTAGTCCTTGGGGGGCTAAATCCACCAAACAAGTGGTCACATGGTAGGCCTAGGTTATCACTACAGTAAACCACTGGTGGTTAAGTGCAATAATCACATGTTGCAGTTTGTGTGGTAGTTAACAGGAAAGGAGTTAATGTGATCTCTTTGTACTCCATCACACAAAACAACAACTTTAATGCATGCCATGGGGGATCGTAAGTCCAAATCACACAAATAAAGACTTTTCAGAAAGCTCTCAGAATGACAAATCTAGTGAACATTGTTTCAGCTCTGGATTTTACAAAAAAAGTATAAAAAATCTACTTTTATCTTTTTTGCTCATTACTTGTTCTACAAATCTGAATTTTAAAAAAATCATAGAAAATTACCAAAAGCTCCAAAAAATCTTTTTTTTATTTGTATTTTTTGAGTGAATTTCAGGAAAAATATTGGATCAAACCCAAAAAAATTAGTTTTGTTTAAAATTGGAAAAAAAACCCTAAAATAACAATTTTGGCACAAATAAAATTTACCTATTAGGTAATTTTGAAAACTCACAACATGAATTAACCCAAAAATAGATTAAGGGCTTGAGAAAAAGAATGAGAATGTTGGGATTGATGAAGATGCAAAAATATACAACTTAAAATGTCTTCAAAGGGAATTTTAAATCATCCAGAAACACTCAAAAATTGAAAAAGCTAGAAATCTCTTCATAAAAGCTTTTCTATGTTCAAATTTGCAATCAATGATGCAAATAAATCTCAAGAAAAAACTGGATCTAAGATAATTATGAGATTAATATTGCAAATCTAGCTCTGATACCATAAAGGAATTGAGGAGGTCATATGAAAACTCTGCAATAAACATTTATCCACACAACAATGCTTAGATCATATAAAGAGATTCACCAACAACAACAAATTGTATTACACTAATGGAATATGCAATGCATGTGTGTGCAACCAATAATGGTTGCAATAAAACATTACTCACTAACATAATACATCTCCACTATGTTTGGAGATGACTCAAAGCTCCAGTTTAACTTACAATAAAGACACAAAGGGTCCTTATATAAAAATAAGAGGTGACTAAGAGATTGTTATTGGTTGAGTGAAAGGTGGGATATGATCATTTCTCAAGTTACAACTCACCCTTCTCACACATGTGAGAATAACTACTATTTAAATAATGTTGTGCACATAACAAGTCAAACCTTGGTAACACATTACCTATGGTGGACTTCATATCAAGTGTGAACATGACACACACCAACAATTATCAGTTATAAACATTTTTATAATGATTTTATGCATTGTTATCATCTATCCAATAAGGACACAAATTCAATAAAATACACACACATACTTGAAAGGAGTTTGTTATCATGTTTTTGTTATTTGTTGTTCAAACACATCTATATATTTGCATTCTTTCATTCAAACTAAAAAAATCAAGGATGTTTATCCCTTATGATCACAAGAACTAATTTTCTTAGTTTTATTGAAACCCTGTACACATTTGTACTTACCATATTTTGCATATTGAATATAAGTTGCATTTATAAATATCAAACTTTTGCATACCTTTGTGTGATTGATTTCCTTATTAGTTAGATTAGCTCTCACCCACTCTTAAAATCTATAGTTTGTTGTTAAGTGCAAATCAGGGCTTAGGCCCCATGATGTGGATCATTGGTATTAGAGCAAGAGCTCTCATATCATTGTAAACACACGAGTGTAACACGAGAGAAAATGATTACTCGTTGGTTTAGTTTGAGAGAATCAAGAAGAATGTTGTATCAAGAACTAGATGGTTGATGCCTAGAAAACATGGAGGCACCCTCAGATGTTCAAAATTTTCATTCAAAATGCCCTAAAAAAATAACACAATGAACTCTTAATCCAGTTCTATGAACTCATGATGTAGCTTGGGCCACAAGAAACTCCTCTTTCCATGCAACTTGTGTATCTTTTGTTTCAAAAACAAACCCCTTTCAGGTATAAGTCAGTCTTGGCATTCTAGTGTTTAAACACAAAATCAACACGATATCATTGGATGGATAGCCTCACTAACTTGAGGCATACTTTTCAGTCAATCAATTCATCAATGCTAAGAATATCACCTTTGTTGTGATAAATATGTCCATTCCAATGTCTCATTGGTGGGAAATTTTTAGCATGCAATATGCATAAGACTATATTCCAATTGAGTTTTGGAAGACTTTTGTTGACATGCTAAAGGATCAATACTACCCCCTCAAGCATTTTGAGGAGGAAGACATTGAGTTCCAACAAATGCTCTAATGTAAGGATCAGTCAGTGGAAGAGTATACTAAGTTCCATGATTGCACTATACAACTATGAAAGGATTTGATAGAGCAATGTAAGTTACTGAAGTACATAAATAGACTCTCACCTTACATACATGCTAAGATGGTGTTTTTGACTTCTAACACAATGGGGAAAGCATATTTCCATGCTTCCAAGATCGAAGCTAAGGCAAAGATGAATCAAAATTTCTCTTCATCAGCTAGCGTGCCATGCAAAATTCAGCCCATGAATAATTCCTCATCTACCCCTGTCGTGCACAAGAAAAAAATGTCGTGCAAGGGTTAGTAGCCTAGGAAGGTTTCACAACAACAAAATCTTACCAAGTCTTATGTGATAGAAAAAGGCAAGAAGAACCAAGGTGATAAATGGTGTCATCAACACCACACAATCTCACATAATGATTCTGAATATCGCTCGTAATAATCCTTTTTCGCATAGTCCCGTGCCAATGCATGACATAGATCAAGATGCCACTTGTATGAGCATCGATGCCACTTCCATTGACATATTTAAAGAACAAGAGTGTTTCTTATACACCAAACTCTGGGTGAAATATTAACCTCTCCATGTCATCATTAACATTGGAAGCTAGAAGAACATCATTGCATAAGGTACAACTCAACACCTTGGCCTTAACTCTATTGCACATCCAAAACCATATTATTTGGGTTGGTTGTAGAAAGGGATGGATATATATGCCCAAAACCAATGCGATTTTCAATATGAAGTCAAGCCTATGGAGAACAATGTCACTATGACATTGTGCCACTTGAGGTTTGGAACATCTTGCTGGGAAGATTGTATTTATATTACAAAGAAGTTGCATATCACACCAAGCTGTAGCAGTGGACTATACATGTCAAACATCACCTCTTCAACCTCTTGGAGTCAGTGCCAATGACAAAAATCACTTTGGTCTTTGTCAAACAATGTCATAAGCTCGTCTTGCACACACAAAAGTTTGTGTTACTCATGGTTTGCCTGGAATCACTTGTTCAAGACAATAAATGCACATTGGTAACGTGTCATGTCATGCATGCATTGTTCTAACAATAAAAACTAAATAAGACATTATAGTAATATGATAACGTATTTGAAGAACTAAAAGGTTTGCCAACACATTATGTAGTAAAGTGATGAAGGAGCATCATAAATACTTTCTTCAATCTTGTAAATATGTTCACTTATGGTTTTGACTAGTCTAGGAGGTTTTTAGAGGTTTTGAGAAGTTAATAAGAAGCCTTGTTTGAGCTTCATCTACCAACTCTAGGTCTCTTAAGAGTTTTTCATATTTTCCTTCCAAAATACTATATTTGAAAATTCAAATTGTGGAGGCATATTGTAAGGACTTCATGTCCAAAAGCTACATTGGGAAGTAATATCTTAATACATAAGGTCATTGAATATGTTCTAGAATCAATCTCATGTAAATGTAAATTGCCTACCTACAACATGGACTTTATTAGAAAATGTTAAGAAGAAGCCTATGTTGAGAAGAAGGTCGATCAAGTTTAGATAGTTGTTTGAGGTGATAAGATTTAAAGCAAAATAATAGGAGTTAAATAAAGTCATGAGACAAAAATAAGATAAAATGGTACATAGTTGTTGGTGTGTGATCACAAACCTTTAGGTCTAATGAATAGGTGGAAAACAATGGCCAAAGAAGAGATGGATGAATAGAGAGAGATAGATTGATTATGTAGGGGTGATCTATAGGTGTTTGAATGTTAAAATTTCAAGCGTCAATAAAGAAAATAATTATAGTTGTTGTTGCACTCTCAGATGGTATAAACATGTAAGTCCATGTTATTAGTTATTCATTGATTTTGTTTGATACTTGGATGATGGTTCTTACTTCATAGAAGTTTGTAAGTACAATTTGAGCAATACAGCCTAAACTTGGAGAATTTTTCATGTATTTTATGATTGTTATACCATTATCTAAGTATTGAGAACGGTTTCACTCAGTGTTAATCCGTAATGTGAATTCTAAAAGCCTTGAAACGAGACATTACGATGGTTTATGGGTAATCAAAATTGGATTTTGATTGTTTTTAAACTAGTTTTAGCACTATAAAACCCTGAGTAGGTCTGTATGTGCAGTGGAAAGTAGAAAAAAGTACAACTAGGTAAGTTTGTTGTGACATCGATCTCACTTTTATGCAAGGATTGTTACCAGTTGGGTTGATGGTTTTAGTAAAGTCATAATTTTGTCTTGTATTCATCTCAAAATTGATTTGATGTTTAATTAAGTCTAAACTATGGGTTTTGGGGGTGATTTGAATTGTTTTTAAGAGGTAGTCTAACTCGACTAGGTCGATAGAAATCTTATATTAAGACATGGTCTTATTAAGATATATAGGCTGATTTTTGCTGCACCACAATCTATTGGAAGTTGTTAGCACCAATGATTAGTTTGACAGGGTCTGCTTTGGTAAATGCAATCAGGTATCCACCATAATTTATATATGTTATGAAACGTTAATCTAAAAGAACCAACATGGAGTAAAGGATTCATTTACTATTAATAACATTATGGTAAAACTCGGCCAGGTCACCTATCATTGTATAAACAAGATTTGATGCTTGAGTTATATAATGTCGAGATAGAAGTTGAAACATGAATAGAAGATAGCAAGGCTTTGATGAAGTCCATGAAACATTCATTGCACCCATATGAGTAGTGGCATTCATCTGAGTGGGGATCGATAAAAACAATAATTGAACAAATAACCAGATTTGAATAATCTTGTATTTTGATCTGAACATAAACTGTATGATTGTCAATAGGAGGAAGAAGTTTATCGATGATTATATTATTTCCTCATACAATTTATTGCTCAATAAAATTTATGGAAAGTTGGAATAGAATGGATATGATGTGCTCTAATTAATTCAATGTTTCTATAAATAAGATTTGGTGTTGTTAAGTGTCAAGGGATTAATATACAATAAAGACCAAGAGGACTAAAGTAAGGTAAGAAGGTCATTATGAAATTATTTTAGATAAGCATCAAGGTTAAGATAATTACTAGTGAGTGTAGAAAAATTTACCGGTAAAATCAGTGTAAGCCTCAAATAAGAATAAAGACCTATACCAATACTTTAGATTGGTATAAATTAATAAAGGTATATAATGAATTCTTTGAAGGTGTACTAGGAATTAGGAGTAAGTAGTAATCTACTTACATCAATTAGTATCAGATCTTTGGTATAAGCTCTTAAAGAAGCAAATAATTTTACTCAAATGTTAATGTTGTCATGATAATTTGTAGGATATTACAAAAATTGGTTCAGGCAATCAAAGCCAGTAAGTCTTGAGAAGAGGTAAAAATCCATTGAGGCTTGAGAAAGATAAAGAGTTTAGTGAAGCTCAATGATAAGAGCACAATGATTGATTAAGAGGTAGATCCAAGGTGATAAGACTTGGAGAGATAAGTCAAAAGACCAAGATGTAACAAAGTTGGGTGAGACTGAAGAGGATGCAAGTGCCAAAAGACCAGGTGAAAATGGAACCTAGGGTAAGACACAAATTAGAGCAAGGAGAAAAAGACTTGCTAGAAAGAATGAAGAAAGAGGTAGAATGTAAGAACAAGATAAAGAAAAGAAAGGAAGGGAAAGAAGAAGAAAACAAGAAGAATAAGATTTCCAAAGGGAAATGGATGAGTTTAAACAACAAATAACATTGATGAGTTTCATGGTGGAGAATATGAAAAACCCATGGTATGGATGGGAGTTGAAAAGAAAAGTGAAATGACCAATTAAATTGATAATGGAAAGAAGATGAAGTCAAATAATGACAGTTGCCTTGAAAAGAGAAGTAAGGCTACAATGTAAGCAACTTAAGAAGGAAGATGAACTCAAGTATGAAGATCTTAAGGAGGATTATCAGATTGAAAGCCAAAAAGAAGGTGAACAACACTTTGAAGATGTGATGGACATATTAATTTGTTATCCCGAAGAAGGAGAAATGCTTGGAGAATTTAGTATAGAAGAAGAAGAGCAACAAAAAGCCACTCAATAAGTTATTTGGCCTCAAAAAAATTCATCTAATATTTATTTTGATGTTTTGTATGCAAGTAAAGAAGTTATTGAAATGAGTGAATCTTTTGAGCCCATAAGTGGGATCATAAATCAAAAAGATAAAGTACTTCATGGAGTAGTGCTTATATCAATACATGGTGAAGAAAAGGCTCAATATAGGGCCTCAACATCTTAAAAGTAAAAGGAAAACTAATTGATCAAGTGTCATGAATAAATTATTGAAGTAGAGATGATCCTCATTCAAGAGGATGGAGAAGGTGACAAGAAGGTGGAAGATAAAAAGCAAGGTAAACATTTTTTTGGTTTGGATGGCGATTATGTTAAAAGTATGCATGAGACTCTTAAAGAATCAGTTAAGTCTCCAAATAATGAATTGATTTATGTCAAGAATGATGTTTGTACATGTGTCAAGGAGGATGTAAAGCAACAATGGTAGGTAAATGTGAATAAGGAAAATGTTATGGTACATGAGTTCAAAGCAAAGCAAGAATAGGAGGAGAGCATTCAAACTCCTCATGAAGACAATCATTTGAAGGAGATAGTAGACTTACAGTTGGAATACATGAAGGAAGAAGTGTCCATGAAAAGGACACAAAATTTGTAATCTAATTAATCATTTATGTATGTTATTGCAGCTCAGTTGGAGGCTGAGATAGCAACCTTAGAACATGCCTTGTATAAAGAAGATGAAGGGAGGACACTTGAAGAAAAGAAAGATATAGAGGATGGAAAATAAGATTTCCAGATTAAGAGACAAAAGTGGTTGTCAAAACCACTTGAGGAGACTCAAGGGTATCAAATTTTATATCTAATATTACATTGAATTGTGAATGTGTAGGTTTGATAGATAAGGAGGTGGAGACTATAGAGAAATTAGCTCTTACGAGAGCTCAAGTAAAGAAAGAACAAAGAAACATCGTCATTTTGGAGAGAAAAGCTATGAAGAGAAAGACAAAATACAAATGTAAGGAGAAGAACACTACAAAGAAGATGAGAAGAACTTTACAAATACGTTATAATTAGAAGACTAGGAAAAAAAGTTGAAACTCCATTTGAGTAGGAGCTCAAATTTTCCACATGGGGAGTATGATGCAAGAGCATCATAAATACTTTGTTCAATATTGTAAATATGTTCACTTATGGTTTTGACTAGTCTAAGAGGTTTTTAAGGGTCTTAATAAGTCATTAATAAGCCTTGTTTGAGCTTCATTTGCCAATTCTAGGTCTCTTGGGAGTTTTTCATATTTTCCTTCCAAAATACTATATTTGAAAATGCAAATTGTGGAGGCATCTTGTAAGGACTTCATGTCCAAAAGTTACATCGGGAAGTAAGATCTTAACACGTAGGGTCATTGAATATGTTCTAGAATCAATATCATGTAAATGTAAAATTACCTACATGTAACGTGGGACTTTGTTAGAAAATTGTTAAGAAGTTGTCTACGTTGATAAGAAGGTGCAACAAGTTTAGATGGTTGTTTGAGTTGATAAGATTCAAAGAAAAAGAATAGGAGTTAAATAAAGTCATGAGACGCAATTAAGATAAAATGGTACGTAGTTGTTGGTGTGTGATCATAGACCTTTAGGTCTAATGAGTAGGTGGGAAAAAAGGATCAAAGAAGAGATGGATGAATAGAGAGATAGATTGATTATGTAGGGGTGATCTATAGGAGTTTGAATTTAAAAATTTCAAGCATAAATAAAGAAAACCATTATAGTTGTTTATACACTCTCAGATGGTATAAACTTGTAAGTCCATGTTATTAGTTATTCATTGATTTTGTTTCATACTTGGATGATGGTTCTTAATTCACAGAAGTTTGTAAGTATAATTGGAGCAATACAGTCTGAAATTAGAGAAGTTTTCATTAATTTTCTCATTGTTATGCCATTATCTAAGCATTGACAATGGTTTCACTCAGTGGTAATCGGTTATGTGAATTCCAAAAATATTGAAATGAGACATTACAATGGTTTATGGAGAATCAAAATTGGATTTTGATTGTTTATAAACTAGTTTTGGCACTATAAAATCTTGAGTAGGTTTGTATGTGCAGTGGAAAGTAGAAAATAAGTACAGGTGGGTAAGTTTGTTGTGCCATTGATCTCGATTTTATGCAAGGATTGTTACCAGTTGGGTCAACAATAGTAATAAAGTCATAATTTTATCTTGTGTTCATCTCAAAATTAATTTGGCATTTAATGATGTGCATAACTATAGGTTTTTGCTGTGATTTCAATTGTTTTTAAGTGGCACTCTAGCTCGACTAGGTCGAGAGAAATCTTATATTAATACATAGTATTATTAATATACATAGACCGATTTCGCTGCACCACAATCTATTGAAAGTTGTTAGCGCCAATGATAAGTTCGACAGGGTCTACTATGGTAAATGTGCTCAGGAATCTACCAAAATTTATATATGGTGTGAAACATTACTCTAAGGAACCAACATGGAGTAAAAGGATTCATTTGATTCATTTGTTCTATAATCAATCTCATGTAAATGTAAAGTTGCCTACATGCAACATGGGACTTTATTAGAAAATTGTTAAGAAGTGTATGTTGAGAAGAAGGTGGAGTAAGTTTAGATAGTTGTTTGAGGTGATAAGATTCAAAGCAAAAGAATAAGAGTTAAACAAAGTCATAAGACAAAAATAAGAGAAAATGGCATGTAGTTGTTGGTGTGTGATCATAGACCTTTAGGTCTAATGACCAGGTGGAAAAAAATGGTCAGAGAAGAGATGGATGAATAGAGAGAGAAATTGATTATGTAGGGGTGGTCTATAGGATTGAATGTAAAAATTTCAAGCGTAAATAAAGAAAACCATTATAGCTATTGACGCACTCTCAGATTGTATATACGTGTAAGTCCATGTTATTAGTTATTTATTGATTTCGTTTCATACTTGGAAGATGGTTCTTACTTCATAGAAGTCTGTAAGTAAAATTTGAGCAATACAGTCTGAAATTAGAGAAGTTTTCATGTATTTTCTGAATGTTATACCATTATCTAAGCATTGAGAATAGTTTCACTTGGTGGTAATAGGTTATGTGAATTCCAAAAATATTGAAATGAGACATTACAGTGGTTTATGGAGAATAAAAATTGGATTTTGATTGTTTCTAAAATAGTTTTGGCACTATAAAATCCTAAGTAGGTTTGTATGTGTAGTTGAAAGTAGAAAATAAGTACATCTAGGTAAGTTTGTTGTGCCATTGATCTCAGTTTTATGCAAGGATTGTTAGTAGTTGGGTCAATGGTTTTAGTAAAGTCATAATTTTGTCTTTTATTCATATCAAATTTGATTTGGTGTTTAATGAAGTCCATAACTACGAGTTTTTGGGTGATTTGAATTGTTTTTAAGTGATAATCTAGCTCAACTAGGTTGAGAGAAATCTTATATTAAGACACAAAATTACTAAGATATATAGGCTGATTTTGGCTACACCATAATCTATTGGAAGTTATTAGTGCTAATGATAAATTCGACAGGGTCTATTGTGTTAAATGCACTCAGGAATCGACCAAAATTTATATATGGTGTGAAACTTTGCAGAAACCAACATGGAGTAAAAGGATTCATTTGCTATTAATAACATTATGGTAAAACTTTGCCGATCACCTATCATTGTATAAACAATATTTGATACTCGAGTTATATAATGTTGAGATAGACGCTGAAACATGAACATAAGATAGATAGGCTTTGATGAAGTCCATGAAACATCATTGCACCCATATAAGCAGTGGCATTCATTTGACTAGGGATCGACAAAAAAAAATAATTGAACAAATAACCAGATTTGAATAATCTTGTATTTTGATCTGAACAGAAACTACAAGATTGTCAATATGAGGAAGAAGTTTGTAGATGATTATATTATTTCCTTATAAAATTTATTGTTCAATAAACTTTGTGGAAAGTTGGAATAGAATGGTTATGATGTGATCTAATTGATTCAAGGTCTGTATAAATAATATCTGGTGTTGTTAAGTGTCAGGAGATTAATATCCAATAAAGACCAAGGGGACCTAAAGTAAGGTAAGAAGGTCATTATGAATTTGCTTCAGATAAGCATCAAGGTTAAGATCATTATTGGTGAGTATAGGAAAATTTGTAGGTAAAACCAATGTTAGCCTCAAATAAGACTAAAGACCTATATCAATACTTTAGATTGGTATAACTTAAGAAAGGTATACAATGAATTCTTTGTAGGTGTACTAGGAATTAGGAGTAAGTAATAATATAATTACATCATAAAGCATCACTTTGATTTGATCTCTAAATCCCCTTTTCAAATTATCCATTATAACACATGTCCATTTGGGACAATGACGAACTCTGATGCTAAATATAGGAGCTCCTTGATCAAGGCAAGATCAAACCTAACTCTTCTCCTTTTCGAAGCTTAATAGTCCTCGTGCCAAAGCAGGATGGCACTTTAGGTATTTGCATCGACTATTGCGTGATGAACAAGATAACAATGAAGAATCATTACCCAATTCCATGCATTGATGACCTCTGGTACCAGCTCCAGGGTGCACAATACTTCACCAAAATTGACTTGAAGTAAGACTATCATCAATTACAAGTCCATCTTGAATATGTTTGAAAGACAACATTCAAAACCATGGACTGATTGTACAAGTGGTTAGTTATGCTCTTTAGATTGACCAATGCACCAATAACAGTTATCCCCATGGGTTAGTTATTCCCTTCTGACCAATGCACCAACAACATTCATGCGCTTGATGGATGATCTATTTGGGCCCTTCCTCAACTCTTTTGTCATCATAACGCGGATGGCATTCTCATCTTTATCAAGACTTGGGTGGAGCATGTGGATCACATCTCGCACATCTTAGACACCTTGCACAAACACAAGTTGCAAGCCAACTTTAAAAAGTGTACATTTGGCACCACACATAACCAAAACATGCAATACATCATTGATGTCAAAGGCATCCATGTAGACTTAGAGAAGATGAAGGTAATCCAAGATTGGCCAACTCTGTGCAATCTCACTAAATTGAGGAGTTTTCTTGGACTTGCGAACTTATACCATAGGTTTGTTCTTGGCTTCTTTTATTTCAGTCATATAATTTACACCAAGGCAACATTCCAATGGACACTTGCACAACACACAACAATGTGCTTTTGAGGAGCTCAAGCAACACCTCTACACAACAAATTTACTGGCAATACCTATCATTGTTCACTCATTTGAGATTCACATCGATGCATCTAACTATGAACTCAACACAATGCTCACATAGGATGGACATCCAGTTGTGTATCATTATAAAACATTTAGTGACTACTTCAGCGATACTTTACCTATGAGAAAGAGTTATATGTTATTGTTAAGCAATAAAGGACACTACATCTTTGGGAAGGGGATGGTCATTCATTCTAGTAATAAACCATCTTAGTTCTTCGCAGACAGAGCAAACTTGAGAATACACGGCACATGAAGTGGATGACTTATCTGCAATAGTTTGACTTGGTGATCAAGCATAAGAAGGGGAAGGACAATAAGATAGTAGATTGCTTCAACCAACCGGCGGTTCACATGCTTAGCACAATGTTGGATATGTGTGGCCATAACTTCCTTAACTAGTTATCTCTCTACTCGATAGACAAGGAATTCAAAGATGTTTATGCTACCATTTTACAAGATGAATCGGTTCAAGAGTTCTACATGTCTAACAAGTTGCTTTACAAGCTTAGATATTTCTATGATCCTAATGGCACAATATACTCATATGATAGGTGCACTACACCAAGACAATAAGGCACTTCAACATCATCAAAATAATGGAAACATTGCAACCAAACTTCTACTTATTGCACATGTGTTTAGATGTTGAACACCACATCAAGCCTTACATTCCTTGTTGCATTACCAAGCCCACAAATAGGAAGCTAGGACTTTACACACCTCTTTCAGTTCCTTCTAGGCCAAGAGAATCCATCAACATGATTTCATGATTGTACTACCTATAACAATACTCTAGAATGGCTCTATATTTTTTATGGTGGATAAGTTCTCCATGATGACCATCATGGTTGTCTGCAAGAAGAACATCAATGCACTAGGAAATGTGCACTTGCTTCAGCTAAGTTTGGGTTCATTTTGGATTACCAACATTTTATTGTGAGTAGTGCATTATTTCTGAGTAAAATTGTGTGTTGTATTTTTGCTCGACGTGTTTCAAATCATGACCTTTGATTCATCATCAGGAAAAAATCATAAATTAGGATTGCATCATGTCTTCCTTATAAAGAAACAACCCAATCTAGCCTCAATGGATAGTCGTAGCCTCCAAGTTTTAACGGATATAAATAAAATTTAAGAACGATGAAAGGAAAAATAAATTATAATTCATTAGGGAATCTTCCTTAGAAGTTATAACTAAGAAAGTCTCTAAAGTCATCAAGGAATCTTCCTTAGAAATTATAACTAAGAAAAAACTTCTTCCCAATAAAGAAGTTACCCCTAGAGTCTATGGGGCCCCAAAAATCCACAAGAGTAACATACCCCTCAGACCTATAGTTGACACCACTGACTCTCCAACTTACAATCTTGCAGCTTTCTTGGCTTCAAAATTAAAACCCCTACTAGGAAAAACCTTCTCCTTTATACGTGAGTCCATAAATTTTGCCAACCTTATAAAAGATAAGAAAGTGGAAAATACTGATTTATTAGTGAGCTTTGACGTTGTATCTCTTTACACCAAAGTTCCAATTGATGAGGCTATTGATGTCATTAGAGCTTTCAATGATACCGAAACTACAAATTTAGTAGCTCTTTACCTTAGGTTCGCCTTCTTTTCATTCAAAGGTACCATCTACGAACAAACCGAAGGGATGGCAATAGGCTCCCCTCTCTCACCAATTGTGGCTAACCTGTATATGGAAAGATTTGAAGAAAGAGCTCTCCATTCCTTTCACCTTCAACCTAATTCGTGGAAATGATATGTAGATGACAGTAATGTGTGCTGGCAACATGGTAGAAACACCCTTGGATAATTCCACACACATCTTAACAATCTGGTTCCTAGTATTCAATTTACTAAAGAAATAGAACATGAAGGCAAACTACCCTTCCTAGACGTCCTCCTGACTCGTAAAGAATATGGTTCTTTGTCTCGTAAAGTTTATCGCAAAAACACTCATACTGATCTTTATTTACATGCCACCTATCACCATCATCCTAGCCAGAAAGCAAGAATGTTGAAAACTCTTGCCACGAGAATCTTTAGGGCCTGTGACGATGATAATTTAGAACAAGAGTTAAACCATCTGAGAATAGTCTTTAAGAAAAATGATTATAATTATAAACAAATAACTAGAGCTTTTAAGCGAGCCAGAGAAGATCACAACAAACAACACAAAAATGATACCTCAGAATTAGGTCAAGTAGCCTTCCTACCATACATTAAAGGTGTCTCCAACAAGATTGATCGCATCTTGAAACAACAAAACATCTTGACCACCTTCTTACCTCTTAACAAGCTTAAACAATCACTCAAATCGATCAAAGAAAAAGTAGATCCTCTATAAAAAAAGTGCAGTCTACAAAATATAATGTTCTTGCAGCTCCCCTACATTGGCAAAACAGGTAGATCCATTCAAATGAGGGTCAAGGCACATGCAACAGACATAAGACTAGATAGATCAAATAAATCAGCCTTTGCAGAGCACTCCCTTAAAACTAAGCATTCCATCTGCATTGATCATACCATTGTTCTCACTGTAGAAAACCACTTCCAAAAATAGAAATCAAAGGAAAACATTGAAATTGGTCAGAATACCCTGAATCTTAATCATAACGAAGGGATTGGAATTAACCAAACATGGAGACCCATCTTCAACAAGTTCAAAAGCAGTTCCCGTAACAAATAAAGACGCTCATCCAAATACTAAGTTTTTTTGTTTTGGAGTGGTAAGGTAGCTCATCTTCATGCCATCTTTGGTCGTTTGATTTTCTCCTCTAAACTAAGGCACCTTTCCATTCCATTCAGAAACTTGAAGTCAAACTTCTCAATGGTCTTGTCTCCCCATGAAGATTTTGAGCCACATTGTCATAAAGCTCACATTCCTTGGAGACAACTTTTTGACTTTCTCCTTTTTACCGTTAATTAACATTTAAAATTTATTTTTCCTTTCAATGTTCTTAAACTTTATTTCTATCTATTGAAACGTGGAGACTACGACTATCCATTGAGGCTAGATTGGGTTATTTCTTTATAAGGAAGACAAGTTGCAATCCCAATTCATGAATTTTCCCTGATGATGAATCACAAGGCATGATTTGAAATGCGTCGAGCAAAAAGACAACACACAGTTTTACTCATAAATAATGCACTACTCACTCTTATGGATTGTGGAAACATCAAGAATCGTATTAACATTTATTGTGTTTGACTGTGACCCGTAGTTTGTCAATCATTTATAAAAATCTTTTTCGGACATGATAGATACACAGTTGAACCAATCAACTACATTTCATCTCCAAATAGAGGACAAACGAAAGTTGTCAATCACACACTTGTTCATCTTTTGTGCATGTACAACATTTCACACTTGGGATGATAACTTGTTAAAATTTTAGCATGCTTATAATAGAGCATTGCACAACTTTATAGGGCATATTTCATTCCAGACATGCCTCGGGTTCCAATTAGTTGAACTCTTTGACATATCCTACTATGCACTATCAGGGACAAAGTTGTGTGCAAAGGAATGGGAAACAAACAAGGTGTAGATGTTTTTGTAACACATTCAAAACACTCATCAACAAGTTCACCAAATACTCTCACACTGACAACTGAAGTATAAAGAGTGCCATGACATACATTGCACATCTCATAAGTACAAGGTGGGAGATAAAGTCTAGTTGTAGCTACAAAAATAATGCTTGAAGGGTTCACACTGCAAGATCAAGCCTTTGCGCTATGGTCCATACACCATCATGCATGCATTTGAAGAGAAGCATTTGTTCTTGTCCTGGCACAGTACTTGCGTTTGCATCCAATCTTCAACATGGAACTTTTGAAGCCATACTACCCACCTTTGCTTCAGCCTACAACAACACAAAATCCTTTAGATTTGGATCCTAAACACACCAATCCAATGCCTAAGGATTAGATTATATAAGTGACCACTACATGCACCAGCCGAGATATATGTTAGTTGTTCTGTGTGGTTAAAGCAAGGCAACACGATGGTCAAGCTAAGTGGTACAAACCTTCAACAATTTCACGTTCAGAACCTGCAGTTGACCACAGACACGGTGGGAGCCATTGATCCTAAAAAAGGGCGAATGATAAGTGTGTAGCTTTCGTACATCAACACACTCATCAATTAGACTTTGGATCTCCCACACATGAAACATCTCACAATTTGCACGCAAGCTCCCAGTACTTCCTTGAGTTGTTGCAATGCCTTGTCGCTTACCATAATAAGTCTTCTTTTGTGCATGCTTCCCTGAACTATGTGTGCCGCACGTTCACCAGTGGCACGTGCAACACTAGAGTTATCTTGTAGTATCTTTGTGTGTTTCAACAACACTGCACAGGGTTCTCATGCACACAATCACTCACACACTTAGCATCCATGTGTTAGGTCTCTCTTTCTACGTGACATACTGGCATTCTCTAGATTTACAACTATTTAAAGAATATTCTAGCATCACAGCGCATCTCGCAATCCAACCACACACCTGCAAGAAGTCCAACTATCACTCGACTTGAAGATGAACCGCCACCCTTTTGTAACTGTCATCAGTGGTAACCGTTTCTTGTAATGATTGTATATATTATAATCATCTCTCCCATAATGACATAGAGATGAGAGAACACACAAAGTAGTTTGTTAGCATGTTTTTGGTATCTAGCATTCGAACACAATTTTATCTCTGCATTCTTTCATTCATACTAGACAACTCAACAAAGACATTTATCCCTTCTGATCACAAGAACTAGCTTTCCTGGTATTACTAGATCCTTGTATACATTTGTACTTACCCTATTCTACATATCAACTTATCAATATGTTTGTGTGATTGGTTTTCTGCTTAGTTAAATTACCTCCCGTGCAGTTGCACTATCATAATCTATAGCTTGCCGCCAACCATAGCATAGTCTACTGCATTAGAACCTAGGCCTCGTGGTGCGAATCATGGTTGTGAATTGACCTTTGTGCATCTCTTGGGCTTGGCACAAATCACCAACTTAATTTTTATGACTATTTTCAGGCATTCAACGAGGCAATTTGCATAGCAGGGATCTTGATCTGAACTTAATATTGAGAGAAAGCCAGGTTGGCATTGCTTCTTTTTACCATAGATCTAGGCAATGGAAATACCAAATAGGGGTTTTGAGGTATATGGAAATAGGGCAGAGTCACATGAGAGCCATATGGATAATGCAGTTATAACCATGCAAAACTAACCATCAGAGAAGGGGAAATAAAGGAGGTAAGGTGTGGCTGACCATACAGCATTCCATATGGATGTGGGGACCATCCTCTCTGAAGACAGTGCTATACATGATCATTACAGGCTCTTGGCTAAATGTGTAGGAATTCCTGAATGCTAACTTTATAATGAAATATCTCTCCTTTGGGTTTGTGTTTTAGTTTTGGAGAACATATCCAGATAATTTGTGATTTAAAGTTTGTCACCTTTGATAAATATTTCTCCATATAACGTCCTTAGCTTCTTTAATGATCATAAGTTGAAAATCCGAAAAAAATAAAACATGGAATAATTGAAAAGAGAGCGCTTGTGGAACAAACTGTGAAATATAATCTAATTCTATCCCACAGTTTGTTCTAGAAAATTGTGTTTCAACATTATGGACTGTGGAAGCTTAAAATCTTTAACATGGAACATTTCATATTTCTTTTGCATTGAAACTGATATCCAGTGGCAGTAATTTTTTTATTCTTCTCTTTTTCCTTCTGTTTGTGCCCTTTATAAGAAAATGCTTCATCATATTGCACTACAGAACCTAAAGAAGTTTCAGGCATAAAATTGAAGTCAATACTGTTTTAAGGAAATCAGGAAACCCATGATGCACACTTTGCATTACAGGAACGCCATCCATATACTTAAAACATCATAATAGGTAATCAGGCTTTATACCTATCCAAAATAGATGTTTCTTCTGAAACACTTCTAAGAGATTGTTTCATTTTACGGAAAACCTAAGAATCAATAGCATTTGTTCTCAATTAAAAGTAAGCCCAGCATTTCACAAGCCTTAAAAACTGAAAACAGATAAGCAGTGTAATATGATCTCAAACAAGAGTTATAGCTGCAGTATACCATAGTGACAATAAGTCATCTATGTATTATTCATAAGGAGAAATATATTTAGCATTGTGTCTGTCTCAACCCTTGATGTTTGTGTATGGATATTGGCTACTAAGCATTGCATTATATGTTCAGCTGTTTCACTTCTCAGTAGATTCACAACTGTCAGCAGTCGTTACAAGATTTTTGTAACCGGACAGAAAGATGCCCTTTAGCTTGGATTTGCATCAAAAAGCATAAAGTGATGACTGTAGCAAATGAATTTTATTCTGTGGCAACTTAAGTTGCTTGTCCATGCTAATATCCACATCCAATCTATATTGGAAGCCCACCCAGTTGTTTCTACTATCGAGACTCTGATTCATTGAACCGAGTTGGCTCTTAACGTTCTGCTCCATCCTCTCCATAATATCCGTGTAGAGACAGAAATTGCATGTTGATGAAGATTTTAGTTTACATGTGTCAACTAAGGTCAGATGATACAACCTCGAAATCTCTTATTTGAAGTGAAAGATGCAAACTTGAGCCTTCAGGTATGCCTAAAGGAGGATTAGTACAACATGTATTATCAACTCCATACAACTCCCACTCTTTGATCCCACATTTTTCCAAAGCAGAATTTAACCTTTGTGCATCGTTTTGAGATGGCCAGCACCCATCTGGACTGACAAGAACTGCCCCTGTATAAGATTGCCCTGCAGCTTGAGCGGCCCCACTGTAATAGAACAACCCCCAGCTTAAATCATCAGCAACATCTACGATTCTCCAAAACTCTCTTGAGACGACTCCATTGTCTAAAACAGTGAATATAAAAGTTCCAGAAATAGATCCTCTTTTTACCCTGTACCGCCTTCTTCTCCAAACTTTCTTCCCATCCAATGTTTTTACTTGAAATACCGGTTCATACCAAAATGACCCTTTTACTTTACCCCTGTAGAAGAGTTGATATTGACAAGGAAACTGATCATATGCAGGATTTTGGCCAGCTACTACGCGCCAGCTTGATTTCAATTCCCCTAACCATCCAACGAAAAGGTCTTCTGCAACCTCATGGCTCAGAGGACTCCCTCTGAAAAAGGAAAGAGGTTGAACATCGGGTTTCATTAGGATTTCAGCACTCAAGCCAAGACAGTTGTGTTTCTGCAACACACATAGAGAAAAAGCTTCTAATTTGGGACTCTCATATGATGCAAGGCAACGATAACTGCATACCTGATCAGTTGGAGGACACTTATTGAGACAAACAAGAGCTTTTCTACAGTTGGGATCTAGAAGACAGTCTCTTATTTGAGGACCACAGTTCTTAATCATACAATAGAGAGTTGAAAATCCTTTTGCACGCAAGTTTTGCAATATCGGGACTGGGCTTACATATGAATTGATCAGTATAAGTAATGAGAACCGAATGCCATCACTGTTGTGACGATCCCATGCCTCTTGTACAGTTCTTAATACTTCTAGAGACTCTTTCATCTCATTTCCTTGCACTGAAAGGAGAAGTTTCTCAATCATGGTCTGATTATTGTTTGAGACCTGTAGTCCTCCTAACTTGTTTTGAAGAGCAGGGCAGCAATCAAAACAGACAACAGTAGGAATCATCCCAGTGTTTTGCAAGGCCCACTTGACAGAATCTTGATTCTGAACACTAATTATGATCAAAATACCAGTTTGAGCTAGAGCTAACTTAACCTTTTTTTCTTGTTTAGCCAAAACGCTGTCTGTAAGCACAAGCAATTCGTAGCCTTCATCTATCCATTTCAGTTTTGCTGCCTGCCAAAGAATTCCCATTAACAAATATCCCCATCCACACATTATAGCACTACGAATTTCAGGAAAACCACAGTCTCATATACTAACTCATTCACTTTACGCAGAAAAATAAACAACTATAATGCCCCCAACCACACATTCTACTAGTACTTTCAGGTAAATCACAATCTCCTACACAAAGACGTTCATTTGAAAGCAGAAAAAATACAGTACTATAATACCCCATCCACACATTCTACCACTACTTTCAGGAAACCCACAATCTCCTACATCAACTCATTCACTTTAAGCAAAACAATACAGCACTATGATGCCCCCAACCACACATCCTTCTACTCCGACACCACAACCTCCTGCACTAAAACATTCATTTCAAGCAGGAAAAGATACAGTAATATAATGGCCCCATCCACAAATTCTCTAGTACTTTCAGGAAAACCACAATCTCCTACACAAACACATTCATTTTAAGAAGAAAATTTACATTACCATAATGTCCCCATACACCCATTCTAATGCTACTGTGTTCAAGAAAACCACAATCTTCTACACATTCAGAAAAAATACAGCTGTGAAATCTGAATTGAGAATTGAGTTTATAGCTGCATACCGTATGGATCATAACATCTTCCCATGGGGTATTCTTCAATGGACTGGTACTCCCATCTCCCACAATTGCAACAAGCTTTGCCACTGCTTTGGTGGAGAATGCTTCTTGATTATCCATGGTTTCTGCCACCGCTAAAATGGGTTTGCACTTGAAACTTCTGCTGGACTTGATTATGGGTGAAGTTATGCTGAACTTGAAAATGGGTGAGGTTCTGCTAATCTTAAAATTAGGCGAGGTTGAAGGAAACGAGGAGAACAAAATAGTCACACTTCTTGGATGCCCGTTCCCATACTTGACAAACTTCAATTGACTCGAGAGATAATCCCTATGATGTCTGTAATCAATGTTCAATTTGGCTTCCATTGGAATTTCAGACACAGATAATAGGAAGCAATCTAAGAATATGCGGATAGATTTCCCGGACTTGGGTTTTCATTATGGATTTGGGGAACTATTAAGAAGCCATGGTGTCTGATTGTTGACCATAGACAAATTGCGCCTGATTGTTGAGAATACCCGAATGGGGTTTGGGAACTGGATTATCGAGAAGCCATCATCGTGTTCGATTGTTGACCGTACAAAATTGATTACGCCTTAAAAAGTACTAATGATATCATCATCGCAAAGATTTTTTCTTTTTAAAATTGAATAGCTCCATACATTTAAAAAATAACAATTGGAAGACGACGTTAACGTGCTGTGCTAGACTTTTATATCGGTGTTTTTTTTTAAAAAAAATCATGTCTGCCTTGCGTCTTACATTATTTGTATTTGTGGGAGTTTCTAAGTTGATGTACATTTATTGCATTTTGTGTATTATCTTTTGGGTGGTCTTTTGATATATAATGGTCTTTGTTTTTTCTTTTGTAATTATTGTTGCAAGTAGTGAGGAGGATAGCATCGAAACGAGTCAAAAAAATTATGCCCAATGTTTATGATAAGTTATAGCTTCCAACTCTTCCTTTTAGCTTGATGTTTGCTTATCTATGATGTTGTAGTGTTAACAAGATTTTATAACAGAGTACTTTTACATCAAATAAAAATGCATCTTATAAATAACCGAAGAACAACGTTGCAACATGACGGACCCCACCCCTCCATTAGATCAAACTACCTCTCTACAAGTTTGTTATATACCCAAATCTATTTATTCTTGTTGTCTACATTGATTTTTAATAGAGCACAAGCCCATGGTTACTCTAGTCTCCACTAGTGATTTGTTTGGCATGAGCACTCTATTGATAACTTGATTGTAAAGGTGAGTAAATTGGTGAATGAAAATAACCAAATTGCTTCATGGTTAGACCTTGTTGGTTCCCTTTACATGTGGACCAAACATTGTTGGTTCCCATCATATATGGTGCATGGTCAAACCTCGTTGATTCTTATTGCTTGTGGGTGCATGGTCGGACCTTTTTGGTTCGCATTACAAGCCAATGTTACTAACCAAATCTATGCTTATATTATTTTATTCAATTTCTACTAAGAAATTTGGGAACTCAAAAATATATTGGGCTTTGGAAGTAGTAAATCCTTGTTGAATCCATATGAGTGAAAAATGGTATGATCATGTTTATTACATGTGCTTGATAGTGATGTTATTGTTGGCCATTTTGGCCCACATACCAAGCTTATGTCGGGTTTGAACATATGAACAAGGTCCCAATTGTTGAATGGATCAAGTGGTTATGAGCAGGCTCAGCATTGCAAGTGAAGGGGTCCAGGGAGGTTTTCATTGTACCGAGCAGTTGTAGGAACAGATCTAGAACAGGCCTAAGTTTGTTCTCTTCCAACTTTTGGCTAAGTATAGCACCTAAATTTTCTTTGGAGGAAGTGCTCCACATAAAGCCCACAACAAATGTACAAGGTTTTATTCTTTTGGGAGTTTTGTCCCACTTTATTTGGCTAAGTGTTGGATTTTTTTTGGGAGTTGTGTTTTAAACTTTTGTTCAAGAGTCGGGAATCGTTTCGGACATTTTGTTCGAAACAATTTCCTCGAAGGGTCATTGTTTCGAAGTTGGTCCTTTACAAAAATCACAAGGGGCACTTTTTTAGGCAAAGTGTCCCAAATAATTTCCCTGAAGGGTACTTTTTTCGGGGAAATGGTCCAATGCGAAAACTCTGAAGGATATGTCTCTTGGGGAAACGGTCCACTTCAAAGTTTTTGAAGGGTACTTTTCTTTCAAAGAGGGCACTTTTTAAAAGCTCAAACGATATCTGTTTCAAGCAAAGTGGCCAAGACAATTTCTCCAAAAGGTTTTTTCTCGGGAAAATGTTTCAAACACTTTTTTCAAAGGTTACTTTTCTTTGCCAAAAGGTCCAATGTAGAAAGCACGAATGGTCAGTTTATTAGGTAATTGTCCTCTTCAATTTTATCAAAGGGTCATGAAAGCCCAAAGGATCTTTTTATAGGAAAGTGGCCCAAAGTAGAGTTTATGAAGGGTAAGTCTTCAACAAGGTGGACCAAATAGAATATCTGAAGGGCACTTTTCAAAAGCTCTGAAGGACACTTTTCAAACACATGAGTCTAAATTTGACGGTCTATGGGACATCAAATACGTTCGTGTGGATGTCAAGTTTAACGATAGAGCAAAGAAAACCCATTTGAGCTTAAGATTGATGGTTGCATGACTGTTAATGACAATCATGCGAATGTCATTTGATGAGAGCGAGGACGTCAATTTTAAGCTCACAAACTAGCTATTGGATTTCAAGTAATGGGTCCCAATTGATCAAATAGTATGCGCTTAATCATTCATCAAGATCAGATGGAGTGAGGCATAGTCAAACTAGTCAGTGAATCCAAAGAGCTAATGAGTCGAGGACAAGTGTCAAAAGCATGCGGGTCCTGGTAGAAGATAGATGGCTTGCAGACATTCGTGCACAGGTAGATTGATGGAGTGAGTTGGTCAATGAGTCAAAGATCTGGATCAAGCATCGATAACCAATGAAAATTAAGGTTAAGAGTAATGATGAGACCATGATTCTTGATGAGGATTGAAAGGCTATTTTTGACCATGAAAGCAAGGTTTTGTAGGGTCTTCCTGACACCATTGGAGCTGGTTCAAATGCCACAGAGCAGTCTAGCTGATATAGTCAAGCATGGAGAATACAAAGGGGCCATCATTGGAGCTTATATTGATCTCTAGTTCGATAAATTAGAGCTTACATAGTTCTTTCTTGTGACTAGTCACCAGGTTAAAGAAGGATCTATGTATAATGAATTCTAGGTCCCTATAGAGATATAATAGGTTTATTTGAACCTATTATAATGTAGAAGGTGATAAATGATCCATGGGTGCGTTTAATATAAAAATGTCCTTAGATTGGTTTTCCATCTATAGGTGGGACCTACGATCCAAATATGGAAATGGGTGAGCATGTCCTAAATGTAAGGGGTGCCCATCATCAAAAAAATAGGTACTCCACCGCCCAAGGCATGGCATGATTTTCAGTATTAGGATTTGAGGATTTGATCCTCATAAGCATGGCAAGTGGACTTAGGTTCCCGAGGTGGTGAGATGGTACTTGGAGAGGCAATTAAGGGCATTATTTTTGTTTAAATAGACTTTGACACTATGCATAAGAAGCCCTTGTCTTTTAGTGAGATCCCCCAGCCAATGAGAGGAGCTCGATGATTAGTGGGACAACAAGATATCTATTTGTTAATCAATACACTCATGTAAAAGGCAATCAAAGCCACCTCACTCCTTGATCTAGAGGGCTTTCCTCCACTCTTTGAGCGCCAAAAGTTCCCTCTCTCTTGCTTCTCTTCTACTATAAGTATAGCCTTTGAGCTATTATTTTGGATCCCTCTCTGGGGCATGACTAGACTCTACCAAGATTGAGCCTTGTAACCTCTTGAGATAAATAAGATGACTGATCTCAAATTTCATGATATTAGCCTAGTGTGTTCATGTCAGTTTAATTTGTATAAGTGGTAGAGCCTTCTCCCTTACCAAGTTCTGATCTCACCTAGCTAATAGATTGTTTGGTTATGTAGGGTTTAATGTTTGATTTCATTTTACTGAAGCCAATAGTGGACATGTTGATTGGATTAGTGCCTTGAACTAGTCCTCTCCATCATCTCCCTTAGGTTTCATTCACTTGATGAACATCTTCATGAAATGTTGATGCATTATAAGCATTTGGAGTCATAGATCCCATTATTCATTTCTATCTCAATAGTGTTTTAGAGGCTCAAGTATGAGTGGATAGACAATCTTCATGGTGCATCACCACAAGTTAGAATAGGTTTTACTTTTGTTGCTCCTTCTCCCTTTTCACCCCAACCAATGTTAGATTTTAGAAGCAAAGGTCCAAAAATGACACATTAGATGAACTAACCTCATTAAAAATCCTAGAGGTCTAATTTGGATATAGGCAACCCACTACCTCAGACCATTCCCATGTTAGTCTAGGTGTGGGTCAGACTTGAACAAATCTAACCTCTATTGGGTGGTATCTAGATAGCTAACAGTTCTGGCATGCTCAGTGGGACAACTTTCAAGTGCCTTGAAGCATACTCTAAAGGCATTATAGGGAATTTGGAAGCTAAAGACATCAACATCATTTACAAACATCTTGGTCAGAGTCAAGCATCTTTGGGAGGTTTACAATCAACCTCAAGTTCAGAGGTACCAGTGGTTTTATGGTTGCAGAGCTAAGAGAGTTTTGTCATGATTCTAAATTCAGTTCACATATTGCATAAGGAGCCATGCCATCTTATAAGGAATATTTATGCTCTCCACCCCCATATCCACTCCCATATCCACCTTATCATAGCCCATATGGCCCATATAATCCACATCCTCCATATTATCAAGAGTATCCACCATACTTTCAGCCCCCTCCACCTCCATGGAAACCTTCTCATCCTCATGACCAATCCTATTATCACCTCCCTGCCTCTTCCAATCCACCTGCACCAAACAATGACTACCTATATTCAGAGATCTGAGAGATTAAGAAAAGAAAGAGATGGGTTGCAGGAAAGCCTTAAACAATAGAAAAGGGGAGAATGGAAAACTCTTATCCCTCACCAAAATACTCCTACAAACCAGCCACAATGGGCTAAGTTTGTTACCCCATCTCCCTTTCTTGCCTCCTTGGTCATTGGAGAATTCTTGGTCCATAATAGTTCACTTAATGACAAGGAAAATCTCTCTATTATCCCTAAATTAGTAGCAGATACTTTGAATCTAAGGTACGAACCTATACTTGACATTGTTTTACAATAGAATGGGTCTCCCATGAAAGTATTTGGCATTGTTAGAAGCCTCCAACTTACTTTTCATGCCTACCCTAAACTTTCAGTTGTACAACACCTTATGGTAACAGATTTGTTGCCTCATCGTGCCTTATTTTTGGGTAGTGACTTCATGACTAAGGTTAGGGGGTACTTTTTCAAAGACTTGTCTCATATGGTGTGCAAGCTTGAACATGATGTGGAGGTGAAAATCAGGTTTGAGCCACTCTCTAAGTTCCACGTTGAGCCTCTTCCCCCAACCTCCCAAAAGGCAGATTGCTTTCACCTTCCCTCTCCAAAGAAATCCACTTGTGCTCGAGATCCTATACTTGCCAAAGAACTTGAGGTGATGCCCACATGGAAGCCTTCATGGGCCGTGGATCCTAATTTCATCATGACCACCCTTGACAAGGAGGATAAGAAAGAAGGAGAAGGTGTAAAGTCTGTTATTGACCCTTCATCTACTATTACTCAAACACCTATTCCCCCTTTTCACATCTCTTCTCAATCTTAAGAGATTCCCAAAAGAGCATTAAAGATCCCTAGTTGGAAAAATCCCCTTTCCAACATCAATCAGCTTGATGTTATCTACTGCTCACCCACCCCCTCCTCTCTTCAAGATCATTCAAGTACACCAAAATCAGAGTTGGATCATTAAAGTATAATAGACAAACTATCCAAGATGGTAGAGGAAGGGTTAGTCATTCAAGAGATTGACAGTGACACAGTTGTAGCTGAGCCTCAAGAGCATGTTAGAGAAGACAATTCTAGTGTCTATGAAGAAGAGATCCAAATTGGAGCCCCTATGCACCCTAATGGATTAGAAAGTAAGCATAATTAGGAATTAAGTGATAAAGGACAACTATAATGCCATAATGATGAAGCTGAGGCAAATGAAACACAAACTAACCTTTTCATAAGAGACCAATTAGATGGCAACATCCATGATGATGTTATTAATATTGAACTCAGGAATCCATTAGAAGACCAGTGGCAACACTTGTGTTGGGAGTTCTTGGGTGAGATTGAGCAACTTAGCAAGGCAGATTTAAGTGATGAAGTTGAACAACAGGATGGTGTTTTAAATGAGAAATTAAATACAACACAAGAGATGTTAATCCAAGAAGAGATTATACTTGAGTGGACTAATGAGTTTTCACCTTCCATTGATGATGAGGATGAGCAAACCTTAGTTGACCAAGAGCCTTGTGATGACCTTGCCCAAGAGAAAGAGGTGGGTAATCAACCTAATGTCTTACAGGTAGATGGTAGAAGTAGAAAAGAGCTTGGTGATTTGTACATTGACTGAGATGTGATGTCATTTTGGGAAGACTTAGAAGATTTATACCTGAACCTAGATGCCTCACCACTCCATTATTTGAGGCCCGAAGAAAAAAAATCTCATCAAAGATGTTGTGATAGTTGGCCACTTGAGGTCCAAGGAACAGAGTCAGTGTTAGCCCTTGACTAATGAGGCAGAGAGAGAATTATTGATGCAAGAAAAAAGAGTTTGGGAGAAAGATTATTGGGTCTTGGATCCATATCTTCAATCCCTACACCTAATAATGGAGACAAGAGACCTAGTTGCATCATCAAGAAGACACGAGCATCCATTTGCTACCATCTGCAAAAAAATGCCATCAAGGAGAAACAATCATGTTTTAAAGATCCATGCTACATCAAATAAATTACCTTTTGACCTTGGAGGAAAACTTGTTACCTCAGGTTAGTTATTCTAGGTTTATTTTATTTCAATGAGTAGCACAAGCAGTGGTATGTTCCCCCTTTCTTTGTTTTCTTATAGGTTAGTGGTCCTTGTGTTGTTAGTTTAGGTTCCCCTTTTATTTTATTTTTCTCCTTTGGTCTTTGTTTTGTTTCAAGAGGTTAGAACAAGATTGACATATGGTCTGGGTTCCCAAAGTATAGCAAGCATGCTTCTCTATGAGTCACCAAAAATGTTGGCCATTTTAGCCCACATACCAAGCTTCTGCCTGGTTTGAATAGATAAATAGGGTCCCAATTATTGAATGGATTAGGTGGCTATGAGTAGGCTCAACCTTGCAAGTGAATGGATCCAGGGAGGTTGTCATGGTACCAATCAGTTGTAGAAATAGATCCAGAAAAGGCCTAAGTTTGCACTCTTCCAACTTTTGGCTAAGTATAACACCTAGATTTCCTTTGAAGGAAGTACTCCACATAAATCCCACAATAAATGTACAAGGCTTTATTCTTTTAGGAGTTTTGTCTCACTTTATTTGGCTAAGTGTTGGATTTCTTTTGGGAGTTATGTTTTGGACTTTTGTTCAAGTGTCGGGAATCATTTTAAACATTTTGTTTGAAATAATTTCCCCGAAGGGTCATTATTTTGAAGTTAGTCTTTTACATAAATCTTGAGGGGCACTTTTTCAAACAAAGTGTCCCAAACAATTTCCTCGAAGGGTGCTTTTCTCGGGGAAATGGTCTAGTGTGAAAATTCTAAAGGATATGTCTCTTGGGAAAATGGTCCACTTCAAGGTTTCTAAAGGGTACTTTTCTTTCAGAGATGGCACTTTTTAAAAGCCCAAAGGATATCTTTTTCAAGAAAAGTGGCCAAGACAATTTCCTTGAAGGGTCTTTTATCGAGAAAATGTTCCAAACACTTTTTTGAAGGGTACTTTTCTTCACCAAAGGGTCCAATATAGAAAACTCGAATGGTCAGTTTATCAGGTAAGTGTCCTCTTCAATTTTCTCGAAGGGTCATTTCTCAAGAAAATGGTCTAAAAGTGAAATCCCAAAGGATCTTTTTATAGGAAAGTGGCCCAAAGCAGATTTTTCAAAGGGTAAGTCTTCAACAAGGTGAAATAAACAAAATATCCAAAGGGCATTTTTCAAAAGCTCTAAAGGACACTTTTCAAACACATGAGCCTAAATTTGATGGTCTATAGGATGTCAAATACATCCGTGTAGATGTCAAATGATAGTCACACAGATGCCAAGTTTAACGACAAAACAAAGAAAATCTATTTGAGCTTAAGATTGATGGTTGTGAAAACGCTAATGATGGTCATGTGAACGTCATTTGATGAGAGCAAGGACGTCAATTTTAAGCTCAAGAACTAGTTGTTAGCTTTCAAAAAATGGGTCCCAATTGATGGGGACTAGTTCATAAGTATCTCATGAATTTTTTTGACATTGAAGATTTGGGAAAAGGTTGAATGAAAGTTATATTTCTTTTTTTGTATGGCATTGAATAAATACAAGCACATATCAACCAAGCTCTCATAACTTCAAAATGCATGTCAACATTTTTGTTTTATGCATCAATTTCTTAATGTTTTTTAGTCTGTAAACAATCTTGATCAGTTTGTAGACAACATGATGGCTAAATTTAAAATTGATATCATCTCTATATTATTTTTAAAAATAAAACATAATTAGGGTAGTGGAGTACTAGGTATCCTAAACTAGTATTCTCAGAAGAAAACTTCTTTATGTTATTAGATGTTTGTGATTGGCATGGACCATATTTTGGCACTTATATGTTGAGTGAGGGTATATTTGGAAGAGGTAACATTATTTTAGTAACTTTTACTATTGAATTAGATTTGGGGTTTCCTCTTGTCTAGTTGGTTGTATAAAAGACAATGATTTTTTTTGATTATAAGAGTATCAATTTGTTGTGATAGGTACAAACTATGTATATATTTAGTCCTCCAAACATTATTGGAATTTGATGAAGTTAGAGTCTGCTTTGATCAATTTTAAATAATTGGTACAACAAACATTTTTGGAATTCAATAAAGTAAGAGTCCACTTTAATCAATTTTAAATAATTGGTACAACTTCTTGTTCAGGGTTCTTTTGCTAATATATTACTTTTCATTTTGATCCTATATATGATGATGATAGATACACTAATATTTTTAGAATTAATCTTATGAATATTTATAAGAATTTAAAGTTAATTTAGAGAGCTAATAGGCTATTCCAAAGAATTATGACTGATGCTCTTAATGCTTTCCCTCATGATCATTGCCCTTGAAATATTTGGTATAATGTGGATTACAAAAATGTTCACAAGTTAACTAAGCGTATTATGTCTCAAACACCCTCTAAAGCCACGCTCATCCAAAAATTATATGAAATTATTCTTATAAAAAAAAAATTACAATACTTGTATAACAAACGAAGAGTTATCCTACACTAACTCTTATTGAATCCCAAGTGATTATGGAGATCATTTTTACCCCAAAAATTTGTGTGACATTACTAGCCCCCATAAATGGTATACATATGCCACCTCTCTCTATGAGGCTCCCAATCAACCCCCCATTCAAGTGAATCCTAGACAACTTAATTGTCATTTCTTTACTGACAAGATGGTCCTTAAGGCCCTTTTTAAAATGAAGTCTAATAAAGCCAAAGATGAAAATTCAAAGGCTTAATTCCTCCATCATAGCCCAGTTGTTCTTGATGTCCATACCTCTAATCTTATTTATTTTATTGTTCCTCATGGTCTTCCCCGAGCTTGGACATCCCATATTATTCATCCCATCTTCAAATCTGGAGACTGTCTTCAACTAGGGAACTACCTTACCATCATAATTGGGCATACTTTAGCTAAGCTTTTTTCTATAGTGCTAGATGACTATATCTCCATATGGATAGAGACAATAAATTTGGGAAATATTTAGAAGGAATCACCAAACAAGTGATCACATATTCACTCTTACACCCATCATTGAGGAAGTAAAAGCTAACAAATAAAAGGTATTTTATTGTTTTGTAGAATTTCATAAGGCATTTGATATAGTACCAAGGCATCTTTTGATTCAAAGGCTTAAAGACTTGGGGCTTGATAATTTAGTAATTACTTTGGTAATGACTTTATATGAGTTAATTTATGGGCATATTCATACTGAAATAAGCACCACAGATAACATCCACAGTGCCATAGATTTGAAATAGGGTTGTCCACTCTCACCAACTCTTTTTAGGATTTATATTGATGAATTAGAGGACCTTATCTCCATAAATTTGGGTGGTATGAGTGGTGTAGCATCTTTGGAATTTACATTTCTATTTTATTATTTGTAGATGAGATTATTTTGCTTTTACACTCAATTACAAGTCTTGAAAACGAACTTGATACATTGAGCAATATATTTGTGATAAGAATGGCCTTGAAGTAAATCTTTCAAATATTAAAACCATGGCATTCAATGTAATGAAGAAAATAAAATCTAAAATCAATACAAAGAAAAATAGGTCAAGGTAATGCACTCTTACACCTACTTGGGTGTGGTTTTCTCTAAACCATGTTTTAGACTTATACTTGAAATAGAAGCAATACTTATCAAAGGATTATGTAACATTGACATCCTTGAAAAGATAATGTTTATAACTATAATTTTAAGATACCCAATAAAGATTCAACTTTTCCATATATTATTTACTCCCACACTATTGTATGTGTATGCACCTAAATCTACTCACCTCGCTAATTACACTAATTTCACTAATTTAATCTAAAAATATATTTATTAGCTAATTTAACTAATATCCCATTTCATACATCCTTCAAACCTTATTCCATCCCATGATGAATTAATCCCTCCATTAACCTACTGACTAAACCCATTTACCTACTAACCTACTCCCTTAGCCACTTACTAGTTTAAAAATATAATTTATTCTACCTGCCCATCTACCACCCTATTCTTAGATATTCCTAAACCCTTAAACCCTAATAGATATTTATAGAATTAGAGAATTCTAGAAATCTCCTTTATTTTATCCCTATTTCTCTAAAATTTTATATTCTAGAGAATTCCATGGAATTAAAAATTCCATGAAAATTCCCTAGCCATTGATTTTCCATCCATCTCCTATTAAACCAAGTCACCTCCCTCCATGGAAACTTACTTAAAAACTTGTAATCAACTTGTCACCTTACCATATTGCTATCATAACACCCTCTTTGCATCCATTTTAGCCATTATCAAAGCCATCTTCAAAAGACAAAATCCCTTTGGAAGCCATTATCAAGCATTATGCAAGCAATCCAACATCCAAGTTATTTTCCATCCAAAAACAGTTTTGCAATCCTAGAGAGGAGATACAAAGAGGTAATGTGATGGTAAGAAATCTAATAAAATGCTGATTATCTCTTTCATTCCTCTCTATTTGATGTTTTTTTAGATTTTGGTATTATTATTACTTAAATAAGTAATATAAAAAAATCTAAAATTTGGGAAAACATAGGGCGACCATGGTGGGACTAATCTCCTTGTCCATAAAATTATGTAATTTATAATTTGCTTAATTTTTTAGAAATGGTGGATGAATTCTCTTAGCTTGTTAAAATTTTGGTAGAAACTTCTATCATTTGCATAACTGTTTAAATTAGATGTTGTTATTCTAATAAAGTTATGAATCTTTTAAATGAATTGATCAATTTATAAATTTGTTAAAACATGTTTCATATAGAAAATTAGCATAGTGGAAGGAGATCCTTTTGATTAACAATTTTTTTATCTTAGATATGATCTAGCAGCTTATAGGGATAATTGGACAAGACATCAAAGTAGCATGCCCAGTTTGATTAAAATTGTATTTTCCTACACTTTCTTTTTGCTATCAAAATATGAACTGCACAATTGCCATGATTCAACACAAGAAAATGATTTTGTATGTCTAAATTATCAGCTTTTTGTATCTTTTGTGTTTTGCTTTCCTACAGGGGATGGAACACCATTATCAAGCCAACATTCTAGGTGTCCACCTAGGCACTTACAACAATCCACGATTTGGTAAGATGTGATTTTATACCTAACATTCTAGTTTGTTTATTTTTCAAGAAATAAGGGAAGCTTTCATCTCAGATCATCTTCTCCCTTTAAACATGTGCAACAAAAATCATCATAACAATATTAATTGAGAGGTTTGGATTTTATGAAACTTACATGATAATATATCTTCTACCATGCTGTAAATATCTATTTTTTAATTGTCAATCATAATATAATTATTTAACTCATTGATCAGATCAGTATTAAATCATGTCAAAATTAGGACCTGATCACCATATTGTCAAGACTAGTTACAACTTTGTCTATTTTAATGCATCTCAAATAGGTCTTCTGCCTAGCATCTTCTTGATTTTTGGGTTTTTGTGGACAAAGACATTTTGGGTCATCTATTTATTTTATCATAGATATCACTATTAACAAATTTGTCACATATTGAGCATTGGAATTATTATTAAAGATTATTTTTATTTGGCTATATGACATTGAAGCTTTCAATATTAATAAAGCTACTCTCTTTACATCCCTACTATGAGAATTTATAAGCACCTGCACTATAGGAGGGATCAATCCTTCGATTGTAATCCAATCATTGTTAATAGGCTATTCTTCACACAAGTGTTGTATCTATTTAAGATCATTCATCTCCTTTACCTCATCCCTTGACTACAACTTGGGCTTGGCTGCTTTGATCTTAAGATAATAATTGCATTCCACCCATTCTTCAATTGATAATAAGATTAAGGCACCCCATTTCATTTTCTTAATCTTTGTGTTTTTAGGAGGGGGGTCATATAAACACTTCAATTTTCATTGATTTTATATATTTACTTCTTGTTTCATTGTATATATTTGTGCATTCCTCACATAGAATAGTTAATCAGTAAATTAATCATGTTGTGCTTGTTTGTCATCCTTTTTGATTATAGGATAGAATGTGACGTGGAATTCATCCCCACACATGGGATTAGTCACTAGGGTTCAATAACATGTGTTTCATCACCACGCACTAGACCAAACTCTAGGTTCTAGTGGAGTATAAAATTTAAGAGAGCTATCATTAAGCACCTAAGTGGAATTTCCCATAAAGGGTTCCATGAAGTGAGGGGTGGTTAAGCTCCAATACGTAGGGTGGTTAGACAACATCCTATATAGACTTGGGTCCCACTGTACCTTCATGTATATTAGGGATTCCCCTAGAAACCTTTGTGCAAACCTAACACAAGACCTTTCAGCCATAACAGGCATTTTGTTGTAAGAGACAGGATAAACTCCTAAGAATCTATTAAGTGTAGATAGGGTCAAGAGGGTTTGGTTGATTACATAATGGGTCACTAACCTAAAACCTCACCTCTAAAGCTATCAAATGGTATGATCATTGGGTTACATAACCTTTTTAGTTTACTAAATTAGGACTTGTCACTATGTGTGTTGTTTGTGTTGTGATAGACCTGTATCATTTGTAAACTGAGTCGGCCACACCCATTTTATTTTTGACACCTTAGACACCCACAAGATAATATCCATTCTTAGACATCATAAGCATATCCATCCCATCATTACATCTATCCCAAACCATGCCCTTCCTACATTTTACACTCATCTCATTTCTTTCACACCCTAATCTTTCATCTTCCATCTATCTAATACCCATCTTATAGCCTCTATCCATCCCACTAATATTAAACCAAATCCATCCTATATCATCAACTCATCCTGTGTTGTCCAGTCATCGTACATTTTCCACTCCCTATCCTAGACAACATATAATATCTATCCTATATCTTTTACCCATCCTCCAAACCCTTCATATCCATCCCAAACAACATCTATTATATATCCTTATCCTAAGTAACCACTATAATCCATCTTATATCTTATATCCTCCATCCATCCTATATCTTCCCTTACTTATCCGTAATAACATCTCATATGTTTTATCCATCTAAAATAATGAAAGATATAAAATAATGAGATAAGTATGAGAAGAATGAAAGCTATAGGTTGGGTATTAGATGGATATAACATATGAGATGTTGTTTGGGTTAAGTAAGGGAAGATATAGGATGGATGGAGGATAGAAGATATAAGATGGATTATAGAGGTTACTTAGGATAAGGATATACAATGGATGTTGTTTGGGATGGATATGAGGGGTATGGAGGATGGGTGAAAGATATAGGATAGATATTATATGTTGTCTAGGAGAGGGAGTGGAAAATGTGGGATGCGTGGACAACACATGATGAGTTGATGATATAGGATGGATTTGGTTTAAGATTAATGGGATATATAGAGGTTAGAAGATGGGTATTAGATAGATAGAAGATGAAAGACTAGGGTGTGGAAGAAATGAGATGAGTGTAAGATATAGGAGGGGTGTTGTTTGGGATGGATGAAAGGGGTGGAGAATATGAATAAAAAACCTTTTGTGTAGGTGACCTACCTCTTTCCCGGTGTAGTAATGGGTCCCTAGCTATGCAAAAGGATAATCCTATCACTTATAAATTTGGACCTACAACCTTTTCTAGTGTAGGGTTATTATCAAAAGAATATATTGATGAATAAGGGGAATCATGGCTTATCCTAAAGATTAGGTCCTCACTTATCCTAGAAATAGATACCCCTACATCCAAAAAATGTTATAAAATATGCATTATCAAGGGAAAGGACTAGGGAAACATGAGCAAAGCAGGGCTGAACCCATCATAATTCAAGAACATCCACAATATCTTGGCCTAGGGTAAAAACTAATTGATGATGACTTAAACAATATTATTGTGGATACTAATTTTTTCCTTGAGGAATATCTCTCTGACAAAGAAATTGAAATGGGTTCCATTTATAGTTTTTTTGAGGAGCTTGCTACCACAAACCTTTTCCCAAACACCACTATCTCCACCAACAACATGTCTCTCTGCTACCCCTCACTAATTGACTTAGATCAACATCAAGAACCATCCTTTGATATGTTTCAGAATGATGAGGCCATCTTATAATTTCTGGGAGCATGAGACTTCATGCCTTCCAGTGATCATAAGATAGGATTTTCCATTAATCTCTATTAATCAGATTATTTTGGGGAACAACAACATCCCCATGACCAAACTGAAGATGAATTATCTAAAGAAGAAGATATTCCTCAAAATCTAAAAGAATTTCCACATGACTTGCCAGAATCAGAAGAGTACATAGAAATTAATATAGAACTATTGGATTGTTTTGCTTCAGATGTTTTGAAACTATCATTACCTCCCTATCTACAAGATCAGTCACCCTCTCTCATTGAGGAGGTGATTGAAGTCAATGTTGGGATTGAAAAACATCCCAAATTAGTCAAACTAGGGGCATCTCTAACACCTAAGGAATGTCAGATTATTATTGAATTACTCAAAGAATTCATCAATATATTTGCATGGAGTTATTCTGACATGCTATGACTAGATCCCTCCTTGGTTGTGCATCATTTGGTGGTTCATATTCATGCAAAACCAATCAAGAAAAAGTTACGTGAGATGCATCTAAAAGTATCTCTATTAGTTAATGAGGAACTACAAAAATTCTTGGAAATAGGCTTCATCCGAACCAACAACTATTCCAATTGGATCTCTAATATTGTCCCTGTGGCTAAGCCACAAGGTGGGATTCATATTTGCATTGATTTTTGTGATATTAACAAGGCATGTCCCAAGGATGAATTCCCTCTTCCAAATATTGATATGATCATGGACTCAACAATGGGATATGAAATGTTATCTCTCATTGATGGTTTTTTAGGCTACAATAAAATTCAAATCGCACCCAAAGATCAACATAAGATAGCTTTCATCACTCCATGGGGGACCTTTTTCTATCAAGTCATGCCCTTCGGCCTTAATAATGTTGGAACTACTAATCAATAGGTAATGATAGTTATTTTACAGGACATGATGCATGATATCATTGAATATTATGTGGATGATATCCTAAGGACGTCTAGACTCAATTCAGAACATCATTTAGTTTTGAGAATAATCTTTGAGTGGCTATGAGAGTATAAAGTCAGATTAAATTTAAGAAATGCATATTTAGTATTACCTCAAGTAAGTTAATGGGTTTCATCATCTCTAGGAGAGGCATATAAGTGGACTTGACCAAAGTTAAATCAATTATGGAAATGCCTCCCCCACACAATCTGAAGCAGCTTCAGAGTCTTTAGGGAAAGTTTAAAGCTATTCAATGATTCATCTCTCAACTCACAGATAAATGTCACCCCTCCACTCATATCTTGAAGAAGGGGACCACCTTTCATTGGAGCTCTAAATGTCAATAGGCCTTAAATAATCTTAAGCAATATTTAGAAAATCCACCTGTGTTATCACCCCTTGTCACATGAAGGCCCTTGCTCTTAGATATCTATGCAACTCTTTGTGCAATAGGTTCCCTCCTAGTACAAAACAATTATCAAGGCAAGGAGTAAGCCATTTATTATCTAAATCATACTTTAATATCCTTTGAGCTAAATTATACTCCAATTGAAAAGGCTTGTTTACCTGTTATCTTTGCTATGTAAATGCTTCGGCATTATATTCTTAATAATCAAGTCTAGCTCATTAATAAGGTTCATTCTCTCAAATATTTACTATCAAAATCAGCCCTCACAAGATGAATGGCCAAATGGATTATGTTAATAAGTGACTTTGATATTGAATATGTTCATCAAAAGGCCATTAAGGGATAAGTGATAGTAGATCAATTAGTAGAAGCACCTCTTGAAGCAAAACCTATTATCACAACCTTCCTAGATGAATCTATAATGAATACTTCAAAATCTAGTGGTTAGAAGCTATATTTTATGGCTCTTCTACTATGCATGGATCAGGTGTGAGCATCCTCTTGGTTACCCCACAAGGTGACCTCATTCTAAAAGCCTTTTCTGCCTTGCTTTTCCATGCACCAATAATATTTTTGAATATGAGGCTTTAATAGTTGGCCTTTAACTAGCCATCTAATGTAATATCCAACATCTTCAAGTGTTTAGTGATTCACGGATTATAATCAAACAAGTTAATGAAGATTTCTAAACTAAGGATGAGAAATTAGTCCCTTATCATTAACTGGTGGACCAATTAAAAAATAAATTTTAGTCTATTACATTTGAAGAAGTGCCAAGGAGTAACGAGGCAACTAATTCGATGGCCACTATTAGATCTTTAATTTATCTCCCTAAAGATGTCCTTGAAGGAAATTTCCTGATCAAACATCTGATCTTACCAACTCATCAAGCTATAGATCCTTTACAAATTTTTGCTATTCCTAATCCCAGTCTCCCCTGGTACCATGAAATTTATAATTACATCCATGATAACATCTTATCACCAAACCCTAATCACCATTAGTGTAAGGCCTTCATCTACCATACCTCTCATTACACAATCCTTGGTATCATGGTCTATCAAATAGGTTATGATGGGACTTTGTTAAGATGCCTAAACATGAAAGAGGTTTATCTCATGATCAAGGAGGCCCATGATGGTATTTATGGTGATCAGGATGGCCTTGACCAAGAAATTGCTTTGGACTACATATTATTGGCCTACCATGGAATAAGACACTTACTAGTATGTGCGTAAATGTGTAGCTTGTCAAAAACATGGTAATATTATCCATGTACCTACACAATAATTACAACATATTATGAGTCCATGGCCATTCTCTAAATGGGGACTTGATTTGATTGGAGATATAAATCCTACATCTTTAGATGGACATAAATTCTTTATCACTGCTACAGAGTATTTCACCAAATGGGTAAAAGTAATATCACTTACCTATACTATAGGTCTCCAGATTTATAAATTCATCTTTATAGATTATTTGTCATTCCTGCCAACATCATATCTGACAATGGAAAGTCCTTGAAAAATCAATAAGGTAAGGCCTTGTGCTAGTAGTACCACATCAAGCAACACTTTTCTTCCCCATATTACCCCTAGGTAAAGGAACATGCTGAAGCAACAAATAAGACCCTTATCAAGATACTCAAGAAAAAAGTTAATGAAGTAGGCAAAAATTGGCACTTGCAATTATATCCTGTGCTCTGGTCATATAGAACAAGTGTCTGAATACCTACTAGGGCCACTCCATATGCTTTAGTATATGGGATAGAAGTTATCTTGCCTTTAGAAGTAGAGATCCCCTATTTAAAAATTTCATTATGAGGCATCATCACTGATCATAATTTTAGATAGGAAAGGTTATGAAAATTGGAGCTTCTAGATGAGAAATGACAAAAGGCCCTAAATCACTTATGAACATATCAGAATAGATTAAAAGGCCAATATTATAAGAAGATCCAGTCTAGAGAGTTTGAGGTCAGTGATCTATTCCTAAAATAAAATAAAATAAATACAATTGGGGCATACCAATGCCACTATAGTACTAGTTCATGGTTCAATTAGTGCACAGTGATCCTATGATCAATTTCAATTATTAACTAAGTCATTGCCCTCTAATTATCTTGGTAAGTTTTATTTATAGATCATACTCCTATAACTTGGTCATCCATCTACCTCTGCATTCTCCTAGTTAATTATAACTCAACACTTCCTTAATGGTCATGTTTGGAATGACTACATGCACCTTATTCCTTAGAATGTAGTGCCATAACATTTTTACTGTGTTGATGAGCACATAGGCATGCTTATCCAAAGTCAAATATTTTAGTTCTATGTCTTTGAGATTGGTGCTCATGAAATCAATTGGGTGTTCTTCTCCATCCAATATTTGTGTAAAATAGGTAATGATGGTGTAATCAGAGGAGAAAGGATAAATATGAAAATCTTTCATATAATCTAGATCGATCAACATAAGTGATTTCATGATAGCATCTCTTATATCTTGGAAAGACTTATTTAATTTAGCATGCCACGCCACTTTTGCTTCTATTTAAACATAGTGTTCAGAGGCTTTATGATTTTGACAAATCCAAAAATAAACTTACGAAAAAAATTGATTTTCCCAAAGAAATATTTTAAATTTTTCTTGCTATTAGGTAAAGGTAATTTGGAAATCACATCAACTTTTTTAGAATCAATAGCAATACCTGATTTCATGATGATATGACTGATAAGCTTACCTTTGGTGACACCGAACATGATCTTCTTTGGGTTTAAAGAGATGCCATAAATCCTACACCTATCAAATACCTTATAAATATGTATTTTAAAAATCATTCAAATCAAACTTCAAAATAAAAATCCATAGCCCTTTGAAACATTGCTCCATTATTGATCAATCCAAATGGCATTTACTTGTAGGAAAATACACCCCATTTAGTCGTGAGCATAGTTTTGGATCAATCCTTTGAATTGATTAGGACCTAATTATATCCTAATAATTCATCCAAGAGGGACATGATATAGGATCCAGTCACCATTTGGATCACTTTGTCAAGGGAAGGAAACAAATAATTATCTTTATCTAAAGCTTGGTTCAAGTTTCAAAAGTCTATGCATAAACATATTTATTGATTATTTTTATGCATGGTAACTAGGTTGGCTACCCCAGTAGAATGGTGCACTAGGAAGATTATTTCAGTTGAGATTAATTTGTGAACCTATTTATGTATCAAGGGTTCCATGATTGGGTTCATGGGCCTTTGCCTCTACTCAGATAAATTTTGATCTAGGTCTAATGTAATTATGTGTGTAAATTAACTTCAGGTTGAAGTTTAAGGTATCCATATGCCTAAATAATCACATCCTTATATCTTAGCAATAACTTTTAAAGTTACTCAAGTTATAAGTTCATCCATTCAGGACCTACGTTAACGATTTGGGGTATTTATAAAGAGCCAAGATTAATGGTTTGACACTTTGATTTTCAAACTTAGGCTTATTAATTTGGGGTATAGGGATGAATGCATCAAACACCATTTCTAGTGAAATCATCCCCTTTGGGATTTGATTCCCTTAAAAATTGAGAATCCCATCTTTATCAAGTTTAACTCTAGGATTGTCTCTATCTACTTCATCAATTATCTAGGCTTCAAATACACCAACATTATTCAAGAACAAGATACTTTTTAAATCATCCTCAAAGAATTATAAATTCATCACATTATCTAGGATAGAGAGATAATGGACTAGTTCTATAGAGAAATCCTATAATTTAATGTCATCAGGGGAGTTAAGCTCATGACTAAGGATGTTAGTGAGTCAATGAATTTTTTTATCTCATAGGGATAGGGATGACATTAAATATATTGAACATATCTATTAAGTCCCATACTCTATGCTTATACTTTTAGAGGCATGATAATTTGCACTAAAATCTAATCTTAACCTAGTTGACTACTAGCTCAGAATCACTAAATACTCTCAGTTCCTTCACCTTATATTTTAATTCAAAATGTAAACCTAATATTAATGCCTCATATTCTTCCAGATTATTAGTGCAATAGAATTGTAACCCATATGAAGTTAGGTATATTTCCTTGTGGGTTTACTAGTAAAACACTTTGTCCATTGTCTTGTTTAGAATGAGCCCCCTCTACATATAGGGATCACAAGCCTATAAATTTAGGCTACATTTACAAATTTTTCATTATAATGTTTCATGCTCAACATTTATATACCTAAGTCCAAGGAGGTTCACTTTCACATTATCTATGCTGTACTTAGTTATCATATGCTTCATGCAGGGTTCCCTATCCACCCTGATCTATTTGGCTGCACCCCTCCATGAAACCAAATATGAGAGAAGTTTATGGTCATGTACCCATTTAAGGTTTTAGACCAATCCATACTAAGGAACATTTCGTAGGCCTCTAGAATCTCTACCACCTAGATGTCTATGAATTACTGAATCCTAGGCTCAGACTCTAGTTGCATATGGACATTCATAAGCTCACCTACTACTTTGACCTCTAATTTATTGAGTTAAACCACCACCTTGTCTAAATTGATGGGGAATAACACTAACTTCTCACAAATGCTTGCAGGAATTACGTTTTTTGATGTTCTTAAATACACTAGGCAGTTATGCAAGTTATTCAATAATAACCTAACTGTTAGGAGAAAGGGAGGCACTTCGGTCTTATTTTTATGAATGAGCACGTTAGTATGGGTTATTTTATACTTATTTTAGATTGGATGAGTTAGATTTTTGATTAGGGATTTTAGTATAAGATCCATTATTTTTTGATTTAAGTAAGTTCACGAAGGGTGATATTTGCTTTAATATTCTTCATGTCCTTTACTATGTTATAGCCTATCTTGTTTTGGATTGGTTGGATTTCTATAGGAGCTTTTAGTCCATAATTTGCATAGTAGGCTCCAAATTATTTGTGGGGTAAACTAATGGGTTATAAATTCCTTATCAAGGTTTTCCCTCTTTTTTTTCTATTATTGTAGGGGTTCAAGGTTCATAAAAATGTAAAAACATTAGAGGTAAACTATAAATAATAAATAAATTACCCTCCTAGCACCAACTATTATCAACCCCAAGATCTTAGTGTCCTAAGGCACTCATGAGATTGAGTGTTTCGAAGAGGAAATCATGAGACAATGCATGGGATAAAGACATCCCATCATTAATTTTTGGACTGATGCTGGTTCATTCCAAGGACTAAGTAGTTTAACCTTATTTTAATTAGAGATTAGTAATTATTACCACTAAAGGATCAATGTATGTGTGGTTGCACTTAAGACTCATTACCAACTTAAGAAACCCTTACTAATTATTTACCACTAAGTTATACCTTATTGTTTTCTAGAACAGGGGAGAGTATTTTGATTTCAAAATAAACATAAAATGGGAAGGTAAGGTAGGGTATAAAAGAGATGATTCCAAGCCTAAAAGATGTTAATGCTTCAAAAACTAGGTTGTGTGTGTGCCCTGCCACAATTGTACCATTGTGTGCCAAGTTTCATTGAGGGCTCTAACTAATTTTTATAAAGGGAAAGAAGTCTAAAGAAAACAAAAAGGAATGCTTGATTTATAAATATTGCACTAAATATCAACACTTATAAGGACCTATAGTGTGTAACACATAGATTCATCAAATTTAATCTACAACTTAAGCACACAAATTACTTATGTTGAGAAAAAATGAAAAGGATTCATAAATGAGTTAGAACAATGAGCACATTATGACTACTACATTAATTTTAGTAAAAAGGTACTTAATTGATTATTTAACATCAAAACTTACTCAAAACTATAAATGATTAACAAAATTAGAAAATAAACAAATTAGTTCAATATAAAGTAGGAAATTGCATTCATTAAAATAAAGTCTTTTTTTCTTAAATGCCAACCATGACAGACACTTAAATCCCAAAAAGATGAGGGAATAATAGGTGTAATCTTAACTATATTCCAACAATTCTTTGGGACCAAATTTTCTAACCTTTTTAAAATATTTTAATTTATAATATATAAAGGTTGGGGCTCACCTCTAAATAGCACAAGATTCCCATCCTTAGCCATGTTGGCCTCTCAAAGTTGTTACAAATACATAGATTTTAAAATGGGTAGAATATCCTCCACTCTCATCAAAAGATACCTGAGGGCCCATAATGATATGTGGATGAGTTTCAAATAGACCACCTCTTAATTGCTTAGATTATGACTCCTTGGTGGCTAGTGTAGCTACCACTAGGTTGAAATCCTGATCCAGTTTGGCCAAATTCATTTGTGGTTATCAAGAAATCACCTTTGATTGGGCCACTAATCTTTGATATACTTGGATTGGGGCCTACAGGGATAATTTTAATTGTGATACCTAGCTTATGCTCGTAGTAGACTGAGTTGATAGTTCTATCACTACTTGGGCTCTAGTTTTGTTAGATTTTACCACTTTTTTCTTCATGACATAGTCAAAGTGACCCAGGTGAACTCTAAACTCATGTCTATCTAGTAGGGTGCCATCTAGGTGGAATAACATAATGATGTTGACATATTTGAAGCAAGTTTATATATTTTCCTTACTTTCTTTTAGAGGTTATACAATTATTTATGCCAAGCTCAAACACTCTTCAGTTTAAGCCTTCATACTCCCAACATATGTTTGATAGAGGCTCGGGTCTAAGGTAGGCATGGTTTTTAATTATGGGAACATTCCCTTATGAATAATCATAGTGAGCTTTCTACGCTTACTCTCCATGAGATTAATTCTTTCTAAATATGTTTGTGCCCTTAGAAGATGCACCATGCTATTGGTAAACATTTCATCCACTTCACCCAGAGCTAAGAAAAACTACATGTAGGCAATATTAACTCGCCCAATTAGCTCTATAGGGAATGAGCTCTTCACTTGTGATTCAAGTTACCATAGTTACTCTTGTATGTCCTCCACTAGCTTCTACAACATATTGTGATTAAGGAATTTGACATAGAGAGGAGGTTAGTCTTGTGTTAGTCGATAAAATAATGAAATGAACACATTAACATGATAACATATCTAGCCTAGATCATAGGAGGAGATTAATGAACAAAACTAAATGAAAAACACAAAAAAATGTAAAAGATAAATAATCTCTTAGCTTCCTAGAAAGCTCTAAATGATTTTTTGTGTGGATTGCTTGATTTGTGCTCAAAGAGTCTTTGGCAATAGAGTTTTCTTTGCTCCTTCTCTCCTTGGCACCATTGTGGCTTGATATGGATTATGCTTGCTTGATGTGGCTGGGCTCAATATTTTAGCATTATAACATTATTGATATGAATCTTGCAATAAAACCTGCATTATAGCTCTATAATTTCCAAGCTTTCTTTTTAATAGGCAATGTCTTGTATTTATAGGCTTAAGAACTAACCCTAACTCAAGGTGAGTTAAAGTGTATTTTAAACATGGAATGGGTTCAAACCTAACCCAAGTGAGTCAACATAACCCCACTAGAGTTAAAAGGTGTCAAACACTCATGATTTGTAATGAATAGGCATGGGTCTCCAAAAAGAGATATTTTGAGATATTTTCCAAAGGCTTCACAAATTGCAAAGTTAATAATGAAAAACTAGGATATTTCATATTTTTGAATTTCCTTTTTTAGTAATTCATTAATTTTACATGGATAATTCAACTAGGCATTTAATTTGGTTTAGCTTATTAATTAAGTTTGATTAGCCATTTAGCTCTTTCAAGATTTAATTTTATGTGTGCAAGTGCCCCACTTAATAGGTCCAAAGGCTAAATTTACTATTGTGATACTGTAGGATGATTAAGGATGAATATTTGAGAGGTTATGATTGCATATAGTAGGATAATGTAATTAGGGATGCCTTAATGTGATTTTGATCTTTGACGAATGATACACAATCAAATTTGGGATGTTTATTAATTCTTAGGCTTAATTTTCAAATGTTGGTAAGAATCAGTCTAAATTCTAGTAGAAGGCCATTGGTGGCCAGTTTTAGGTGTCTATAGTTTACCCCTATTTGTAAAGGTGTTTTAAGCTATAAGCATAGTAATGTCTTCTCAAAGAATGAAAAGGTCTTGTATGCTTACATCTTAAATGGCAATGGATGAATTGTAACTTTCCCCTCAAGGGAATGATTGGTAAAGGGGTCAGTAATTGGTCCCTTGAAAGGAAGAAATGATGAGACTAGAAAATTAAATGGGGTGGAAAAGATTGATTTGCCTATAAGCAGTTATAATTAGGGGTATATGGAGCTGCCCTAGTTAGGGCAGACAAACAAGATGATTTTCCCACAGGCAGTTATAATCATCAGCATGGGTGCTAAACAAAAGGTAATGATTTGCCCAAATGTGGTTATAATCATTGAAAAAGTCTTAGGGTAAAAAGAGAATGATTTTCCCAAAGGCGGTGAGAATCGTGAAAAGGAAAAATAATGATTTGCCCATAGGCAATTATAATTACTGGTAGGAGAATAACATGCCCCAAGTGGATATATTAAGAAAATGGTTTTCCCAAAGGTAGTTATAATCATTATCATAATGAAAATGTGCCCTAATCAGGTAGAAGAAATAAAATGATTTGCCTATAGGCGGCTATAATCATCAACCTTCAAATGGATGGAAACACAATGATTTTCCCAAAAGTGGTTAGAATCATTGGCAATGTAAGTGGGATGGTATAAAATGATTTGCCTAAAGTCAGTATTAATAATAATTAGTATCTCAATAATGGAAAACATAAGATGGAAAATAATGGTAAACTAGTATAGAGGAGAAAGGTGAATTTGGGCAACCTACGAGTAGGGATATGCTCGTCTAAATTAGCAAGGAGGAAAATTATTTCATGATTTAATTACTCTATATGGGATATGATTTGGATTAGATCGGGAATGTGTATAGTGCCAATGAAATAGATCATTGCTTCATTACCATGTAGACTCCCAGAGCTAATTTTTATTATAGCACATGATGGTAGGCAACATGATATAACACCATGAAGACTTGGCTAAAATATGCATAAGGATTGACACATGATCTAATACTCAATGTAAAATAATGCATCGATGATAAAAACCATGATGATAATGTTGAAAGATGAATATGGATGGATTCAAGAACAATGTACAAGGAATCACCTAGTGAATGTAGACACCTAAATCTAGCCACCAGTGACCTCTAACCAAGATTTTGACTAATTTCCACCAAAGTACAGAATTTGGCCTAAAATTACTAAAATGAATTAAATGATTTGAAATTGATATATTCAAGTGATAATTTTTCCAGGGTATCACTAAATGGGTAATGTAATTTATGGGCCAACTAACTTTGATAAGATCATTTTGAGTCAAAATGCCAATTATGCACCTACGTGCTCTGGATTGCTCTTTTCCATAAAATTTCTTGTATGAGATGTGTGTCTTTGTTATTTGGTGTTCGAAACATACTAAATGGGATAATAGATCCAATGCATTTGATATTGACTTCTAATTCTAATCTAGTCAAATTTTAGACCAATAATAAGACATTCTGATCAATTTGAGTAATTTGTGCACAAAGTGCTTAATCATGCTTAAGATTTAATTAATCCAAATCAAGGCCTAATTAATAATTCCATGGAAACTTGTTTTTAGAAATAAATATTGAATATCTTCATCATCAGGTGACCTCATTTTTTGGGAAGACATCCCTAGGCCATAAATGTCACAAATATCAGGATTATGGGTCTCCCATGCCTCTTTATTACTTCCCATGACTCATTAATATCCCTTATTCCAAAGTAATGATGAGGATAATTATGGATTTTAATTACATAATTCAATTAATCCATGACCACATCTCAATCTTGAGATGGACGGTCATGGTTGATTCTGGTCATTCTTGAAAATCTATAAATAAAGAGGCCATGAACATCATTTTTAAGCTTAATTTGTGCAAAGTTATCATGTCAAATTGATTATAAGAGCTCTCACTTCCAAATTTATGATGCCAAAATATTGAGCCAAGCCAAGCCAAAGCCACAATGTGCCAAGGAGAAGAGGAAATAGCCAAGCCTCCTTTGATGAAGACTTCATGAGCACAAGCTGAGCAAGCCACTACAACAAGCATTTGGAGCATCCAAGGAAGGTGAAGGATTCTTATTTTTATTTACTTTTTAGTCGTGATTTTCATTTATTTTTGTTATTAAACTTACCCTAGTAACTAGGCCTAGAGATGTATGCTAATTAGTGTGTTTTTATCAATTTGTTTGCATTTTTAGACTAACACAATATTAATCACCTCTCTTGAGTCAAATTCCTAGTTCACATAATGGAATGCCTGGTAGGACTGCACCCCAAAAATTTGTTCAAATAACACCTAAAAGTAACATACTAACTATTGTCATATAGGATCTTGGAGTGTAGAAGCAAAAAATGTGAAGATTTGAGCAAAAAGCTTATTTTTTGGAGCTTACGATTTTATTATCAAATCCCAACTCACCCCAAATTGGATCCTAATTTAGAGCCCAACTCACCCTGACTTAGATCCCAACTTAGATCCTAACTCACCCTGAATCAAATCCTAACTTGCCCCAACTCGCCCTAACTCAAATCTTAACTCAAATCCCAACTCAGATCTTAACTTGCCCTAACTCAGATCCCAACTCACCCTAACTCAGATCATAACTCACCTCAACTTGACCCAGCTTGCCCTAACTTAGATCCTAACTCACCCTAAAGTAGATCCCAACTCAGTCTGACTTGACCCAACTCACCCTGACTCGGATCCCAACTCAATTGTGTCAACCCGAGAGTTCATTTTCCTAAGTTAATTATTTCATCTTTAAAAATGCTTCAAATCTAAACCACTTGCTAACATTTTTATTGCAGGACCAACTTGAAAAATTATTAAAATGTGTTTAAATCATCTTTTGTATGCTTTAAAATGAACTAGGAACATTATTTTGGTGCTTAATATAACATTTAGGGGCGTAAGTACATTTTTAGCATTAGTTTTCAAAGTTTACAATTTTAAGACCAAGGAGTCAAATGAACACCACCAAATCTTTCATTTGGGCTTAAAATTGAACACACTTGTCAATTTTGTTTTCATTGTTTTAATTAACACTTTATTTTCATAAAATACAAGGATGTTGCGTGTATGTTCTTCCATTTGTCCCCTTTAGGGAACCCTTGGAATCAAAAGTGCTTTACTTATTTGCAAATTGCTTAGTCTATGGCATAGAAAGAACATCATCTAAAGCACTCCCTAAAAACTCACAAAAGTATTGGGTGACCTTGAAAATGACCCTAAAGTCTTTCTATTTTATGCTTTCTTTATTTCATGTAAACTTGGCTTGTGAGGGGGACGTCATTACCTCCCACAAGTTCTTTAGGGAAGCTTTGACTCGAGGTTTCATCTCCTGGCATTGCCTTCACTTACTCCTTCTGAGTTACACATGAGATGTATCTGCATTTGGACATCGCACTACATTGAGTGAACAATAAGATGTAATGGTTGTAAAAAGGACTATACCTTTTTAAAACTAGCCAATGCCATTATCACCTAATTTTCATGCTTGTATTTTGCATCATTTGATGTGAAAGTCATTATGCAATTGATTCCCCTATAAACATTCAAAATCTTGTTAATTTAGTCAACCCCACATTGCCATACCCTTGTCAGTATTTGGACGATTATACTTAGTGTATTTTGGTCATTTTTGCTTGGTATGTTTTGAGACTAAAACTTGTTTGTTTGTTCATAAGCCATGTCAAAACAATGTATTTGAGTTAAGGAGGGTACTGTTATACTACCCAAATCATGTTAAAACATTTTGAGCCTTTTGAGTCTTTGAAACATAACATATATCACATCATTCAAGCATATTTAGGCCATTAGGCTACTCAATTTGTTTCAAGACTAGTTTACCTTGTATCAAAAACCATTTTATGTATACCATTTAGACCTTTGTCTTGTGCTATCATGTTATCCAATCTTCTCTAGCTTGTTTGGTTAAATCCTATTTTTCACTATTGAGTTTTCAATTAGCCTTGTTGAGTTTAGATTCAAACATTGGTTGATTTTTATTTAGGCCTTAATTTATGGGACTGATACATAGATCTTTCTCTTTTGGGTTACATAAGTTCAGTTAATCGATTACCCAAATTTGAAAACTATTGATGGTTTGTTTGTTCAGTACCTATCCTTATCATTATTTGTGCCTTTATTTGGGAAAACACAATCTTTCTTCAAAGAGCCTTTTGTCTTATGCCTTATGCCAACTGATCATGTTTATGTTTGATTCTGTATGCTGAGTTTATGTCAAAGTTATTTCCAAACTTGTTAGATTAAATTAAATCATATGATACCTTTGTTTCAAGTCTAGATTTTGATGCCATTTGGCCAAAAGTCCTAGCATATTCCTATTTTTTTGAGCCTAGCTTTTGACTCTGCATTTGGACAAAAGACCTAGTAAATCAACTTTTCCCTTTCCTAGTTTAGACCTTGTTTAGAACACTTTGACCTAGAACTTTGACATGCTAGTTTTTATTTAAATGCTTGACCTTTTATGCATCTGAAATTTGACATTAGACATTTGATGTTAGACTATTTTATGTCAAGTCTTAGCACAAATCATTTTAGAGATACAACTCCAATTTTAGACCATATTGGAGATACATCTCCACCCCTTCGACCAAGTTAGACCAAGTTTGAACCATTTGTTCTTTGGATAGTTTTTTAGAGTTTATAGAATTCTGTGTATTTTTATTTTAGAGATTTCATCATTTATATGGATATATATAGCTACACTTATGGTGGAGTCATGTACAATCTAACTTATGATAGAATGGCCACACAAAATTTCACTAGGAACCCCTATAGAGAAAGATTTTCTAAAGAGTTTTATTATTCTCCCTACAATTATCCATATGGGGAACATAGTCAAAATCCTCAAAATCTAAATCAAGACCTTGATTGGCATGAAGAGGCTTATGAGGAGGACTTTAAAGACCCAACTATAGATAATCTTATTTGGGATATAGATCCATACCCTCTTTACAATAATTATTATGTGGAATAAAGTTGAGAACTAGCTTATGAGCCATCTCACAATCTAGATGACATGGTTCATGAATAAGACTTGGATGCTTTGGCTTATGTGAGCAATCATGTTTCACAATGCCCTTTCATCATTCTAGGACCTAGTCTTTTAACTTGTGTGAGCAATCAAACTCCACACCACCCTATCGTTACCATTTCAAGACTTCATCCTTTGGCTCATGCGAGAAATCATGCTCCCCAATGCCCTACCATTATCCAAACATAAGCCATTCCTCATCTAGAACCAATCCCATCCAAACCTTGATCGATCTAATCCTTTGAAGATTAGGTTGTGTTCAAAATTGGTATTTTCCACCTCATTGGAAATCAAAGCCCAGAAAACCAAGAATCCAAGATGTTTTTGTTAAACCAACCACTTTTGATAAGTCAACCTATGATGAATCACCTATTGATCCTATAATAGTTATCATGGAGTCTCACACTAATGAGAAAGTATTTATCAAGTCACTTTTAATGATGATAACCGCCTTTGGGTAAATTATTACCTCGACTATGTGCCTATTTTTCAAGAGCCTCCTATTGATAATCTAGTCTCTAAGGAGTTATCTCTTGACCTTTTTTCCATCTTAGAGGAGTCTCACTCTGACAAACCAATTTTTATGGAGCCCATTATGCCATCACAAGCTATTACTTGTCCAAAACCAAATATTCAACAAGACATCATTGTAATAGAGTACCCATCAAATGAAGAATTAGAGTTAGAGTTAGGTTCTATTCTTGAATTGACATCAGATTTACCATCAAAATATGAATCAACATCAGTTTCAACATTAGATTTAGAGTCCCTTGAGTTAAAATTAGATTCAGAAGAAGAATATGTTTATGGTTGTTACAACATTGGTTACGCATGCCTTGCATATTAATTTGAATATATTTGTGATATTTATATAATTTTTTAAGATGATTACTTTAGATTCAACACAAGTTATCCTAGTATCTTCTATGAGGATTATGCAAACTCTCCCATTCCATTACTATTCCACAGACCATTACTATCAACCAAAATAACCATATCATTAACATTCCACCTCCCACAAGTGTCAATTGGGATATATAGAATCACACTTTGTTGAACTACATACATGGTGAAATAGTAGTTAAATAAGAGTAAGGAGGCCAATACCACATTCATATAACAAAAGAAAACTCTCCTAGTGAAACTTTTTTGGAGGTGCTAGGGGATAATCAAAATCAGAACTCAACATCTTCTAGTGAAACTTTTTTGTAAGTGTTAGATGATAATAAAATTCAAAAGTCAACATTCCTTAGTGAAACCTTCTTAGAGGTGTTATGGGACAATCAAGACAACTTCATTGGTGAAAAATTCATCAAGGCATTGATAGCTAAGCAAAAAATTTCTTCACTACTTGATGAAGACAAAATCAAATATAAAATCAAAATAGCTTCCTATCTAAAGCCTAATCAGATGGTAGCTACTCTTAGGCCCAAACAAAAAAAAATTGATGGTCCTATTGAGAGAACAAGTCTTTGGCCTTGCCACAACAAAAAATATGTTGAATTCAGCATTAGTAACATTATGTATGATTAAACATCCTGATCTTCAGTTGTTTCCCAACCATTCCACATTCCATTATCATCTACCATTACATTTCACATTCAAACCTACCATCCATTATTTGTCCTTGTTTACCATCCATGGCTGCACTTTTCTTTACAAAGGCTATAAAGATACCTTGTCTCAATGTTTGAAGGAATCAAAATCAATGACCAACGAAGATCACAAAAGCATTCTCAGAATCCAAATCTTCATTGAGTTCTTGACAGAGTAACTTTTCAAACGAGGTATGGTCTAAAAATTAACATGATCAAGTATTTTATTCGTATAATTTATTGATTAAGATGTGCATCTCCCCATCAATAGGAACAATAGAATCAAAAACCACACCTAGGCCAAAAATATGTACCCTACCATTTCATTGCCATACCATTGCCATTTTTACATATCCTTTTAGCATTGTTGCATATCCCAACCAATCACCTTCTCACTTGGGGGAAACTCTCTTACCATTTTTTTATCTATCAAGATCATCATTATCCTTAGAAAGACCATACCATCCTATCATTCCATTCCTATCTAGACCAATGCCAATTTTTAGTCATTCTACCCAATTCTATTTTGATCTTGGCTACGTTGGTTCTTCCTACACTTTTTGTGAGAGGATTCTAATGAAGTTTAAACAATCAATCCAATCCATGTTTCAATGAAATTTTATGAAAGTAGTGTGATAGTTGATCTAGTAAGATATCTTTCATTTTCCATCTTATATCAAGCTTTTCTATGTGAGCCTGATTATAATCACCTATGGGCAAATGAGTGTCTCACTAGTCTTGCTACTAATTATAACCACATATGGGAAAATTAGTATCATTAACCTATTTAGTCATATCATAGTTATAACCACTTTTGGGCAAATTAGGGGAAACACTTCTTTACCATACATTGCCACATCACCTTACCATCGCTGTTTTCATTTGACTGGCCATTTATAGATTTGAGAACTTGTTGGGACCTAGTTGGTTTTTCCTCACCTTTTTTTTGGACAAAATTATTGTGACTTGAGATCATTTTTGGACTATGTGGGTCATGCTCAATTCATGTTGAGGTCACCTTAGTCCCCCTTTCCATATGCTCTCACCATTTTATGATAAACCTAAACTAAACACTCTCACTATTTTGCAAGCAGGTGTCTTGTCATTCTCTAATGAGTTAAGATACCTCAAAATACCAAAAACATTCATAATATTTCAAAGTTCAAAAATATATGTCTTATCTAAGCCTAGTCAATTATCCTTGTTCTACCTTATTGGGGCATTATCATTATTAAGATGCTTTCTTTTGATTTCATTTTTAGGCTTTCTATTTGTTTGTTTCTTTTAGGTTGTTTATTCACTTGTCTATTTATTTGATTTTAGCATTGTTGCCTAAATTCAGACTATATGCATTCATGGGTGTTGAGCACATTATTCTTGAGTCTATCCATATTCATACGTCAATATTATTATTGGGTGAATATTTTGTCACCAGCTAACTGATGGGCAAAATAGATGGTTTTAACCACAACATAAGGAGATTGGTCAGCCAAATGTGCATGTTTACCACATCAAAAGGGGACAAATCTCTCCTCTCATCAAGGGGAGGTTCCCTATAAATATGAGGAGCTATATACTATATATATGTAGAAAATAACACTCAGGGGTAGGACAACACCATCCATCTCTCTTTTTTCAGAGATGATGTTAACAAATCAAGGGAGAAATATTGGTGAAATCACTAGAGGCACTTCTCTTCTTTTAGAACTGTTCTGTAGCAAACAACAGGAATCCTTTTTGGTAGTGATAATTAACTGTAACAGGGCACAATAACTAGCAGAATGAGGTGTAGCACAAAGTTTCCACCTCAACTGCCAAAGAGTGAAATATACGAAGGATAATGGGGGCACAAATTCATCCCAAGATCCTTTACATAAAAACAAAATGAAAACACACACTAAAGACCATTGTGGCAGCACAAAGTCTCTCCATAGTCAGCTTCAGGACACCTTCCTGATTACTTCCACTAGTTCTGCTTGTTAAATTAAATAGACAAGAATGCTTCTAGGAAATAGACATAAAAATGATTTCCTAAACAACACAAGCTACTCCAGCACAAAGTCTGAAAGGTTACTTGCTTTCTCATTCAAATAAAGAAATATGATTAACAATCTGAGCTCAAAGTCTCAGTAATCACCTTTCAATTTGGGCAGAGTTTTGCTTCTATAACAGAGAGATCTCCTTTGCATAGAATAAGAGATTACAATATATAGCAAACAAGAAAGACTCAATGCTTTGTTTCATGGAATGGCCCATGCTGCATTCAATGCCTTGAATGCATTTCTAGTTTTGTCAAGGGGCCATACTGGAACAAGGCATCAACCTTGACTTTGGTGTATAGAAACATCTCGAATGTCTTCTCTTCAGCATGGGTCATCTGGTCTTTCTCTAAATATGTACATGGCTGTCCCCTCAATTTTATTCAAAGGGAGAAAAATAGGCTGCGCCTTTTAATTTTTGTGAGCTCAGATGTCTACTTGGTGGACTATTCCACCTACTGGAAATAAATCCTATGCAGATATTTTTGGTCTTTCTTTCTTTCCTTGTTATATTTTGTCCTTTTTTTCACGATCTGAGTTCTTGGCATATCTCCTTTCCTTTCTACTAGCTCTTTTGGCTTCTTCTTCAACTGGTCACTTAGTTTATTCTTCAGGTTCCACACCACATTTGAAAATCAACAAATATTTCATTACCCTAAATTTGATGTTTGCAGGGACGTCATTGGTCGCTGGTCACTTGAACCACATTGAACCTCTAACCTTTGAACCATGAGAGTTCATTGGTTCAATGGTTCAATAGTTTGGGTGGTCTTATCGGCTCCTTAATTCAATCAATTCTTTGGTTTAATCACTTCTTTGCTCCTTTGAACCTTTGAACTTTGAGCCATTTTGGTCCAAAGTTTAACAGTTCATTTTATTTCTTAGAATCCTTTGGTCCTTCAAAGTTTTTGGATCCTTTTCTTCTCTATTAAACTCATTGAACCTTTGAACTTTGAACTCTTTTGGTTCAAGGTTCAATGGTTCATTCTTTGTTCTTCAAATCCTTTGTTTTCCTAAGTCTTTCAAACTCATCGAAGGGAAGGTGTCCCTTCGGGCCTTGAGAATGGTCCATTTCATGGTCACCGAGAGTCCCCCCCAAGGGTCCCTACCCTTTGTGGTCCTTCAGGTGGCCTTTTTCTTCAAATCCTTTAGAGAAAATGTCTAAAGGAATTCCTTTAGATATCTTGTCTGAAGGAAATCTTTCCTCTGCCTTTGTTGCTTTCTTTCGGGCTTTTCAACATTCCTTCAGATAAAATGTTCAAAGGAATTCCTTTAGACATTTTACCACAATTTTTTTTTCTAAAAGATATCCTTTTGTTTCTTTTGATTGAATCAAATGATTAAACCATTTGATTGAACCAACTGATTGAACCAACTTATGGTTCAACAGTTCAATGGTTCAATGGTTCAATACTGTGTTCTACTCATTCTATTGACTACTTGAACCAACCACTTTGAACCATTCGTTTGAACCAACCGACTGAAAAAACTCTTTGAACTTTGATTGAACTCATTGAACATTGATCTTTTGAACCTTTTTGGTTCAAATTTCAATGGGTTAAATCTTTCTTCTTTTCTTTAAGTCCTTTGAAGCCATTGAACTTTGAAATTGATGATGTCATTAAACCTTTGAACCCGTTGAACCTTTGAACCTTTGAGAGGCGGGGTTCAACGATTCAATGGTTCATTCCATTTGTGTGAATCCCACCGCTAAGTTTTCTAATTGAACCTCGGTGTTGAACCAGAGTTGAAATGCCTAATTGTTGGGAACTTGTTTCTTTGTGAGAGCTTGCTTATTGAAGTTGTTAAACCTGTTGAACCTGTGAGTCCCTTAGCTGAAAAAGCTTGAATAATTGGAGAATTAGAGTGCCCAGAACATTTTTTGAGAAGGGAAGAGAGAATTTTGGCCTAAAGGACTAAAATAGTTGATATGTTGTCCCCAAAAATGAGTGACATATTTTGGGAACAATAGTTGGCTCTAGTTGGGGAACTTCCATCGATTGTAAAAATAATTGAAGGGAGTAGAAATCAAAATATCCAGTGCCTTCAAGTATGCCATTGGGCTATGGAGTCATGCTACCCCAAAAAAAGAAAGGTGCTAAAAAATGAAAATGAAAAGCACAAAATAAAACTAAAGACTATACAAAAATTATACATTTGTACAAATGATCTTATTTGATACTTCAAGAATTGAAGTGCTTCAGATGCTGCCCATTGTGAGGTAGAGAAAAGGGCATGCCATCTTGATACTTTAGTAGGAAACTATTTTCACCATTGAATTGATGAATAGAAAATGGGCCTCTCCATAGGGGATCAAATTTCTCATGCATTCCCTTTGGTTCTCTTCTCTTGTCCCATAACAAGACTTGGTCTCCAATCTAGAAATCACAAGTTTTTGCTTTTTGGTTGAAGAGCTTCTTCACCAGAATTTAATGCGTAGAGATTCAGTCCACCACCATAGTTCGCTACTCATTTAGCTCAGTTAGGCACATGATCCTTTTGTCGATGGAGCTTTCATACATCTGATCTTTGACCGCCTTAGCCAATTTTAGTGCTAGCAATTCCAGGGTGATTGGTATCTCTGCATTGAGACCATACAAAAGTTGGGATGGTGACATACCTATCACCCTCTTGGGTGTAATTCTATCTACCCATAAAGCATCAACCAATGCTTTATGTCATGTTCATTGGTTGTCATCCACCAGCTTCCTGATGATGGACACCAGGTTCTTGTTTCTCAATTCTGCTTGGCCATTCCCTTGTGAAAAATAATCAGAGGAGTGGGAGAGGGTAATCTTATAATAAAAATAGAACTAAGTAATCTCCTAGGAAGAGAAACAAGCTACATTATCTATCACAATCTTGGTTGGGACCCCAAACCTAAAAATGATATTTTCCTTGAGGAAATTGCATACTACTTCTGAAGTAGCATACTTGTCTAGAATAGCTTCCACCCATTTGGTGAAGTAATCTGTGGCTGTGAGGACATAATCATGTCTAGCACTTGAAGATGGGTTTACAGCACCAATGAAATTGATTCCCCATTGCTGAAATGGCTCTTCTATTACCACTGGTTTAAGAGGCAAAGCAACTAACTTGGGTCTTCCAATGAACTGTTGGCATAGTTCAAATCTTCATACCCATTTGTATGCATCTTGAAATAGAGTAGGCCAGTAATACCTAACTCACATAATCTTATGAGTGGTTACAGGTGTAGAAAAATGTCCTCCATAGGCCAGATTATGGAAGGACTCTAAAAGTTAGTTCTGTTGCTCTTTATCCACGCAACAAAGGAACACCCCATTAAGGTTCCTCTTGTATAGGTCGTTGTCCCATAGGACAAAATTGGTAGATTTTAACTTGACAGTCCTCTTTTCTTTATGAGATAGGTGAGCAGGACACTCACCATAAGTAAGGAAATGAACAATACTTGAATACCACTCATTCATGGTGGAGACGAAGAGGACTATGGGCGTGTCTTCAATTTTTGCTTCTTCATGCCTTGTTTCTTCTAGTCTGTTATCAGCAATCAATTGGTAGAGACCCCTTCCCTGCACAAGCTTTATTGGTTTGATAACAAGATCAAACTCCTAGATTTTAGAAATTCAATTAATCTTTTTGGTTCCAAACTCCTGTTGAGTTAATATGGACTTGACTGTTGTATTAGGAACCATGGTAACAGTGTGAGAATTCAAGATGTAAAAATGGAAGTGCTTTACTACCTTTACCACTGCATAAGCATGCTTCTCTGATTTGAATATTTCAATTCATGAGCTTTGAGAGGATATCTCATGAAGGATATGGGAGACTCCACACCTTCTTTGTTTTGTTGAACCAAAATTGCCGAAAGTGTGTGCTCATAAGCATAACTGTACATGGTGAAATATTTGGTATAATCTGGATAAACTAGAATTAAGGCATGGGCAATAGCTATCTTAATGTCTCAAAATGCTAATTTGCCTTCTTCAGTCTAGCTGAAAGTGGTCTTTCCCTTCATCATGTTCATAATTTGGTGAGTCTTCTCAGCGAACTCAGGAATGAACCTTTGTAAAAAATTCACCTTTTTGAAGAAAGAGTGAACTGTAGTCTTACTTGTGGGTAGATTAAGTTCCTGAATGGATTTGAATCTTTCTAAGTCAATCTTTATGCCTTCTTGGGATACAATGTGTCCAAGAAGTTTCCCTTCTATTACCCCAAAAATAGACTTCTTAGAATTTAGAGAAATGCCATTCTGGCGACATCATTCCAGTACTTGTTGCAAATGGTGCACATGATCATGACGATGCTTGGAAAAGACTGTTAAATCATCAAGTTACACCATAATGAACTTACCCATTTCATCTTTGAAAGCAAGGTCCATTTCTCTCTAAAAAGTGGCACCAAAATTTATCAAGCCAAATGGCATCCTTCGATATGCAAAGGTGCCCCAAGGTGTGGTGAAGGCAGTCTTATGCTGGTTTACTTCACCAACTTCCACTTGATTGTACCCTAAGAAGCCATCTAACATTGATAACATCTCTGAACCAGTCACCATCTGAAGGACTTGATCCATGATAGGTACAGGGTAATTATCTTTTAGGGAGGATTGATTCAAATTCCTAAAATCTACACAGAGGAGACTTTTGCCATTCTTTTTTCTCATAAGAACTATGTTTGCAATCCATATGGAATGATGGATTGAGAAAATTATACTAGCATTCAATATTTTTTGTATTTTAGATAGAATAATACATGATATCTTTGGATTATACTACCTACATTTCTACTTGTAAGGCACCGAATCACTCTTGAGAGGAATTTCATGGCAAATTTCTTCAGGCCTGAGTGACTTCAGATCATCATAAGAGTACGCCAAAACATCCATGTAATGGTGAAGTAGGTCAGTAAATTTGAGTTTCTCCTTTGGAGTGTAGCACTTCCCAATGTTTACCATCTTGGGATTTTTCTTGGTACCCAATTTTATCTGATCAAACTCCTGAGAGGAGCTTGAATCCATTTGTTATTATTTGATGAACCTGTCGTGCTTGTCAAATAATTTCTCTAGGGAAACCAATCCTTTTGGGATTTTATTCCCTTTTAGCTGTAGGAATTCTTCACCTATGTCTAAACTTGTTTCAAGGGCTGGTTCAAGTTTCTATGGCTCACTGCCTTCGAAGTGAAGTTATTCAAAGCCATCTTTTTGTTCCAAGAAGGCAATGATTTAGTTGTCACCATTGAACACTTGCCAATGATTGGCATTTTTAGGGACACTTAGTCAAAAGACCAGTTCGATAGTGTACCTATCTCCTTTAAAATCTAGGTGAGGAACTAAAAGAGTTACAGAAACAACTAATGCATTAGCTCGGTCATTGAATTCCCTAAGTACTATAGAGATACTAAAAGCATTAAAGCTTTCAATTTAATCCCAAACTAGATTGTGGTAATGGTGCAATCTCTTATTTTTGGTTTGGTATAGGTTCCTAACCTAGAAAACCAACAGCTCAACATCTCCTTTAGCATGAAGGAGTTTGATTCCCTTGTCTTTAGTGGCCTTCAATCTAAGTAGCAACGATACATATTTAGCAGTATTGTTGGTATTACTGAACTGTAATTTGTATGAAGAAGGAAAAATATCTCTTTGAGGAGATATTAGAACAATCCTAAATCCAGAACTAGTAGAGGAATAGATGCCATCAAATTCAAGAATCTACATACCATTAGAAACTGGTTTTTCCTTAGATTTCTCTTTAATTCGAGGGGAGGATTCTTCTGTACTTGCACTGCATCTTATCAATTCTTCTACTATTTCATCTGAATCAATTATCAAGATGTTACATTTAGGAATTTCATTAGACACCACATGAACCTCCTCCATGGATAAGAATTAATTACCCATACCTGAAGACTTAAACAAAATTTGAGCTTCAGGCACTGAAGTTTGAGTGACAACGTATTTTGCTTCCTTCTCAGGGAGCAATCTCTGCATGATGCCTTTTATTGGGATCCTCAATTCAAATAGGTCCATGCTCAATTCTCCACCATCTTTACAAAAATTTCACCCAAGAAGAATACCGTAGGAGGTTGGGATGTCAGCCACCAAGATTGTCATTTTGATCCTTTTATTCGAGAATGCTGAAAATGCAAATTGGGCATCCTTGATTTGTCCTAGTAGTGGCACTTATTTTTTCTCCATGGAGAAGCATATCCCAAAAGTCTTGGTCAACATGAGGCCAAGAGATTCAACTACTTTGGTGAGCATGCTGTTGTTAGACGCACCTGAGTCTATGATACAATTGTTCAGCTGGTGTCCATTTATCGGCAAGGAGACATAAAATGGTTATGTCCTCCTGGAAGCACCAGGAGGAGCAATGACAAGGTTATTCTAGGTGGATGTGGGAGTCACCTTTGGAATAACTGGTCCTACAAAGATGGTTTTATTCTTTACAAACTGAACCAACTTATCCAACTGCTTAGGGTTGGATTGTAGGAATTCAAATTCAGACATTTAAATTTTAGTTTTTTTGACATGGTCAATTATATCAAATGTCTAAATCGAATTAGGAATAGGAGAAGGTAGTTCATCCTTTTGGTTTTTAGGAGGGGGGACTAATCTATGAAATTGAAGTTGAAGGTGAAGGCATACTTGAGGTACTTACTTTTTTAGCGATCACTGAGTCCTTTGGCTGGAAAGGTAGAGTGGTTCTCTGCTTAACAATTGAAATTGATTGTTGAGGTCACTCTTCTATTTTTTTCTTATCAACTTGTTGGGCTGACTAGTTTTAGGACTGGGTGAATATGGTGTATAATCCATCAAACACTTCACCTTTACTTCTAGGTTCATCCTGGTAGTTCAAGAAACTAATGTTGGAGTCACCAGCTGATTCTTCTTGATTTTTTGTGAAGAGATCAACATCATCTTTTGTATTTAGCTCAGGTTGGAAGGAGAAATCAGATTCTATTTCAAGATATCCAACTGCTGAGTTGGCTAGTGCTGCTTTAATGGAAAGCTTCCCCTATGGGGGAGGAAGATGATTTGGCTGCCCTTGATTTTTGGTAGTGTTGCCTTGATACGACTAATTAGAGAATGTTCTCCTTGGTATATCTCAGTATGAAGGAGTAGAAGACATACCTTGCACCATTTGATTTCTAAGAGCTAGCAACTTATTTGCCAGCTTCTACACCATTGGATCAGTGGTGCCTGTAGATGAGTATTCAGAAGATGAAGAAGATTTGCCTTTGTTAGGATCTCTTATTATCTTTCCTACCAAGATAAGATCATCTTCCACCTCAGTGGCCAAATCTTGAGCAACAGTAAGGTCTATGTGGCTATCCTGTCTCAACAGGAAACTCACTTCAGGCAGCTATGAGTTGATGAAGAAGCATTTGAGATTCTTAGCTGTTGGCTGAGCAATGGTAGGAATCCTATTACTCAACTTGTTGAACTTAGCTATGAAGTCCCTCATAGGTTAATGAGGTTATTTCTTCATCTATGTGAGCTGGGTAGTAGGGCATGCACATCTTTTATAGGCTTGAACCTGGCTTCAAATTTGGGTTTGAGAGTGTTCCAGTCAGTCACTGACCGAGCCTGGAGATGGTAGAACTAGTCTGTAGCAATGCCTTGTAATGTCTCCACAAATAACCTGACTACCACATCTTCATATTCCATGCCTATCACACCATAGGCTATGCTAAAGGCTGCAATATGTTTATTAGGATGAACTCTCCCATCACCAAATAATTTGGAGAAATTCTTCCTTGAACTATGTGGTAGCTCACGTAGAGGTGGAGTTAAATTGAGTGGGCCAAAAGAATTACCTCAGGGGCCTTGAACTGCCATGATTTGACTATTGAAGGGAGGGATAACAAATGTCTGAGGGGTATGTATTGACAAAGCTCTGCTAACAATAGAAATGGACGCTTTGCTTGGTAATGGAGACCTGACTTTTGTAGGAGGAAAACTCCTGGTTCACTAAAGGTAAAACGGTGAAGGGAAAGGATCAAAAATACTTTGTTGTACCAACTTGAATATAGGGTAAACAATACCTTTAGCTCTCTGGCTTTGAGTATATCATGAATCTGCCAGAGTGTAAAGTAAAAATGGAAAAGAACTGACACTACTTCAATTTGAAGCTTGAGGCTTCAAACTACACATTCTTCCCCAACAGAGTCACCAAAAATTGTTGGGTGAATACTTTGTCACCAACTAACTAATGGGAAAAATAGATGGTTTCAACCACAACATAAGGAGATTGGTCAACCAAATGTGCAGGTTTACCACATCAAAAGGGGACAAATCTCTCCTCTCATCAAGGGGAGGTTCCTTATAAATATGAGGAGCTATATACTATATATATGTAGAAAATAACACTCAGGGGTAGGACAACACCATCCATCTCTCTTTTTTCAAAGATGATGTTCACAAATCAAGGGAGAAATCCTAGTGAACTCACTGGAGGCACTTCTCTTCTTTCAAAAGTGTTCTACAACAAACAACAAAAATCCTTTCTAGTAGTGATAAGTAACTGTAACAGGGCGCAGTAACCAACAGAATGAGGTGTAGCACAAAGTCTCCACCTCAACTACCAATGAGTGAAATATACAAAGGAAAATGGGGGCACACAGTCATCCCAAGATCCTTTACACAGAAATAAAATGAAAACACACACTAAAAACCATTGTGGCAGCACAAAGTCTCTCCACAGTCAGCTTCAGGACACCTTCCTGATTACTTCCACTAGTTCTACTTGTTAAATTAAATGGACAAGAATGCTTCTAGGAAATAGACATAAGAATGATTTCCTAAACAACACAAGCTACTCCAGCACAAAGTCTAAAAGGTTACTTTCTTTCTCATTCAAATAAAGAAATATGATTGACAATCTGAGCTCAAAGTCTCAGTAATCGCCTTTCAATTTGGATAGAGTTTCACTTCTATAATAGAGAGATATCCTTTGCATATAATAAGAGATTAAAATATATAAAAGCCAAGAAAGACTCGGCACTTTATTTCATGGAATGGCCCATGCTACATTCAATGCCTTGAATGCATTTCTAATTCTATCAAGGGGCCATGCTAGAACAAGGCATCAGCCTTGACTTTGGTCTATAGAAACATCTCAAATGTCTTCTCCTTAGCATGGGTCATCTAGTCTTTCTCCAAATATGTATGGAGTTGTTCCCTCACTTTTATTCAAAGGGAGAAAAATAGGCTGCACCTTTTAATGTTTATGAGATTAGATGTCTACTTGGTGGACTGTTCCACCTACTAGAAATAACTCCTACATAGATATTTTTGGTCTTTCTTTCTTTCCTTATTGTATTTTGTCCTTTTCTTCATGATCGTAGCTCTCAGGCTATCTCCTTTCCTTTCTACAGGCTCTTTTAGCTTCAGTTTGTTCTTCAAGTTTTGTGCCACATTTGAAAATCAATAGATATTTCATTACCCTAAATTTGACATCCATGGGGATGTCATTGGCCGCTAGTCGCTTGAACCACATTAAACCTTGAACCTTTGAACCATGAGAGTTCATTGGTTCAATGGTTTGGGCGGTCCTATCAGCTCCTTGATTCAATTTCTTCTTTGGTTCAATTGCTTCTTTGAACCTTTGAACTTTGAGCCATTTTGGTCTAAACTTTAATGGTTCATTCTCTTTCTTAGAATCCTTTGGTCCTTCAAATTTTTAGGATCTTTTTCTTCTCTGTTGAACTCATTGAACCTTTGAACTTTGAACTCTTTTGGTTCAAGGTTAAATAGCTCAATGGTTTATTCTTTGTTCTTCGAACCCTTTGTTTTTCTAAGTCTTTTGAACTCCCTGAAGGGAAGGTGTCCCTTTGGGCCTTGAGAATGGTCCATTTTGTGGTCGCCGATAGTCCCCCGCAAGGGTACCTGGCCTTCATGGTCCTTCAGGTGGCCTTGTTCTTCAAATCCTTCAGACATTTTGTTTGAAGGAAATCTTTCCTCTGCCTTTGCCGCTTTCTGTTGGGCCTTTCAACATTCCTTCGAACAAAAAGTCTGAAGGAATTCCTTCAGACATTTTGCCACAAAAAATCGTTTCAGAAGATATCCTTTTATTTATTTTCATTGAATCGACTGATTGAACCAACTTATGGTTCAATGGTTCAATAGTTCAATATTGTGTTCTACTCATTTTATTGACCGCTTGAACCAACTGCTTTGAACCATTCATTTGAACCAACCAACTAAAATAACTCTTCAAACTTTGATTGAACTTGTTGAACCTTGAAATTTTGAACCTTTTTGGTTCAAGGTTCAATGATTCAACAGGTTAAATATTTATTTTTTTCTTTAAATCCTTTGAAGTTGTTAAACTTTGAACTTGCTGACGTCATTGAACCTTTGAACCCGTTGAACCTTTAAACCTTTGAGAGGTGGGGTTCAATAGTTCATTCCATTTGTTTGAAGCCTACCACTAAGTTGTCTGATTGAACCTCGGTGTTGAACTAGCCTTGAAATGCCTAAGTGTTTGGAACTTGTTTCTTTATGAGAGCTCACCTATTGAAGTTGTTGAACCTGTTGAACTTGTGAGTCCCTTAGCTAAAAAAGCTTGAATAATTAGAGAATTGGAGTGCTCAGAACATTTTTTGAGAAGGGAAGAGAAAATTTTGGCCTGTAGGACGAAAATAGTTGATATGTTGTCCCCAAAAATGAGTGACAGATTTTGGGAACAACAATTATCATCATGATTTTTATCATTGGTGTATTGTGTTTGAGTGTTTATTGGATCAAGAGTTAGTCTTTATGCATATTTTGGGATAGTATGCATGGTGTTCTATCATGAAGCCTGCCATCACATGCTACAACAAAAATTAGCTTCAGAAAGGTCTACAATCAATGGAACCACAAAAGTTTTTCCTTGGAACCTTGGCAAATCCTTCCATCCCACCCTTGATCAATTTAACCCATTAACCATTCTAGTTGTATCATTACTAATAAGGATGAACATCTCCTCATTGGTAGGTAAAACTAAATCATTTCTAATGATCAATATTATTCCTCTATCTATCTCTTTTATCACTTTTCACCCCCTCATCTTTAATATGTATTCTAAGTTATATCTTTGAGTTATGCTTGCCAATCATCCCTAACTAGGGCACCATCATTTTTAGCCAATCCAAGTCCACTTAATGATTATAACCACCTATGGAAAAATCATTATTCTGACTTTTATTTTTGATTATAACTGCCTTTGGGCAAATTAGTATCTTTTTTACATCAATGTATGCAAGCATTTTCTTATTTGGATTAATCTCAACCACAGGTTAATTCCACCTTTCTTCTTGTTTCTTTTCAAGGGACCGCCCATCAATAAATGTGATGACCACTCCCTCGAGGGAACATCATCTTAGGCTTCCCAAAACCATTTAGAGATTTATTCAACCATCATATTATTTTTGGCATACAGGGCATCTCTCATTATTTTATAAGACATTGCTTTACTTATATCTTACAACACCTTCCCAAATAGGGGAAAACTATAGACACCTAAATATGGCCACCAATAACCTCTAACCAGGCTTTTGACCAATTTCCACCAAAGTGCATAATTTGGCCTAAAAACACTAAAATGCATTAAATGAGTTGAAATTGATATTCAAGTGCCAATTTTGGCTAGGGTATCGCTAAATGGGGCAATAAAATTTATGATCTATCTAACTTTGATCAGATCATTTTGAGTCAAAAGGCCAATTTTGCACTTGGGTGCTCTGGATTACTCTTTTCTATAAAATTTCTTGTATGAGATGTATGTCTTTGTGATTTGGTGTTGAAAACATCCTAAATGGAGTAATAGATCCAATGCATCTGACATTGACTTTCAATTCTAATCTATTCAAATTTTAGACCAATAACAAGGTATTTTGATCAAATTGAGTAATTTGTGCACAAAGTGCTTAATCATGCTTAAGAGATAATTAATCTAAATCAAGGCATAATTAATAATTCCATGTAAACATGTTGAAAAATTATTTTTAGAAATGAATATTGAATATCTTCATCATCAGGTGACCTCATTTCTTAGGAAGACATCCCTAGACCATAAATGCCACAAATATCAGGATTATGATTTTCCCATGCCTCTTTATTACCTCCCATGCCTCATTAATGTACCTTTTTCCAAATTCATGAGTGAAGATAATTATGAATTTTAATTACATAATTCAATTAATCCATGACCATACATCTCAATCTTGAGATGGATGATCATGGTTGATTCTGGTCATTCTTGAAAATCTATAAATAGAGAGGCGATGAACATCATTTTTAAGCTTAATTTGTGTAAAGTTACCATGACAAATTGATTCCAAGAGCTCTCACATGCCAAATTTATGATGCCAAAATATTAATCCAAACCAATCCAAAGCCACAAGGTTCCAAGGAGAAGAGGAGATAGCTAAGCCTCCTTTCATGAAGACTTCATGAGCACAAGTCGAGCAAGCCACTACAACAAGCATTTGAAGCATCTAAGGAAGGTGAAATATTCTTGTTTTTTTTCAAAAATTTTAGTTGTGATTTTCATTTGTTTTTTTATTAATATCACCCTAGTAACTAGGCCTAGATATATATGCTAATTAGTGTGTTTTTATCAATTTGTTTACATTTTTGGACTAACACAATCCTTTTTGGAGTCAAATTAGTAATTCATATTGAACACATATAGACTGAATCAAGGAACAATAAGAAAGCAAGAAAATAGGAAAACAAGCAAAAGATAATAAAAATATAAAATAATAAATAAATAACCAACAACCAAAAGAACATAAAACATAAACAAACAATGGTTAATCATAATGTTAGTATAAAAAACATGATATAAATGAGCACTACCCCTAAACGATAAGATAAAATGAAAAAAATAATAATGGGGGATAGAAGAAAAGGAAGGGAGTGGCTGAGCTATCCCTAGATCCACTAGGTAAGTTGGCGTTTCCTACATAGTTCTATGGACGTGATATCCAACAAAAACTTCAAGCCAAATGTAGTTCTCCCAGGATATGGGATAGAATAAAAATGATGAGAAGAAAAACATGATGGATGTGATAGAAGAATATATAAATGGGGTTGTAAAATAGTGAGAGTGTGGGATGTAAGGAAAATAATGATCGGGAAACTAAATGACAAGTGGTTACTTGTGAAGTAACTAGGGATTCCCAAAATTCTTAAGGCAAACAAGTGTTCAATGTTTAGGATTTTCTAAATCAATTTTACAAATGTTTTTGAAATTTTATATGTATCTCAACTCGATGGTGAATGAAGAGACATTAAATGATCCAATCTCACAAAATGATGAGAACATTCAAAATGAAATTGCTTGTAAAATGGTGAGATGATGGCTTAGGTTGCTCACAAAATGGTGAGAGCATTCAAACTAAAAATTTATCATGAAATGGTGAGAGCATGGATTAGGGTGACTGAGCTGACCTTAATGTGAATGAAGTGCTACCTATATAGTCCTAGGATGGGACCTCAAGTCATTATAGTTACACCTTATAGTGAAGGAATTTGACTATTATAGCAACCAATTCAAACATAACAAGTAAAGTAGGGAAAATGACATAATACAACATAGGCATGGTAGGGTGGTACTTCAAGGAATGATAAATAATTATTATCCCTAATTTGCCCATAAGCAGTTATAATTAGGAAATAGTGGCATAGGTCAATGATAATAATTTTCCCATAGGTAGTTATAATTATTAGAGTGATGGTGAAACATTGATTTTCCCAAATGTGGTTATAATCAGGCACACTTGGTATAGAATGAAATAAGAAATAAAGGATGCAACTGCTAAACCAATTTCATACTACCCAAAAAAGATGACCTTTGTCTGGAATAATTGAAATAATTGTTTAATATTGACCTACATCTTTGTTCTGAAATTGGTCATGGAACAAAGAGAATGGAACCAAGGTCAAAGGGTTGGGTAGGGAGGGTGAAAGCAACTTAGGCGATAGGAAAGGTATGGTAGAACGGAATGATGGAATAGAAAAGTGATAGAATGGTATAGTACAAAGAATAATGTTGATGTTATGGTATAACTAAAATGGGACTCATAGACAATACACCAAGTCTCTCAAGAAAAATAATGCTTGAGATGTATAATGTTCATTAGCTCATCAAGTTTATCCCCATCTGGTGTAGTAACCCTGTATGCTCCAGTGCCATAGTTTTCAACAATGATGAAAGGGCCTATCTAGTTAGTTTTGAAATTACCTTTATTTTTCTTCTTTTCCATGGTATTCTATTGGTTTTATTTAATAACAAGATCACCAAGCTCAAATTCTCTGTGTTTAATGCGTCAATTATAGTGGCCACAAAGTTGATTTTTGTATGCTTAAAGATTATTAACTATGGCCATGAATTTATCATCAAGTTGTTAGAGAGTTTTCAATGATGTCATTAATTTTTATATGTGAGTGGATGAAGTTCCTAGATATTCTAAGTAATAATTATAAAGTGTGTAGTGTGCTTGTCCTAGTGTGCTTGAAGTTGGCTTGGTTGATCTTCAGAGTTTGATTATTTAGAGATGATTAAGGATGAGTCTGAAGTATTGATCATGTGAAAGAGGTCCAAAAATAAGTTTTATATGATTTTAGATATTTTTTACATGAGTGGTATTCATGCAGCTCTTCATTGTGTTCATCTAGAAACTTTGGGTCCAGTGGCAAAAAATCTAAGTAGGCAGTTTGATGACATCACCATTGCCACATGGGAATGAGTCAAGGGGAATTGGTCATATGGTTGTGATAAAATTAGTCCCATATTTTATTTTCAATAAATTTTATATCATCCACCAAATTTTATAAAAATATTTTCAAGGGCAAATTTGGGCTCCTGGGTAGTTTGAAAATATTTTCCCATAACCAATTTTACATGAGGCAAGAAAGAGCCAAGTAAGCAGTTTGATGGTGGTATATATCGCATGTGTGGATATTTCAAAATAATATGATCATATGGGTTTGTTAATTTTTGTTTTTAGTTGATTTATGCTAACTTTTAGGTCAATAATCAATGTGTGACAAAAGATATGTATGCTCAAAGTTGGCCTTCCAGACAAGTTTTTGACATAGCTCTGTGGCAGAAAAATCTAAGTGAGTATTTTAATTTCATTATATCTCACACAAGTGAGGGTTAAAATATAATTTTGATAAATTTTTGGATTATATTATATGAGGAGATCATATGGTCCAAATTTGATAACATGTAAGTGAGTGAGGTATAAGATATGACTATGCAAAGTTGGCCTTCTAGGTAGATAAGCAAGTTTCCCATACTTAGTCAAATTTGCACAAGTTAAAGTTTGAGAAACATCAAAAAAGTAAATTATTCAAATAATTTAGGAAGAAATTAGATGTTTCCAAGTTTCATTATCATGAGGGTTATAATTAAGATCAAATAGTGAGCACTGCATGATAAGGACCTATTGATCTCTAGAGATTGACGATGCATGAAGAGGTCAACATGTTCAAGGTTTAACATTTGGAATTAGTGAACTGTGTGTTAAAGGTCAATATTAATACAATAAGATATATAGTGAATATTTAATCTAAGTAATGAGGATTTGATATGTGAGTAATGTGTTCAAGATTTAACTATGATCATTTGCATTTAAATATTCAAATTTAATAAGGGAAAAACCAGACTATGGTTTTTGGACCATATCTATTGATCAAGGATGAATTTTCCCATGATATAAAAAGAAAATATGAATAAGACTCTATGTTTCATCAAATTAACCTAATTTAAATATTTTTAATTATTTATAATTAAATATATAAAGGTTCAAAGTTGAATATGTCTTCGTTCTTGTTCTACAAGTTACCCGAGAAGAGTAATTATGCTTATGAAGATGATGTTTTGATGTTTCATGGTAAATTATCTATTGAGGAGTGTTTCAAAATCAATGAGGATGAAGTATGTGTATTATGAAGGTTTCACCATTTTTATGCCATATGAACAATGATTTATAAGGTGACTATGTGTTTGTTCATAATGACGGTGTGCACAAAATATTATTTGAGCGAATTGTGCTTAAGTAGAAGGATACTATGTTGATTATTGGTACTTAAGGGGAAATATAGATCATATGGAATGGTTTCATGCATTTTAATGTGTTTTTGTGTTCTTTTTTGTTTGTTGATGTGCTAAATGGGTGAATAGGTCTCCATGAGACCTATAAGAGCTACAAGAGCCTTATTAAAAGGTGTAGATACTTAAAGATGACCCATAAATGATATGGCTGACCTATGAAGACTATATTGAGATATGTATTGATGATATATATGAATTAAGTATCAAATCATGCCTAATGTCTGACCAATATGGTGATTATCATGATTGATTTAAAAATAGTGAAACCAAATGTGTTGGTTTCTAGACTTTTGAGACAATTTTTGAGTGAGAGACTAAGGAGAAATTTGAGAGAAGCTTGTGTGTGTGAATTATGGAGTGAAGGAGGGGTAGAGTTCCCTATGTATGATTTTAGGATTATAATATATTTAGGACTATTTATATGACCTACAGGTCATATTTCTATTGGTATAATAGTGCTCTTGTTATTTGAATATGAGCGAAGGTGAAGAGTGATAATCATAGGTCCATCATTAGGTGTTAAAGACGTCAGTTCAAAAGGTGGATGTGTTCATAGGTGTTGTTTTGGTAGCTCAACATCTAAGGGGTTTGCATCCTCCTTATAAATTGAAACTTGATAGAGGTCTAGTTGTTGTTGTAACTCATCTAGATAGGTGTTGTAGCACCTTGTGAAATTATAGTCTCGCTAAATAGGGATTGTAGTTCCTTGATCAGTTAAAACTAGTCTAGATTAGTTCTTGTTATTATAAGATAGTAGTCCAATAATAGGTTCCATTAGTTTTTCTCCCCTAAGAGGGTTTCCTACATATGCCATGTGTTATGTGATTGATCTTGTATTGTCTCTCTTAGTCATTGTTATGAATGATGTGTATGCTTCATGAATGCTTGTGGTAACTAATTAAGTGTTTATAAAGTTTGAAATTGAATTTGAATTATTTTGGATCACTAATTCACCCTCCTTCCTCTTAGTTATTATACCTCTAACAATTAGTATCAGAGTAGGACCTTTGGTAAAGGCTTGACAACTTGAAGGTGATCTAAGGTAAAATATGGGTAGTCATCAAGGAGGGTTCTCTACTAAGCAAGCACCAATGTTCAATGGATCCAATTATTCTTCTTGGAGTGCAAGAATGATGACATATATTATGCCCCTAGGGTTTTATGTATGGAATTTTTTTCTAGATGGTTATGTTGCTCCTACTACTCCTTTGTCTAGTGCTATAGACAAGAAGCTATTTGAGAATAATTATAAGGCAAGAAATACCATCACTTATGGGATTATAGAAACTGAGTTCACCAAATTAATCTATTATAAATATACTAAAGAGATATGGGACAAAATTTAGATAATTTATGAAGGATATTCAAAGGTCAAGATTGCTAATTTGTAGACTCAGAGAGAAGGCAATTTGAAAGTCTTGAGATGAAGGAAGATGATTTTGTGGCATCCTTTTTGTAGAGAGTTGATGAGATTTTGAACATAATAAATGGTCTTGGAGAGAATATTGAAGAGTCTATTGTAGTCCAAAAGGTATTAAGGTCTCTATCTCTCAAGTTTGATCCAAAAGTATCTTCTATAGAATAAAGTCATGATCTTACTCATTTGAAGATGGATCAATTCCATGGCACCTTTAATGTATATGAGATGAGAGTAAATGATGATATACTACCAAAGAAGGAAGCAAAATTCAAGATAAAGATGAATCCTAAGAAGAATATCCAAGTTAAAAAATCCATAAAGGATGACATAGCTGATATTGATGAGGATGAACTAATTACTTTAATTACTAGGAAATTGAACACAGGCTCATGAAAGTATAAGGGTAAACTACCTTTAAAATGTTTCAATTGTAGAGAGATAGTAAATTTTGCTCATAAGTTCCCTCATAAGCATGAAAATATTGATGATGAAGAGCATGGTGAAGGTCAAGATGAAAACAAGAAGACATATAAGAAGAAAGGATTCAAAAAGTATAACAACAAGAAAAAGTCCTTCAAGAACAAGAATAATCTCTACAGTAAAGAAGATTGCAGATCATCATATGAGAGTGAAGATAGTGACTCAAAATATGACCATGAAGATGATGGTCCTACCAAATATGAATCTTTATTCATAGTTGAAGAAGGAATTTGCTCACATCAAAAGGAGCCTAATTGGATTGATTCATATGATGATGAAGATGAGGTAGACTGTGAGACTATATTGATGAATGATCTTGAAGAACTAAAGATTGAGAAGAATATTAATAAGAAGATGAAATATAAACTCAAATATTATGAGGAGAAATTTAGTGTGTTTAAGGCAAGATTCATTGAAGACTTTAGGGAACATGAAGTTGCTATCATGTTTATTAATTTTAATTTGAAATCTATGTCTGAAAGTCTAAGAGCAAAAGAAGAAGAATGCTCAAGGTATGCTTGTAATATTATGTCTTTGAAAGATGAGTTATATAAATCTACAAGCAAGGTGAAATCATTTGTCAAGTTTTATAAAAGTTATAATGATCTGGATGATCTCCTAAAGTGTCAAAAATTAGCTAGTGATAGATTTGGATTAGGTTTTAATGAAGATCCCAAAGTTGCTACTCAAGTTAAATATCAATAAGAGAAAGGTAGATCAGTATTTGAAGACAAATCATCAAATAAGAAATGAAGGTGATGGTATAATGAAGTCAAATTAGATCAGACAACCTAATTTCATGAGGTATGCAAGATTCAATGTTTACTATTACACATGTAATTAATTTGGGCATACAACTAGAGAATGCAAAAGACCTATTAGAAATGAGTTTGCATGGGACTATAATGGGGGTCATCAGTCAAAAGGAGTGAGAAAAACTAAGTGATTCAACTATCGTGATGTGGGACACTTTTCAAACCATTATCCACATAAGATTAGATAAGATGAGTCCTCTTCAAAAAGGGAGGTTGTTTTGTTTGTCATGACAAAGGACTTATTGTAAGTTTCTATCCAAACATGATAAGACAAACTATATTTCCATCAAGGAGTTTGGTGTGCTACAATTATGAATAGATAAGTCACATTGATAGTTTTTTCAAGCAAAATTCTACAATTTAGAATAGGTGTAATCAGGCTCTTAGAGTGTAAGAAAGAAGGCATGTTAACACATGGAAGCTAAAGGTGAAAAGTGTGAGTCATGATGAGACTACAGGTCCAAGTAATATGTTTTCTATGGTGGAGAATGCTTCAAAATGTGAATAGTACCAAGGGCTCTCATTATCTACTCATGTTTTGAGTGAAGAGACCAAGCTCAAAGTGAAGACTAAGGTGTTGGTTGAAGCTAGTCCTTAGGTATGTATGGATCCAAGGGAACATCTTGTTGTTGTTGAGTACGTATCATGAAAAGAACATCAATTGTATGTGCCTAATGAGGAGGTTCCAAGCTACAAGGAAGATTATATAGATGAAAAGGTATGCCATGAATCTTTATTGTCTCCATGTATTATCAATCCAATTTCGGAAGAAAAGGATAATATTGTAATGGTTGAGTATGTTGCTTCCCTTAAGCCTAAGAAGAAGAAGAAAAACTACATGTATTAGATGACCAAGGAGGAGAAGGAATATGAGGAGTTATGGGTAACTCCTGGTTTCACATTATTCTAGGACATTATGAAGTAGGGTGTCTCTTCCTATTCTTCTTATAAGACATATTTTCTTGTGGAGAAGCAAGTTTGTGTGCTCAAGATGATATTTCCAAATCATAGAAGGTCTTTGTTTAATGGGGAGCAACAAGATCATGAGCTTGTTCCATAAATTTATGAAGGAGCTATAATATAGGATCAAATTGGGTGTCTCTAACTAGCGTAATGATTTTGATGCAATTTCAATAAGTGTTTGGTTCTCATAAAGGTCTATAAATTTATTTGTGATGTGCTCTAGGTGTTTTTGAGGTCTAAATGTATGTTTTTGCCAATTGAAGATATTTTTATGTGCTCTCAGTTTTCTTAGTTTTTAGCTTAAGAGTAAGCAAGCATAAAATGGGTTATAGGAAGTTAAGACTCCCAAAGGTGTGAATGCATAAATCTTGGTCCATAAGTGTGTGATGGGAGTCTCCAAGTGTGTAACAAGTTTTAGAGGTGTGTTGACCAGAAAGAGGTTTGTTGACTTTATTTATTTTGAGATTTTAGAGTTTTAGGCTATGCTATAAAAGTAGTTTGCCTTATGAGTTGAGATTTTAGGCTTCTTAAAAGGTTGAATGGTCTTAATGTTTTGTCAAGACAAGATTCACAGATATTTGAAGGTTTGTGGTTCTCAAGTTATTCAAGTTTTTGTCAATATGGAGAGCGAATTGGCTAGTAGGTTTGTGAAGGAAGTATGCTATAGAGGATGAGATTGGTGATGAAAATTTGTGTGATTTAGGGGCCATATTATAGTGCTCCATATATTAATTTTTTGGTCTTGAAGATGTGTCTATTAAAAATTGTGGGCTCTGTAAGTTCCAAGTAGGGCTATAAGGAGGCTAGACATGCCTAGTTTGAAGAAGAGTATTTTTTGCTTAGTTTATCCAAAAGAGAAAAGTATGTTTGTTTAAAGGAGAGTTATAAGGTTGGTTAAGATCATGTTTCTTAGTTTTTGAGTGGCATAAAGTTTTGTTGATGGTTCTTTTGGTAGCTTGAGAGAGAATGCTAGTAAGTATGTGTGGTGGTTCTTTATGGTGTGTGGAGATATGAAGATACTTACAAGGTGAAATGGATCACATAAATTAGGGGGAGTCCCTCTCAGATATTTCTTGGTGAGTTTCATTAGATTATAGTGGTTTTTTGTGTGTTATTTCTTCATTAGTTGTAGTGCTTGGTTGAAGAGACTATTGGCATGGAGAAAAAGGAAGTTGTCAAGGTAAGCAGAAGTAGGCTCAAGGTAAGGGGGAGTTTGTATAATATTTATAAGGTGGTCCTCTCATATTTGTGGTATTTTTAGGTCCTTAGGATCAGATTATTCCCACTTTATCATTGTATCAAAGGGGGAGAAAGTTTCTCTTGTGAGAGTGTTTGAATACAAAGAAGAAGGTGAGTTATTTATTGTTATATGATGGTTGTTGACATCAATGAAAAAGGAGGAGATTGTTGGAGATTTGTAAATGATGTCATAAATTTATCCATGTGATTGGATGAAGTGATTGGATAGTCTACTTAATAATGACAAAGTGTGTAATGTGTTTGTCCTAGCATGCTTGAAGTTGGCTTGGTTGATCTTCAGAATTTGATTATTTAGAGATAAGTCGAAAGTATTGAGAATGTGTAAGAGGTCCCATAAGAAGTGTTTTATGATTTTAGATCTTGTGTGCATGAGTGGTATTTATCTGGTTCTTCATTGTGTTCATCTAGACACTTTGGGTCCAGTGGCAGAAAATTTGAGTAGGTAGTTTGATGACATCACCATTGCCACATGGGAATGAGTCAAGGAGAGTTGGTCATATTGTTATGATCACATTATTACCTATTTAATTTGACCTAAATTTTAGATCATCCACCAAAGTGCATCAAAATATATGCAAGGGAAAATTTGGGCTCCTAGGGAGTTTGACAGTAATTTCCCATACTTAGCCAAATTTGAATGAGGCAAGAAAGAGTCAAGTAAGCAGTTTGATGGTGGCATATCTCACACTTGTGGTTGTTTCATAATAAGATGATCATATCGGTTTGTTCAATTTTGTGTATAGTTTATTTATGTAACTTTCAGGTCAAGCACTAAAGCATGGTAAAAGATATGCATGTTTAAAGTTGGCCTTTCAGACAAGTTTTTGACATAGTTGGCTCTATGGTAGAAAAATCTAAGTGAGAATCTTAATGTCATTATATATCACATGTGTAAGGGTTATAGGAATAAATTTATACATGGATGGATTATCCTATGTGAGGAGATCATATGGCTTTAATTTTGAGAACATTCAAATGATCAAGGTAAAAGATATGACTGTGCAAAGTTGGCCTTCTAGGTAGATAAGCAAGGTTCCCATACTTTGTCAAATTTTCACAAGTTAAAGTTTGAGCAACATCAACAGAGTGAATTACTCCAAAAAGTCAGGAAGAAATGATTTGGTGCCAAGTGTCATGATCACAAGGGTTTTGAGCAAGATCAAATAGTGAGCACTGCATGATAAAGACCTGACTGATCCACAAAAATCGATAATGCATAATGAGTCAACATTGTAAGATTACATGAGATAAGGTGAACATGTTCAAGGTTTAATGTTTGGAATTGGTAGATTATTTGTTAAAGGTTGAGATTTTTCAATAATATCAACGGTGTGTATTTAATCTGATCATTGAGGACTTGAGATGCGAGTAATGTGTTCAAGATTTAACTGTGACCATTTGCATTTAAATATTCAAATTTAATAAGGGAAAAGCCAATCTATGGCTTTTGGACCATATCATTTGATCAAGGATGAATTTTCCCATGTTGTAAAAATAAAAGGTGAATAGGACTCCATGGTTCATCTAATGAAATTAATTTGAATATCTATAATAGTGTACAATCAAAGATATTAAGGTTTAAAGTTTACTATGTGTTAATGTTTGTTCTACAAGTGACCAAAGAAGAGTAATTGAGCTTATGAAGATGATGTTTTGATGTTTCATGGTGAATTAGATATTGGGAAGTGTTTTAGACTCCATGAGGATGCTCTGTGTGAATTATGAAGGTTTTTCCAATCATATATATTATGAACAATGGTTTAGAAGATGACTATGTGTTCATTCACAATGATTGTGCATATAATGTTGTTTGAGGGAATTGTGATTAAGAAAAAGGATATGATGTTGATTATTGGAACTTAAGGGGGAACTATAGATCATATGGAATGGGTCCATGCATTTGGAAGTGGTTTTGTTTTCTTTTTCTATTTGTTGATGTGCTAAATGGGTGAATAGGTCTCTATGAGACTTATAAGAGCTATAAGGGCCTTATTAGAAGGTGTAGCTTCTTAAGGATGACCCATAGATGCTATGGCTAACCTATGAAGATTGTATTGAGATGTGTTTCAATGATATAGATGCCTTAAGTGTTAAATCATGCCTAATGGCTGACTAATATAGTGATGATCATGATTGCTCTATAAATAGTGAAATCAAATGTGTTGGTTTCTAGACTTTTGAGACATATTTTGAGTGAGAGACTAAGGAGAGATTTGAGAGAGGATTATGTGTGTGAATTTCAGAATAAAGGAGGGGTAGAGTGAACTATGGATGATTTGAAGATCATAACATAGTGAGGATTATTTTGATGACATGTATGTCATATTTTATTAGCAGAATAGTACTCTTGCTATTTGAGTATGAAAGAAGGTGAAGAGTGATAATCAAAGGTCCATCATTAGGTGTTGAAGATATCAGTTCAAAATGTGGATGTGTTCATAGGTATTATTGTGAAATCTCATCATCTAAGGGGGTTTCAGCCTCCTTACAAGGTGAAACTTGTTAAATGTCTAGTTGTTGTTGTAACTCAGCTAGACAGTTATTGTAACACCTTTTGAGATTGTAGTCTCACTAAATAGGGATTGTAGTTCCTTGATTAGTTTCAACTAGTCTAAATTAGTTCTTGTTATTATAGAATAGTAGTCCAATTACAGGTTCTAGTGGGTTTTCTCCCCCAAGAGGGTTTTCCACATATGTCATGTGTTATAGGATTGATCTTGCATTGTCTCTCTTGCTCATTTATATGAATGATGTGTATGATTCATGAATGTTTGTGGTAACTGATTAAGTGTTTAGAAAGTTTGAAATTGAATTTGGATTATTTGGGCTCACTAATTTACCCCCCTCTCAGTGATTGTACATCTAACATAAGTAACTCTAGCTCTTGCAGGCAAGTTACTCGATAGTCTTCATTATCTAGGACATGATTCAAATAAATACATAAAGACAGTAACTCGACTCAATGGGAAGAATGGCCTCAGTGCTATAAACAAGTGAATCCATAATCACTCCTATTGGAGAATGGTGATTGGTATGATATGCCCAGAGGGCATGCGATATTTGGAGGTGCCAATCATGGCCAACATTATTGACAATCTTTTTAAAGATGTTGACAATGCTTTTGTTAGATGTTTATACTTTGCTATTACCTTGAGGGTAATATGCAGTTGAAAAATGTTGAGTAATTTTGTACATGGCACATAGTGATTTGACATCCATGTTTTTGAATGATCTACCATTATCAAATATAATGTTAGAGGGGATACCATAGCAACAAATGAGATGGTTAAAGATGAATTTAGAAATTTTATTTCCAATCATGTAAGTGAGGGGTATAGATTCAACCCACTTAGTGAAACATTTAGTAGCAGTAAGGATATGTTTATGGCCATCAAAAGATGTGGGGTTTATATTTCCAATGAGATTGAGGCCCTATGTAGTAAATGGCCATGATGTAAGCATTGGTATTAGAGTCTTGGTTGGGTCATGAATTAGATTGGCATGCCATTGACATTTATCACACTTTTTGACATATGCAGCTTTATCTACATCCATCATTAACCAATAGTACCCAGTGTTGGTTGGATATTTTGTCGATCAGTGTACTGATAAACAAAATAGGTCTGATAAGCCAAAGTAAGAAGATTAGTCATCCAAATGTGTAGGTTTACCACATCAAAAAGGGACTAATCTCTCCTCTCATCAAGGGGAGGTTCCCTATAGATATGCTATATATATATATATATATAGAAAATAATATTCAAGGGTAGGAAAAACCATCCATCTCTTTTTTTTCAGAGATGATGCATGCAGATCAAAGGAAAATGACAGAAAGCACTCCTCTTCTTTCAGAAGTACTATTTAGCAAGCCACAAGAATACTCTAGGTAGTAATTGCAAAATGTAACCAAGGACGTAGCAATGCAACACAAAGTCTCCACCTGAATTGCCCAAGAGTGAGATACAAAGGACAATGAGGGCAAAAAGTCATCCCAAGGTCCTTTACATAGAAATGAAAAGAAAACACACTAAAAGGCAATTATGGGGGCACAAAGTCTCTCCAGAGTTGACTTCAGGACACCTTCCTAACTAATTTCACTAATTCTGCTTGTTGAATTAAAGAAACAAAAAATATATTAGGGAAAAAGACATAAGAACAGTTTCCCCAACAATAAAGATATCACAGCACAAAGTCTGAAAAGTCACTTGCTTTCTTATTCCAATAACAAAATATGATCAACAATCTGAGCTCAAAGTCTCAGTAATGTCTTTCAATTTGGGCAGAGTTTCATTTCTAATTGTCAAAAAAGAGATATCTTTACAATAAAAGAGAGTCCCTTATATAGCCTCTTCAAGAAGGACTCGAGAACAGTAACACATCATGTTACATTGAAATTTGTTAAGAAGACAGGCTAGAATTTAGGGGCATCTACCCATTTGATTTTCTCAATGCAGAGAAACAAGTCACGCTATTGAAAGTTTGCATCTTTCAATATCCACTTGGCAATCTGATCCTTCTTCATCATTCCTCCTTTTCTGGTTAATTGAATCGAGACCTTGATTCAATTTGATACTCTGTTCCTTAATCACTTTTTGTTGATCTTGGCCTTAAAGCCTGTGAATGCATTCAGGTTTGTAGATTACAAGGATCAATGGCTATTTTATGAGCTTTGAAATTGACGTTTGCACACCCGTCACTATGTTTTCAACTACCAGTTCACTGTTCTTGAATTTGACATCTTCAGGCGCATCACCCCTTGGTCCTTCTTCGGCTTTCCTATTTTGAATCCTCCCAAAGGGAAGGTGACCCTTTGGCTTTGGGGAAGTGTCCTTTAATTCGGTAGCTAAGTGTCCCCCGCAAGGGCACCTACCCTTCTGGGTCCTTCAACAGCCTTTTCTTTGGAGTCCTTCGAAACATTTCCCACAGAGAATTCCTGTAGACAAAAAGTCTACAGACATTTCCCCATGGACAAAAAGTCTGTGAACATTTTCTCACAGATAAAAAGTCTACGGAAATTTTTTGATTGCTTTGTCTTTGGAAATTCCTTCAGGTTTTCTTTTCGTAGCCTTTCTGAATTCTTTTAGACTTTTTATTTGAAAGAATTCCTTCAGATAAAAGTTTGAAAGAATTATGCCTTTGTCTACCTTAAAAAATATTCTAAAAGAATTTACCTTAACTATTTCCTTGAAAATGACCCTTTCGAAGGGTGTTTTTGTCGACCAAGTGCCCTCTGCAAGGGCACTTGTCCTTTGGGAGGTTCTTTTGAACTTTTGCTTTGAACTGCTCCTTTGAACCAATCATTTGAACCAAGTAGATGATCCAAGATTTGAACCAAGCTGATGAACCCTTTGATTGAACCAAAAGATGTTGAACCGCTTGAATGAATGGAAGCATTGAACCACTCCTTTGAACCAAGGCAATGAACCAACTGAGTGAACTGAAGCCGATGAACCAAGGTGATGAACCAAAAGCATTGAACCAATCGTTGAACCAAGTTTTGGTTCAACGGTTCATTCCCTTTGATTTGGCTAAGTCCTTTGGAAATTCCTTCGTTGAACCAAATGTGTTGAACTTGTTGAACCTTGAACCTGTTGAACCTTTGAACCAAAGTGGTTCAATGGTTCAATGGTTTAAGCCTTCTTCTTTTTGATAAGTATTTTGAAGCTGTTGAAATTTGAAGCAGTTGAACTTTGAACCTTGATGAAGTGCTTAACTCTTGCCAATGATGTTGAACCTTTGAACTTGTTGAACCCGTTGAATAAAAATGGTTCAAGGTTCAACGGTTCAATGGTTTAATAGTTGGATCCTTGCTTAGATGCTTGCCGATGGACATTTTTGATTGAACCAGCCTGTAGAAGCCTTTGAATCTGTAGAAATGAACTTGGCCTGTAGAGTCCGTAGATTCTCAAGAAGCTTGAAAAATGAGGAATTTGAATGCCTAGGACAAATTTTAGAAAGGAAAGAGACAATTTTGGTCTGTAGGACCAAAATAGTTCAAATGTTGTCCCAAAAATGAGTGATATTTTTTGGGGGACAACAGCTGGCTCTAGTTGGGGAACTTCTATCAATTACAAAAAGAATTGAAGAGAGTAGAATCTAGAATCTCCGGTGTCTTCATGTGTACCATTGGGCTACGGAGTCATGCTACCCAAAAATGAAAGGCATCAAAAAAAGAAACAAACAAGTAAAATAGAATTAAAAACTATACAAATATACATATGTATAGATGAAATGATCTGATACTTCAAAAATTGAAGTATTTCAGATGCTTCTTCTTGAGAGAAAGTGAAAATAGTGCTCTATCCTAGTAAACCAACAAGAAAACATTTTGTCCCCAGAAATGGTGACGGGTGAATGGAGCTCTCCACCAAGAAACCAATTTTCTATGTCTTCTTCTTGGCTTTTTCTTCTTCTTGTCCCATGGTAGGATGTGGTCTTCAATTTGAAAGCCATAACTCCTTGCTTTCTTGGCAAAGGGTTCCTTTGCCTGATTTTGATTTGCAACAGCATGGTCCATTACCATAATTAGTTGTTCTTCTGATTGAGTCTAGCACATGATTGGATTGTCCACATCAAATTCCTAACAAACTATCAGCTTAGCATCTCCTTTGATGTGGAGGAGTTTGATCTCTTCATCTTGAGTAATATTCAATCTGAGCAACAGAGATTTACATCTAGCTATGTTGTTGGTGTTGTTGACTTGCAAATTGCATGAAGAAAAAATATCTCCTTGAGGAGATATCAACACAGTCCCACCTCCATCATTGGTGGAAGAATTGCTGCCATTAGATTTCAGGATCCAAACATCATTAGAAGTCGATCTCCTATCAAATTTCTCTTCATTAGAGATGGAAGATCCTTCCTTATTTGTACTGTACCCTAACAATTCTCCTGAAGTCTTGTTTGGATCAATTCCTGGATTGTCAGCTACAGGACTTTCATCTGTAGAAACATGAATATTCTCTGTGGTCAAGAAATAATTACCCCTGCCTGAAGACTCAAACATAATTTGTGCTGCAGGGGCTGATGTTTGGATGACCACGTATTTTGCCTCATTTTCAAGGAGTAATCTCTTCATTATGCCTTTGACAGGGATTCTTGCCTCAAATAGGTCCATGCTTAGTTTTCCCACGTCCTTGCAAAAAATTTGTCCAAGCAAAATGCTATAGGATGCTGGGACATCAACCACCAAGATGGTCATCTTGATTCTCTTGTCTAAAAATGCTGCTAATGCAAATTGGTCATCTTTGATTTGCCCCAGTAGTGGTACTTGCTTGTTCTCCATGGAGAAACATCTCCCAAATGTCTTGGTCAATGTGAGGCCCAGAGACTCAGCTACTTTATTAGGCATGACATTGTCAGATGCCTCAGAATCAATGATGTAATTATTGAGTTGATAACCATTTATCAATAAGGAAACATAGAAAGGTTTTATTTTCCCAGGGGCAGTTAGAGGGGTAATGACAAGATTATTTAAAATGGACATGTTCTTTGGGGAATCAAGAATTATTTTCTTAACCTCTTGTCTTGCAGGGACGTTTTGGTTCTTGACACATTAGACCAACTTATCCAATTGATCAGGATTGGACTACAAATATTCAAATTTAGACATTTGTATTTTGGTCTTCTTGACATGATCAATTATGTCAAATGGGTGAATTGGACTAGGAATAGAGGAAAGCATTTCAATCTTTTGGGTTTTAGGAGGGATGGGAGGAGGGCTGGTTTGCAAAATTTAAGTAGAAGGTGAAG
>JARHVA010000878.1:2392500-2525000 GCA_037957365.1 Torreya grandis | reverse complement strand
TAGGGATTAGATCCCCCTGTGGTGTAATAAAAAAAGTATTGCCCCTAACCCATGTCCTATGAATGATCCATAAAATTATAGCTTCCAATGCTTCTCCTCAAGAGATGTTTCAATGATGGCCATAATGGATTTTTTTGGGAATTGGAATGTTAGAGGTTCTGTATCTACAAGGGGTGCTTCAACAAGCTAAACTACAAGAAATTATCCCTTGATGGATTTTTGGTTGACATATTTTATCTCAAACTCACTGAAAATTATGATTCATTTGGCCATGTGGCCTTGTAAATATGTTTTGGATAGTAGATACTTAAGTGTATCTACTTTAGAAATAACCATGGTCTTGTTTTTTAACATGCAATGTCATAGTTTCTGAGATGTAAAGACCATAGCTAAACATGTTTTTTCAATGGGCATATAATTGTGTTCATACGTGACTAGTGTATGGATTAGATAGTACATGACATGATATTTTCCATTATCATCATGTTGAAATAGAAGTGCCCCCAAGGGTTTGTTTATGGTAGATAGATACAGTAAGAATGGATTTCTTAGAATTGGTGGTAATAAAATAGGTGTATTTTCAAGATAGTCCTTCAAGTGTTGAAAAAGCATTCTGGAATTTGTCATCCCAATGAAATTATACCCCTTTATTTAATAGATGTGTAAATGGGTGGAATTTGTCTACCAAATCAGATATGAAGCATCTAATGGATTATATCTCTCCCTGTAAACTATGAAGCTACTTCAAATTAATTAGTGGTGGTATGTTTGTGATGGCTTATACTTTAGCTAGATTGACTTCAATGCTCTTGAGAGACACAATGAAGCCAAGAAATTTGCCTGAAGTAAATCCAAAAATACACTTCTTAGGATTGAGTTTGACTTTATATTCACGTAGTCTGTCAAATATCCTCCTCGGTGTTACTAGATGATCGACCATGGTATTTGATTTACCTAGTATGTTGTCAACATAGTCTTCAACAATATCATGCATCATATCATGAAATATGATGGTCATGGCTCTTTAGTAGGTGGCCTTAGCATTTTTGAGACCAAATAACATAACCTGATAACAAATAATTCCCCATAGACTGGTAAATCATGTTTTATGTTGATCTTTTGGCATAATTTAGATCTAGTTGTACCCTAAAAATCCATCCATCAATGAAAGCATTTCATAACCTGCTATGGAGTTGACTATCATGTCAATTTTTGGTAGAGGAAAGTCATCTTTAGGGAAAGATTTGTTTATATCTTTGAAATTAGTGCATATCTTGATTCCTTCTAGCTTCTTATTGACTAGCACAACATTCTAGATCCATTTTGAGTAGTTGAATACATCTCACTTCCAAGAGTTTTTCCAACTCTTTCTTCACTAATATAGCAATGCAAGGATGCATCCTACGCAATTTTTATTTCAAAGGTTTGGAATCAAGATGTACTATAAGGTGGTGTAAAACTAAGGCAAGGTACAAACTAGGCATGTTATATTAGGCCCATGCAAATATATCAATAAATTCCCTCAAAAGGGTTGTAAAGAATTCACATTACTCCTTAGTGAGGGATGTGCCTAATTTGATCCATTTTGGGTCATATAAATTCCCAATGTTAACCTCTATAGTGTCCTCGATTAGAATGTTTAAGTGTTGTCAATGATGTCTCCAATGTGGCCCAGAGTGTCCATGAGATGATATGTATGCATGGTCCTCAATGATAAAGTGTACCTTAGTTCTCACATAGTTTGCATTAGACCCTACAAGTTTTGGTCTTGTTATGGATGTTCTTGATAATGTGTTCTTGATGTAAAGGCCATATGGGGTGTAATAAGTGCTTTGTGTACTTGTGGAAAGTGAAAATAATCCATTTGAGTAGTATTGTGAAGGTTTAGGTTATTATACTCATCTTGGTAGAGTTTCCTAATTAAATAGATTGATGACATTAGAATTCACACGTGTGAAGGCTTTAGAAGAAAGTTGTCACATGGGTCTATTTAGTTTTATGCCTAGAGGCTGTATTTCAAATTTTATGCCTTGACATGATGTATATCAAAAGTTATGATGGTGCAAAGTTTCTTTCCCAAGAAGATTTCATTGTTTTTATACTTAATCAAATTTGCATTTTTTAGTGATTGTTGGAATTCCAATATTTAAATTTTACAAAGGAAACCAATTGTAATTATTTGATCTGTATATTGAGTAAATTGATGAATTTGATGATGGAGTAACAACCAAAGTGGTAAAGAACTTCAAGGAAAATCTAGGGAAACTGATTAAGAGGTTTAGCTGGTCATACAATTGCATTTATTATAGCTCAAAGTTGACCAAGGGTTTGACCTTTATTTGTTAAGGACTTGAGAAGGGTGTTTCAATTTATATTGATGATATTTGGATGTTTCATGATGATTTATCTATTGGAGAGTGTTGTATACACCATGAGGATCATCTATATGGATTTTTTAGGTTTGACTAATCCATATTTTATATGATCCATTACTTTGAAGTTAACTTTTTATTCATTCATGGTGTTTTCATGTACAAGGCAAATGATTGAATGGTTTTACATATGAAGAGGTGTGTAGTGATGAATGTAATCACTTGAGGGTGTCTTAGGGGTCATGTGGCATGGACACATGTGATTATAAATGGTTTTGTGTTTTTATTTGCTTAGTGAAGTGTTAAAAATATGATGTTGTAGAAAAGTTCTTTTGCTTATTCCATTTCCTTAGTCAAGCATTTATTTGGTTATCCAAGTTAGTTCTAGACTTGTTACAACTAGGCACAAACATGAACTAATTTTATAGTGATTAAAATTTATTACTCAAATACACTGACATTAATTCACATAAGGTGCAAGCCTTATGTGCTCACCTAAATCACAGTAGATAAATAATCAGGGCCCACATTGGGATAGTCGTGATATGGCACAACTCATTCTTCAAGGAACTTGGTCATCTACAACAACAACATTTTCAAGTTCATAGGTGCAAGCCATTTATAGGATAGGCTAAAGGTCTATAGGCATAAAGCCTATATAGGTAGATACTTCCAATCATGTGGGCACAAGTATATATTGGGTTGTTCTGTATTCTTATGGGTGAAAACCTATGTTTTATCATGCTTAGCATCCTTTAGGCACTTGGAGGGTTTAATGGAATATCTTAGATCAAAGGTTCATATTAGGTTAGTGATTTAAGCATAGGTATCATAGCTTGACATGGGATCTTTCATACACTTTGATTATTTCCACATAATATGCTAACACCATCATAATTATAGAGACACCATGAACATCATGAAACAAAATCTTGTAACCATCATTCCTAACATTTAGATTGATTTTATAACACTATAGTCATCACATTCATCATGCATTTGAATATTAAAGCTAAAGACATTAAACATAGACATAACTAGATCAAACTTTAGTGGATGCAACATAATTTTTCATTAAACAAAGTTTAAATTAATAGAAATAGAGAACATGCTCATCTAAAACATCTATCGAACTAGAGGTTCATAGGTGAGCTTGGGCACTACAAGGTGGATATTCATAGGTATCCATGCTAATCTTAAGTTTCAATGGTGATTGCTTCAATATCTTTGGAACTAATTCTATAGGTATTTGATATATCAAACTCACATCATCACATACTAGTTTGAGCTTGATTTTATAACCTATAGGAGCACCTTCTACCATGATGGAGTTACACATGTTGACTTTAGAGATGAAGCTTTTCTCAATCATTGCACTAGATATATTACTTTGTGACCTTCATACTATGATCACCACATGCTTCCACACTTTGAATATTCCAAAAACATCATAGAATTTTTTATCTACCTACTAGCTAGTGTAAGGTGTGTATCAATTCATCTAGCTAGTGCAAAAGATATCAAAATAACAATAATCCCAAATGATTACCTTATGTCAAAGATTCTGTTGAGTTGGTGTGGATCTATACTTAGCCAAAAAGGGGCCCAAAATTTAACCTATACAAAATTGCTAGTCTATCCTTGGACTAGTCTTTCAATGCCCTAGGCATCCAAAACTCCAGTGCATTCTCCTTGAATTCAATGCTAAAGTCCTCAAAGTCCTTGATGGTGAGCTTGATTTCTTCAATGGTGCTGTCAATCTATATTAATGAAACATTAAGTGCAAGCACATTAGTTTTTATCTAACTCTTTTATGAATGCCTCTAGCCTTTATTTTTCCCTCATCACTCTTCTATCTAAGATTTCCCCTTGATCATCGACCTTCTTTTGTAATGAATAGAAGAGCTCTTCTAAGTTTTGCTCTTATTTATTGATCTAGGTGCTCAGGGTATTGACCTTTTCCATGATCTATGCATACTTGATCTTGCTAATAGTGTATGCATTTTCCATCATCTCTTCCCTCTCTTCCTTTTCCTAATTGAGGTGCACATTGATGACTAATGCTTGGTTGGAGAAGTTTATGAAGATGACATCAGTTACCTCGGTGCATTCTTCTAATTGCATGAAGAGGTCTTCCACTTCTTTGAGATTTTTTGCTAGATCCTTCTATAGGAAAGTGTAAGGGTCTTCCTCTTCTTCCTGCATTAGTTTTGATTTCAACCTTGGGAGTATCTGATCTAATAACATGCAAACCTTATTAACCTCTAAAATATCTAAAGTGCCAATGACATCGAAGAGGGATGGCTTAGCTTCCTCTGTGCGCTTAGCCAATTGTTACATTTTGAACTTCATGGAATTTATTTCCTCTTCTACTTATATAAAAATATTCTTCCACTTTGAAGCCTCAACATCATTGATTATGTTCTTCGACACTACTTCATAAGTTCACAACATAGAAGTGCTTCATAATAGTAAAGGTTACCATTCTAAACATATTCTAGGTGAGATACTTTGGGATGTGCCATTCCTCCCTGATTGATTAAATATATTGGGAGTACCACCCCATTACTATGGTCTTGTACTTCTAGGAGAAGGTAGGGGGTAGGTAAATTTTTTATATTTCTATGTCAGGGATTCCTAGTGCACCAAGACGACCCAAAGGTTGTATTCATCACTATTAGACATGATCTCCTCTATCATAATTAGAATTAACATGGACCCCCACCTAAAGGTATCTCACACTGTATGACATTCCAATGCATTCTTTATCATTTCCTCCATAATTAAATTTGTGATGTTAAACTTAACCCCCTGCTCCATGTGATACGTGATGCATAGGTAGGCCTTGGTGACATCTATCCATTGACCACTAGGGAAAAGTTTTTAATTCACAAGGCTCACAACTACCCTCATTTTGGGGTCCTTAATGTCTTTGATTGGGAACATAAAGCCCCCCTTGTAGTAACTCAAGATTTTTTTGACCTTTTCAACTTTAGCATCTTCTACCATCATCTAGTGGATGTCTACGCCAAAGTTTGAAAACCTAGTAATTCTACCTATTAGGCATGTTGATATCCACATGTACCTCCCTAAAAAATAGATGCGATTTCCATAGATATGCAAGAGGAGGAACTATACAAGTTATTTTATCTTCTTAAAACATTACAACTCATAGAGTTAAGTTGTGTGAGTGGTTGCAAGTTTGTCTCAAATGGATACATCAAATAAAGCCACTTAAATCTTGCCCTTATATCAACCACCCAGTATTGTGTTAGATATTTCATATTACTTGAGGTTTGGTGGTTACATTATTTGAGCCAATAGGTGTACATGAATGATTCCCAAATTTATCCTACCAATACCTCCTTAGGAAACTACATCTCCCAATAGGACATTTTTAAAAGTACCTCTCAATCAACCTCAATGATGCTACCTCTGTCAATGCAACTAATTCTTCTATCATTCATGCCCTATTGATATCCTTCTTGCCCATGATGGGCCAAAAATCATCCACTTTTTCCCCATTCTAAATTTGTTGGTGTTAAAGCACAGTCTGTTTACTTTTTTGAATCTTGTAATTTTTGTTGACACTCCTCACAGTTATGAGATCTATGACTATGACTTCATCTCTTGAGCTTCACTTATCATTAATGGAAACCTTAGTGTCACTCTAATTTTTTGATGCCTAATTCTTGTACAAGTCATGCCCCACACTTATCTATGCCAATCTCAAAGTGAACATAATTCTTATCTATTAAATCATTCACTTTTGGCATCCATGGGTGCTCAAGGATTCACTCTAGTAGTAGTTATTTGCTTTTGCTCTAGTTCACTGGTCTACATTTTTGGGTGCAAATTATCTTGAGGTTTGTGACCTAAACTAGTTGGCCCTTTATTGTTTGATACCTTTAATTCAGTTACCTTCTTTATTGTAGGTGATTAATGGTATGATGGCTCCTCAATTTATTGGAATTTGCTAAATCCCACAAAATTATTGAAAATCCATTGCCACCTATGAATTAAATACAAATATTTTATACCTCTGCCATCACCTTAATAAATCCTCTAATGGTGTTTTTGGTGAAGTGACGTGTATTTCAAACAATCACTTCTTGCCTCACTTTGGGTGGATGCCAACATGTCTTGACAATCTTTATCCTAAATTTTGTTCACTGGAATGAACTTTGCCTTCTTTATGGAAACCTAGGTATAACACCTCACATTCACATGATTCAGCCTCCATGGTTCCATCTTCTTTTCCTACTATGCTTTCATTTCAAGCACACTTTCCTATCTTGGTCAATTTCTGTGCACTTTCTTCTTTTTTCCTTAGCCTATCCTACCCCATAAAAATCATTTTAATTGGACCTCCACTAATTCAATCTCCTCTTAGATCTCTTTCACATGATCATCTTGTGCACTTTCTTTCTATCCATTGTATACTAGCATCCTATGTGCCTTTATTTCATCTTTTTTGTATGAGCACCCTTTGTGCCTATCTTTCTCCCTTGGTGCTCATATATTCAAACTCTAGCAAATTATATATGCCCAAAAACTTAGGTGTCTATCCTTAAGAACTTTGGAAGTCATCTGTGCTTGACTCACCTAACTGGAGTTATGCATAGAAGTGACATAATATTTATCTTGTGGGCCTGAAAGCACCACTTATTCACTCTATAAGAACAACATTCAAAAAATTCAAGGAAATATTTGGTTTGTGCTTAATGTCATTTAGGTCAACACAACATAACTAAATTTTGACTAGGAAGTTGGTGTATTATGGCACAAATACCATCTTATTACCTATGTACCTTTAATTTATTGCCATTGAAATTCCCAAGGAGCATCTCACCTGATAATGTGCACAACTTGCATGCGTAAGTTTACAACATACTATGGATGGAATATGGGCCCATCCACCTAATTTGTAGCTTTCTTGGGTGCTTGAGGTACTTGGAGTCATAAAGTAGGACCAATTCTCCTTTAGTTATTACCTTGCACTTAATATGCCTATCATGCCATAATTTAAGGCATGCCTTCTCGATCTGCTGGCTCCATATTACTTTGGCACGTACCTCATATAAACACTCCAAGTACTCCATCCTTTCACTTAATGATTCTTGGTCATCCAAACAACTAATTCATGCTATTTGAAATGATGGCACCAATAACTCCATCGACAAAATTGCCTCTATGCCAAACACTAGTTGGAATGATGTAGCCTTGTTTAGGAACTTGTACGTTGGGTGGTATACCCATATAACTATTGATACTTTGTCATCCCTAGTATTTTTTTGAACACCTTAGTTGTGCCATTTTATTGGGGATGATATGGGGTGGTCTTATGGTGCACCACCATGTACTCAACTAGTAGGATTTTCACAGTTTCATTAAGGAAGTGTGTTCCTCTATTGTTAGTTAAAATGAGTAGGCACCCATAGCGACTTATGATATTATCCCATATGAATCATGAAGTAGTGGTGGTAGTGTAGTTTTTAATAGGCATTGACTTATCCCACTTTATGAAATAACTAGTGGCCACCAAAATATATCTTACACCTATACACCTTGCTATGGGAGTGATCAACCAAACAAAATCAATGGCCCATTTTTCAAATGGTGCTTGGGAAATAATGGGGATGAGATGCATCTCATATTGGTAGTTGGGCTTCCTTGTACACTGGCATATGTCACATGCCTTAGTGTAATCCTTTGCATCTTGGAATAGGCCTAGCCACCATAAGCCTGATTGTAGTATTTTACACACCATTATGTATCTAACGTGATGGCCTCCTACAATCTCCTCATGTACCTCATGTAGTATAAAGTCTATTTTATGTTCCAAAACACATCAGTGTAGTACTTCATAGTGACTTAATTTATATATCTCCCCATTAATGATCTAAAAGTAGGTGGTGCAAATAATGAGCTAATTTTTTCTTTGGTTGTCATGGTCTGGGGCACAAACCCATATGTTAGAAATATGGCTATCTCTGCCAAGTATTCAAAAAAGTGATAGAATCTATAGAGTTACACATCTAGCATGTCATCTTTAATGGACATTGCTGCATTGCCAGAGTTGATGCAGGATAAATGGTCTAGTCCTGAGTTTTGCTTCCTAGGTTTCACCACAACTGACTATAATTCTTGAAATGAAACTATCCATCTACAAATGTGCCCACGGATAATGATATTATTCATAAGGTACTTAAGTGGCTCATGATCGATTAAAAAGATGAATGGGGTCACCAACAAGTATTTATTAAATTTTTGGAGCACGTAAACCATTGCTAATGCCTCATGCTTGGTTATTATGTGATTTCACTATGTTGGGGTTAATTTGAAACTTACAAAGGAGATAGGATGATCCATCTTAATTTTTCCAATTTTCATCAGAATGGAACCAATTCTAGATCCTGATGCATTGACATGAACATGGAATGGAGTCATCCAGTCGAGAAACTAAAGATAGGCACACTAGCCAACTTGAGATTCAAAGTTTAAAAGGCATCCTCTTGTGTTTCACCCCAGTGGAATGGGCCATCCTTGTGAAATAAATACTCTAAAAACACTATGATCCTTGCATATATCCTTATAAAATTTCTATAATAGCCATAATGGGCAATAAAGGCATGAACGTATTTCTACATGGAAGGGGTTTGGCTCTATAGAATAGTAATAATCTTCATGGGGAAAAAAAGTAGACCATCTTTATAGATGATGTGCCCAAGCAAGTTTCTAAATGGTATCATAATAAATCACTTCTTAGGGTTGAAGGATATCTATATTTGTCAACACTTATTAAACACAAGGTTAAAGTTATCATAATGGTCTCTTAAAATCCCATACACAGTCCAATCATCAAGGTACACCTCAAGGAACTTATGAATAAAATCCCTTAATGTAATGATAACCACTCTCGATAATATGGATAACATATTATTGAGCCCAAAAGGCATCATGTTATATGCAAAATGACATGATTTTATTGCAAATGTTGTCTTATGACTATCCTCCTCTTTAATTTAGACTTGATGGTATCTAGAGAAACCATCAATGAAAGTATAGATTTTGTAGCTTGTAACTCTATCCAAGACTTCATCATTAAATGGAGTTGAGAAGGGGTAAATGAGATAAGTAACATTTAACAGTTGATAATTAATAAAATTGTAGATGAACCCATCTTTTTTAATGCTAATAACCATGGGGCTCACCCATTTTGATTCTTTCACTAGGTAGATCACTCCTACAGCTAGCATACCATCAATCTCCATTTTAACCTTAGTGTGGAGATTAGGGTTCATTCTGTAGGGGCAGATTCTGACAAGTCGCATGTCATCCACCAACTTTATGCTCATTTTTATAAGGGATGGGTGGGTTCCCTTCATGTCCCAGTAATTACATGAAAATAAATCTTGAAACTCCTTTAAGGGATACATAATTCATGCTAGCTTTATGTCAGACGAATATGCACGTAGAATAGCCACCTTTGGTTCTCCTTCTATGCTGATATCAACTTGGGTGGTCTTGAGTAACATGTGATAGGGCTTATTTCTCTCTTGATGTGTGTCCTCAACTTGCCTATGCCCCTCAGTTGTTTTGATGTGGAAATGAGTAGGGTATTTCTCGTTAGGGGCACTATCATCCACTTGGTGCATGATCTTCCTCTTTTCTATCAAGGACATCTAACTTCATGCTTTCCAAACATCTGTATCTTCATCACTTGAGTCACTATCGAGTGCTTACTCCTTGAATAATGTTGGGAACATTAATCCTTTTTCCCCAAACATATCTTGTAGGTTCTCCTTGTTAAGGTGTGGAGCTAAAAGCTTCAACTATTTGCAGACACAAGGAAGGATGCTGAAGAACTAGAGGCACCGGCATCGGTAGCATGATCGACGTCGGACAGATGCAGTGGAAAAGGAGACTGATGATGGCAGATAGTCGGCCGATGTCGATAGCAGCAGACAAGCAGGGACCGGCGTCGGTCGCCTGTATATTTCCAAAACTACTATTGATGAACAGTCAGTTAAGTGAAGCGAGTGTTTGCATGTCAAACGACTAATTATAGTCACGAGCTGCGTGTCTAATTATTGTAACTAGAGTTCTATTTTTGTAAGTATGGGATCCTATTTAAAGACCCATAAGGCATGTATTTTAATAATTAAGAAGGCAAGTAAAAGCATTGAAGCTAGCAAGGTCAAGGAGATCAGTTGAAGCATTCAAGGAGGGATAATAACTCAGGCTTTAGAGTTGTTGTGTTGAGCAAGAGAGAGAGGAAAGAAGGTCTTGAGGTGTGGCAAGCCTTTGAGGTGGAGGAAGAAGTGGCATCTTCCTTATTGTATTTTCTTCTAGTAGTATTTAATACAAAGAGTGTGTACTGTCTCTCAAATTCTTTGATGTTTCAAGTTTCTAGTTAATTTATCATTCTGATATAATTCTGTGTTTAATTGCTTATAAGAAAGTAATCAATTGTGTTTCCGTTGGATAAGGGGTCACCTAACAGTTAGTATCAGAGCATATTGATTGTTGTAGGTGTTTCTCCCCTGACAAGTGGTATCAGAGCTATGGTTTGCAGGAAGCAGGGTATTGTTTTTTGATTACAGGTCATTCACAGGGTTTTCTGATTGAGTGGGAGTTCAGCAATGGCAGAAGAAAGTAGGCTATGAATGGAGAAGTTTAACAGCAAGAATTATCAACATTGGAGGATGCAGATTGAGGACTATCTGTATCAGAAGGATTTGTAGCTACCATTGGGTGGGGTTGCATGCAAGCCCATAGATATGAAGGATGAAGAATGGAACATTCTTGATCGGAAGGCTCTCAGTTCCATAAGGTTGAGCCTTGCATCATCTGTGATTTCCAGCTTATCACAGTGCAAGACAACGAAAGAGTTGATAAAGTCCTTGGTGAATTTATACAAAAAGCCCTCGACTTCTAATAAGGTATATCTTATGAAGCAGCTATTTACTTTGCAAATGCAGGAAGGTGGATCGGTACATACTCATCTCAGTGATTTCCATGGTTTGGTAAACCAACTAGATTTAGTCAATATTGTTTTTGATGATGAGGTAAAGGCTCTCTTGATTTTATGTTCTTTGCCTGAAAGTTGGGATGGTTTGGTTATGGCAGTAAGTAATTCTGCATCTGCTTCTAAAATCTTAAAAGTTGATGATGTTGTGAGTGTGATCTTGAATGAGGAAATACGCAGGAGAAGCACAGGTGAATCATCAGAGAATGCTCTAAGTGTAGAAAGTAGGGGATGGTAAAGGGAGAAGGTTGAGCAAGGGAAAATCAAGGTTGGGAAGGAGATCCGAGTCCAAAGGTATTACCTGTTGGTTTTGTGGAAAGAAAGGACATACGAAGGAGTGTTGGTTGAGAGATAAAGAGAACCAACATGCAGGTATGGAAGAAGCAAAGGATGCAAATATTGTGATGCAGGACGCTCTCATACTTTCTTCAGATAGTCAGGTAGGATCATGGATTTTAGATTCTGGTTCATCTTTTCATGCATCCCCAAACAGAGATTTGTTCTATGAGTATGAACAAGGAGACTTTGGAGTGCTCTATTTAGGGGATGGTACACCTTGTCAGATAGTTGGCAAAGGGAAAGTGCAGCTGAGATTGCAGATTGACAACACATGGGTGTTGAAAGAGGTCATGCATGTTCCAATTCTGAAGCAGAGTCTGATTTCTGTAGGAAGGTTGGGAGATGAGGGATGCACAATAACCCTCACAGCAGATTCTTGGAAGGTTACCAAGGGAACACTTGTTCTAGCAAGAGGTAAGAAAGTAGATACTCTTTATCTGTCTACTTGTATTACTGATTCTACTTCTGGTGTAGATTCGAAGATGTGGCCTAATAGGCTTGGTCACATGAATAAGAAGGGAATGGAAGTTCTTGATTCAAAAGGTATGTGTTCAAATTCGGAAAGCATAGATAGAGTTCATTGCAGAAAGAGGAAACTTGATGCTTTTAACAGGAACAAAGAAGCCTTGGTGTTTATGGAGGAGATGAAGGACAGAGATCAATCACAAGGGCTGAATAAATCTGAGCAGGGCAGCATGGACAGAGGTTTGATCCAAGAAGAGCTTGCGGATGAAAATTTCATTACTTACAGGAACACACAGACACTGATGTCGGTCACCTGGAACCGACGTCGGTCATCCAGATACCGACATCAGTCATGTGCAAACCAGCAGGGTCAGTAGGTCGGGCAGGAGAAGTCTGACGTCAGTCATAAGGACCGACGTCGGCAGGAGGGACACCGGTGTCGGCCAGGGAAACGATGTTGGCAGTCAGGGTCAGTGCAGGGAACCGACATCGGTCGGGAGTAGACTAGAAGATGGCCGAGATCGGTCACTAGAACGGATGATGGGTGGACAGCTAGCTATCAAGGAGTCTCAAACACCCATATGGAGGTCAGGAAAGGTATGTGAACCTCATATTCATTGTTCACCTTCTTTATATTGCTTACTGATAGTCATGAACTAGGAAGATGGAAGAAGCAATGCAGGTAGAATACAGAAACAGTGGGAGCTTGGCATGGATGAGGAGTGTGAGTCCTTGGAGAAGAACCAAACAGGTATTTGTTGGTAGAGTTGTCAGCTGGAAGGAAGCACTGGATAGAGGGATGGATTCCCATTTTAGAGAAGAGAGTGGATGGACACATGAGACAGAAGGCTATGGTATATGGTCTTGAGCAGGCTGCAAAACAATGGAGGTTTGACCATTGTATTTTATCTTTACCAGGTTGGATAATATTAGCTACATTATCCTATTACTGTATTGTGTTGCTTGTTGCAGGGTTTCATATACAGGGAGTTTTCTGAGCTAAGGGTAGAGTTGGTTCAGAAGTGTGTCATGGAGAATTTGGGAGCAACAAAATTCTTGTGGCATAAGATACAAGTATTGCATCATAGGTTTGCGTGGTGGTTGGTCTTCAAGAGTGACATTGAAGAGGGATACAGAGCCTAAGGAACAAAATAGATGGTGTACAGGTACAGGTACAAGTTGTAGCTATTTATCTCCAAGTGGGAGATTGTTAAGGTGTGGAGCTAAAAGCTTCAACTTTTTGCAGACACAAGGAAGGATGCTGAAGAACCAGAGGCACCGGCGTCGATAGCATGATCGACATCGGTCAGATGCAGTGGAGAAGGAGACCGGCGATGGTAGATAGTTAGCCGATGTCGGTAGTAGCAGACAAGCAGGGACTGGCATCGGTCACCTGTATATTTCTAGAACTGCTATTGATGAACAGTCAGTTAAGTGAAGCGAGTGTTTGCATGTCAAATGACTAATTATAGTCACGAGCTGCGTGTCTAATTATTGTAACTAGAGTTCTATTTTTGTAAGCATGGGATCCTATTTAAAGACCCATAAGGCATGTATTGTAATAATTAAGAAGGCAAGTAAAAGCATTGAAGCTAGCAAGGTCAAGGAGATCAGCTGAAGCATTCAAGGAGGGATAATAACTCAGGCTTTAGAGTTGTTGTGTTGAGCAAGAGAGAGAGGGAAGAAGGTCTTGAGGTGTGGCAAGCCTTTGAGGTGGAGGAAGAAGTGGCATCTTCCTTATTGTATTTTCTTCTAGTAGTATTTAATACAAAGAGTGTGTATTGTCTCTCAAATTCTTCGCTGTCTCAAGTTTCTAGTTACTTTATCATTCTGGTATAATTCTATGTTTAATTGCTTATAAGAAAGTAATCAATTGTGCTTCTGTTGGATAAGGGGTCACCTAACAGTTAGTATCAGAGCATATTGATTGTTGGAGGTGTTTCTCCCCTGACACTCCTTTAAGATTGAAATGTGCTGAAACACTACCTTTCGAATGATTTGCAATGGCTTGATCAATTCCAAATTATATGAGGAAAAGGAACAGGTGTGTATAAACTTCTCTTTTAAGACATCCCAACAAGATGTATCATGTTGAATTTTTTTGACCACTTACCAAGCTCTTGCCCATGTCTTCAAGTTTATATAGAAGGCGTGTATACATAGGTTCCTTGGGGCATTTTCACTATAGTCAATCCATATTTCTTTGCATAAATGTGTGTGCACTATTGGGTCTAAACCACTAGATTATGGAGAAATGTCTGTCCTCATTGATTTTTATGAATATAGTGCAAATGACTACTTTTACATCTTACCAAGTTATTGAGCTAGGCCTCTACACTACCTACCAATGAACAATAATACTTCTCAAAGTATTCACCAGTGCACCCATCTTATCTACTTCTTTCAAAATGCAGGGTTCTAGGTCACAAACATATTATTATATAAGATTTCTCCCCTCATATTGTAGGAGTGCTACAAGTTTACCTTTACTTAGGTGAAACACTATGTTTCCCTTCTTTATATTGCAACGGACCCCTCTTTACAAAGTGCAATCAATCTGGACCCATCCAATCCTCATAGGTTTTGGCACCTTGGCGCTTACTACATGGCACCTCTGACTAGTGGTTTCATAAGCTTCTTCAACCCATCAATCACAAGATATGTCAGTAGTGTTCACGACTGACTTTCCATCATCCTAAGAAATCACTTCTTGGTCATTGGGATTGATAGTATTAGTGCCTTATGCCATAATTTTTTAGATATGGTTGATCTCATCCTCAAGATCAAGACTTTCTACATAAAGGGGTCCTTAGTCATTTGAGAGAGGGATCATGACCCTCTCCTTTCCATTTTCAAAATTCATATAATAGTTCTTGAAGCACATGTCAAAATTATTTGCATAGCATCATGGCCTACCCAGAAGTGATGGATAATTATCTTACTCAACCAACTCAATCACTTTGAAGTCAACATGGAATTATGTACCCATAATATCTATAATGGTGCCTTTTATAATTCTAATTGGTTGTGTCCTAGATTTTTTGGCCATAAAAACACATGAGGAGAAGGCCTCAAGGTTGGTGTTGATGCAGAAGATTACACCCTTGGCAGGAGGCCAAGCTCCTGCCTTCTTCACACAACTATGGAAACTCCCCTCTTGCCTGTGGGGCTGGCGAAGTTGGAGGGGAGAGTCTCTAGATAAGGGATAGCTCCCTTTGATGCATCAATCGATCCTACCCTCAATCTCGTTCACCTAGCTTTTCAGCATGCCTCTTTTCAGATAGCTCTTCCTATACATGAGCAGACCCTCCCAAATCCTCCCCAACCTCCTCAAGTCTTTCAACATGATCTCCAAATTTCAAGCTGGAAGAAGGAACATCATGAACCAGCTCAGGACCTTGAAGAGGATAAATTTGCCGCCTATTTATAGGAGCAAGATTCCAATCCCAAGATCATGAGTTGGAAGAAAATAGTGGAATCTTAGGGTAGAAAGGAAGAAGAAGAGAAAGGTTTTGCTCAAAACCTTGAAGAAGATGGGGTTGCTCCTACTCCCGATGAGGATTGTGGCTTCCAAGAAAGGATTTTCCAGGAAGATATGGATAGGCAGATTGCATAGTTGGAGTCCAGAGCAGGTCTCCTCAGTGAACATGTGATGGACATTTTAGACCAAATAGCAGATTCCATGTATGAATGCACTCCATTCATACACCTCCAAGAAAGCTATCAGGCCTTGCCTAATATGGATTATGCTCAGTTTATGACTAACCAGGGAGACTTCAGGAGTATGAATGAGAAGGAGATCACCTTAAGTGACATGGAGGAACATGGGCAATCTCTTGTTCATGTTTTGAGTGATTCTTTTGAAGTCATTGAGGTAGGATGTATTGTTCTTTAAGGAGGCTATGAGCTGGATATGAGCGGAGAAGGCAGTGTTGGGGTTCAAGCAAGCATGCAAAGAGGCTATAGTTTTTTAGATTTACCCCTTTAGGAGGTTAGTGAATCTAAAGATATCTTCTTTGAAATCATCAAGGAAGATGGTCATACCATGGAACCCAAGTATGAGGCAAAAGAGAGCAAGCCAATCAAGGGTGCATATCAAGGGGCTTCTGGTGATGAGCCGATAGTAATTGATTTCTTGATGAGATACACTAGCCTAAAGAACCAACAGGTGGCAAGCTTCTAAGAACAAATAGAGTACATATACATTAGAAGCATGTTTGAATCTCCATTTGAGTACAAGCCAACTCAGGTGACAGGTAAGAGGAATATGTCACCAACTCTCCTTTTCATTTAGCTATTTACCTAGCACCATAAGTCTTCTTACTAGGAAGGAGATGTTAGAAGTTTTCCCTTTGATCCAAGAGGGAATCAAAAATACCTGGTTAGCTGTATTTAGTAGGTTGATTTCAATTTTCTTTCCCTATTTTCCCTAAGTGCTATTTGCACAAGTAGTTTTCTTAGCTTTGTATGTGTTTTTTTTTCCTCTTGGAGTGAATCTGCATTTTTGGTTCTAAGATTTATCAGAGCTATTGCTGGATTTTAAGTTACCATCTGACTCTGAGCCCAATGGACTACAAGGCAACTAGTCTCCAAGCATAGCAGGCATGCTTCCCTTAGGAGTCGCCAATTTATTGATCAATTTTTTGCCCAATAGGTGCTTGGTTGAGCTTCAATTTTTTTGGCTTTGGTTTAATCAGCTAAGTTCAATACAGTTTTCAATCAGCATAGTTCAAATGGTTCAACGACCTTTACTTCAACAAAAGTTCATCACTCAGTTCAAACATCTCGATTCAACAGCATTGAACCATTGAACCAATTTTAGTTCAATGGCTTGTTTCAATGAGCTTGGTTCAAATCGAGTGGTTCAATCATTTGGTTCAACTGGATGGTTCAGTGGCTTCAAATTCATTGGCTTTGGTTCACTTGGCATTAGCGCACAATGATTGAATTACTTGAACCGTTGAACCATTTTGGTTCAATAGCATGCCCTAAAGGTAAAGGGGCAGCTCAAGTCCAGAGGCCCTTGTGAAGGGCATGGAGTACTTTAATGGAACATTTCAAAGGGATGTTCTAACTTTCAAAAAAATTCAAAGGCAACGTCCCGAATTCCTTTGGACAAAAAGTTCAAAGCAATTCAGGCCGCAGTTTGAAGCAAAGGCCGGGGAAAACATCTGCGGACAAAATGTCCACGGGAAATGTCTGTGGATAAAAGTCCACGAGAAAATGTCTGCGGACAAAAGTTTGCGGGAACCCGGGAAGTAACCCAGAGGAGCATAGCGACCCTCCGAAGGACCCCAAAGGGTAGGTGCCCTTGTGGGGGACTCTCAGCCAAAATAAAAGGGTATTTTCAAGGGCCGAAGGGGCACCTTCCCTTCAGGAAGGTGTTAATAAAGGACTTCAAGCAAAAAGACCCACAGAGAGGGCCGAGTAAGACAAAGCCTGTAGAGAAGCCAGCGAGGGACCCAATGACAAATTGCCAAAGTGGTGACGTCCTAGAAGCCGTCAACTTTAAGGAAGAAAATTAGCCATTGGTTTTCAAAGTGATGACGGCTGCATGAACATCAAAATTAACACAATGAAATAGCCATTTTCTTTCAAATCGAAGGAGCGCTAACCATGAAAGGAAGCCCAGAAATGCAGCGACCCGCTAGAAGATCACCCCCGAGGGCTAAAGGAGCCAAAAGAGACAAAATAGGGAAAAGACAAAGTGCCAAGCATGGAGAAAATAGGTTGTCCAAGTGGCAAAGGGAAGCATCAATTTAAGAAGTTACTCTAACAGGTGAAATAGTGGCTATAAATTACAATTAGAAGATGCGAATGACCAACCGTGCGACCCTTTTTTCTTCATTTTGTTAAGGTGTGGAGCCTAAAAGCTTCACCAAGGAGCGCATTACCAAAGTTGTAGGTTTACACAGTCACCAGCGTCAGTCAAGAGTGACTAACATTAGTTAGGTGTAGTTGAAGAGATGCCAGCGTCGGCATGGGATCGGCCGACGTCAGTCACAGGCAAGCAGGCAGAAACCAGCGTCGGTTACCTGTGCGTCCAGAATGTTATTTTCAAGGACAGAACCGAGTGTTTGCATGATGAGTTTAAGTCTTAGTCTTAAGTTCACGTCTCTATTATTAGTAAGACTATTTTTAGATCCCTTGTTCAAGAGGCTTAACTGTTGGTTGTAAGTGCATGCTCAAGTCTCCTAATTCTATATGTAGAATTAGATCTTCTTAGCTTATTGTAGTTCATTATATGTGAATTTTGAAGAACAGTACAGAGTTGAATCATTCCAGGTTGTTGGATTTGATTGTACTTGAGAGAGAGAGCTCTTGAGGGAAAGAGATCTAGAGATAGATTTGTACATCTGAGAGAGGTGTGGAAGAAAGAAGTTTCTTCAATTGTATTCCTTCTGTAGAGAGTTTAATACAAGTTTTTAGGGTGGTTTCTTGTATCTCTTGTTCTTGCTATTTATCATTCTAGTTACTTGTCTATCTGATTTAATTCTACGTTTATTGCTTTCATAAGTGTAATCAAATTGTTGGTTGATCCCAAACAAGTGGTATCAGAGCTCAGGTTCACTAACAGGTGGTTCATATCTGTGTAGTGTGTATTGATTACAGGTTACTCACAGGGGTTTCTGCAGGGATTTCTATTTGAGTGGGAGAAGCAATGGCAGAAGAAAGTAAACTGAGAATGGAGAAGTTTAATGGCAAAAATTATCAACATTGGAGAATGTAGATAGAGGACTATCTGTATCAGAAAGATCTATACTTACCGTTAGGTGGGATTGCTAAGAAGCCCACAGACATGGATGATGAAGAATGGGAAGTTCTTGATAGAAAGGCTCTGGGGTCTATAAGACTGAGTCTAGCATCTACTGTGATATCTAATTTATCACAGGCAAAGTCTATGGTAGAGTTGATGACTACTTTAGCAAATTTGTATGAAAAACCCTCAGCTTCTAATAAGGTATATCTTATGAAGCAGTTATTTAATTTGCATATGAATGAAGGTGGATCTGTGTCTACTCATCTGAATGATTTCAATGGAATTGTAAATCAATTAAGTTCAGTTAATATAGTGTTTGATGATGAAATAAAAGCTCTTTTAATAATATGTTCTTTGCCTGAAAGATGGCATAGCTTAGTAATGGCAGTTAATAATACTGCATCTGCATCAAATATTTTGAAAGTAGAGGATGTTGTTAGTGTTATCTTGAATGAGGAAATTCATAGGAAAAGCACAGAGGAAACATCTGGGAATGCTTTAAGTTTTGAGAGCAGGGGGAGGCAAAAATAAAAGAGCAAGAGGAGATCAAGATCTAAGTGGAGATTTGGATGAGGAAATTTATATGGAATAGCCGGAAGGATTTGAGGTCAAAGGTAAGGAGAAGTTAGTGTGCAGATTGAAGAAAAGCTTGTATGGCTTCAAGCAAGCTCCTAGATAGTGGTATTTGAAATTTGACAGGTTTATGACTGAGCATGGCTACAGTAGGTGTCAATCTGACCATTGTGTGTATTTCAAGAGATTGGATAATGGTAGATATATTATTCTATTGTTGTATGTAGATGATATGCTGGTTGCAGGATCACACATGTAGGATATCTCTGAGCTTAAGGTGAAATTAGCTCAAACTTTTGCCATGAAGGATTTGGGAGTAGCAAAGAAAATCCTTGGCATGAGCATCAAGAGAGACAGGAAAAATCACAGGTTGATTTTGTCTCAAGAGGATTATGTGGACAAGGTGTTGAAACGGTTCAACATGCAGGATGCAAAACCGGTAAGCACACCTTTGGCTGGACATTTTAAGTTGAGTAAAGAACAATGTCCTATTTCACATGATGAGGTAGAGTACATGAGTAAAGTTCCATATTCTTCCGCAGTAGGGAGTTTGATATATGCAATGGTTTGTACTAGACCGGATATTGCCCAAGCAGTGGGAGTTGTAAGTAAGTATATGGCCAATCCAGGTAAGGAACATTGGAAAGCAGTTCAGTGGATCCTTAGATATCTAAGAGGAACCAGCAGTAGGCACTTGTGTTATGAAGGTTCAGATACCTCTCTACATGGTTATGTAGATTCAGATATGGCAGGTGATTTGGATGGCAGGAGGAGCACCACAGGATATGTTTTCACTGTAGGTGGAACGGCGGTTAGCTAGATATCAAATTTGCAGAAGGTTGTTGCCTTGTCAACTACATAAGTAAAGTATATTGTAGTCACAGAGGCTAGCAAAGAGATGATATAGATGACATGGTTCATGGATGAGCTTGGAAGGGAGCATGAGAGTTGCAAATTGTATAGTGACAGTCAGAGTGCAATTCATTTGGCTAAGAATTCAGCCTTTCATTCAAGAATAAAGCATATACAGCTTAGGTACCACTTCATACAACAGGTATTGGAAGATGGTGAGTTAAAGCTGGAGAAGATCCATATAGATAGGAATCTTGCTGATATGTTAACCAAGCCGGTTACAAAGGAGGTGTTGAATCTTCATTCAACTTTTGTTGGTCTTAATGATTGAGTTGAAGATGGAGGAGCTAGAAGATGTTGTTGTACAGGTACTGGTGCAGTTGTTTATCTCCAAGTGGGAGATTATTAAGGTGTGGAGCCTAAAAGCTTCACCAAAGAGCACATTACCAAAGTTTCAGGTTTACACAGTCACCGGTGTCAGTCAGGAGCGACCGACGTCGGTCAAATGCAGTTGAAGAGACACCAGCGTCGGTAGGGGATCGGCTGATGTCGATCACAGGCAAGTAGGCAGGAACCGGTGTCGGTTACCTGTGCATCCAAAATGCTATTTTCAAGGACAGAATCGAGTGTTTGCATGATGAGTTTAAGTCTTAGTCTTAAGTTTGCGTCTCTATTATTAGTAAGACTATTTTTAGAGCCCTTGTTCAAGAGGCTTAACTGTTGGTTGTAAGTGCATGCTCAAGTCTCCTAATTCTATATGTAGAATTAGATCTTCTTAGCTTATTGTAGTTCATTGTATGTGAATGTTGAAGAACAGTACAGAGTTGAATCATTCCAGGTTGTGGGAGTTGATTGTACTTGAGAGAGAGAGAGCTCTTGAGGGAAAGAGATCTAGAGAGAGATCTGTACATCTGAGAGAGGTGTGGAAGAAAGAAGTTTCTTCAATTATATTCCTTCTGTAAAGAGTTTAATACAAGTTTTTAGGGTAGTTTCTTGTATCTCTTGTTCTTGCTATTTATCATTCTAGTTACTTGTCTATCTAATTTAATTCCGCGTTTATTACTTTCATAAGTGTAATCAAATTGTTGGTTGATCCCCAACACATTTCATATTTATGAGCAGACAAGCTGCGTAGGTGCCTTCAAGAAGCAGCCTCGGATAATGAGGAAGCAATGCGGCCATGTCAAAAAAGTGCCTAAATTCAAAGCTAGGGTCAACACAACATTTACTTTTTAGGCAGCTTGCTCTTCCCAATGAGGGGACGCAAATAGGCCACTTGTAAAAAGGGGCGCCAAAAGGCCTCCTTTCTTCTCCTATATATTGAAGACTTGTCATTTGAGAATCATCTTCCACATTTGTAAGGTGTAGCCCTGGCAAAATTTCACTTGAATCAATAAACACATTTTTTACCTCTATCTTGGATAGATATTTTTGTGTATGTTCTGAGTGTTAGTTTGTGTTTAGTCATTGTTCCTTGATGCTTTCATAGATTCAACTCCAACATATATGTTGTCTATAAGGTGCCATTTATGTAGCTGTCAAGGAGAGTTATATTTGGGAGTGAAGAAATAGAATAAATTACTTACAGTGTGCATCTCACAGCACCTTTGGTGAATCTCTATTTTATGTAATTTCCATGAAAGCCTCCCTGTCAAGTTTCTTGTAGCCTGGTTCTTCTGCCAAGTCTGAAGTGTATGTATAATTTAAAGTGTCGATGTGAGAAGGTCAACTTATTTTGGTGCATCACCACTTTAGAGTAGTTTGTTTTCTTGTATCTTTCTCCCTTTTCATCCCCCCAGTGTGTGTGTGTGTGTGTGTGTGTGTGTGTGTGTGTGTGTGTGTGTGTGTGTGTGTGTGTGTGTGTGTGTGTGTGTGTGTGTGTGTGTGTGTGTTAGCACTTGCTAGAATGAATATGATGCATCAAAGGGAGCTATCCCTTATCTAGAGACTCTCCCCTCTAGCTTCACCAGTCCCATAGGCAAGAGGGGAGTTTCCATAGTTGCGTGAAGAAGGCAGGAGCTTGGCCTCCTGCCAAGGGTGAAATCTTCTGTGTCAACAATTCTGGCACGCTCGGTGGGACCAACTAGGACAAGTTGTGTCCACAGAGTTGAGGAACTTTTGGTGTGTTCTTTGACCAACTAGCCTTTGGAGGCTTCTGCATCAAACACCAATGGCGAATCTGAGTTAAATCAAGTGGTTAAGTAGTTTTGGTACTGTACCATAAAGAAACAACATTATGGTATGTATAATCCCATCGTTCTAAGCCATGGACCCCATTTTATTTGGCCAGCATGGCTATGATCATCACTAACCTTATGTTGATCCTTATCAGGTCCATTATGATCAGTCCTAGCCCTATCATCAACTATATTAGCCTTATGCCCAGTCTTCTCATTACGTCACTTCTCCCACTCAACCCAGTCTCTTTGCTTATCAATTCATTTCTGCCTTCAAGTGAGCACTGCTGGGATATGAAAAATATATAATAGATCTTAACACCAAAAGGGGATGTGGCCAAGAAATTCCTGATCATGTCATCCATCAAGTGAGAAATGTACTGAATCAAGTTTAGAAGGAATGGACTCTTATTGAAAGAGCCAATTGGCATAGGCTTACAAATGAGATGCTGGATATGAGTGGTTTGATTGCAGCTTTGGAGGAGAAGCTGAGTATTTATGAGAGGTAGCCTTACCAAGTCTATCAACCTACATACTCACTGCCTCAAGTATCATATCAGTCATAAACAACCCCCGCTTATGAGCCAAGTTAAGCCTGTCAAAATCCTTTCCCCAATCATGTTGAGGAGAGTTCTAAAACAACAAATCTTGTGTTTAAGGCTACTCTTGATAGACAGATTGAATTGGCAAACCTTCAGATGTAGCAGTCCATTTTCGTAGTGAGGGAAGTGGAATCTAAATCTTCACTACCCTCTCACATTGTGGCCCCATCACCCCCAAAGGAGGTTCCCAGTCTGAATTGCTTGAGATGGAATAAAGTGGTTGAGTCATGGAATAACAAGGAGGAGAAACACATTGTTCAAGAGTGTGAGGTACAAAATAAGGTTAGTCCTTTTCAAGTCTCTCCCACCTTTCCTTAGGAAGCTCCTTGCATTTCATGGAAATCTTCATGCACCCCCCATCTCTACGATGTTTCCCATGAGCTCCAAGAGGTATAAAATGAGGATGATCTGGCCAAGCGTATTGAGGAATTAGAGGCTAAGATGAGACTACTTGGAGAGAGAGAGAGATGGAGTTTTTAGACCTTGTAGAGGAGTTTATGCCAAAAAGCACCCCTTCCACCAATCCACAAGATAATTTCAATATTGATGAAGTGTTGGTAAAGTGGAGGTACAAAAACCAAGAAATTTTGGCCCAAGGTTTGCCCCCTCCTATTCCAGAGAAAACTCCCTCTTGTATGCCAAATCCTTTCTATCAAATGGCACTTGATATTTTTGGCTCATTCGATGCATCAATCCATCCTAACCTCAATCTCATTCACCTAGCTTTTCAACACGCTTCTTTTCAGACAACTCTTCCTGTACATGAGCAGACCCTCCCAAATCCTCCCCAACCTCCTCAAGTCTTTCAACATGATCTCCAAATTCCAAGCTGGAAGAAGGAACATCATGAACTAGCTTAGGACCTTGAAGAGGATAAAGTTGCTGCTTATTCGCAGGAGCAAGATTCCAATCCCAAGATTATGAGTTAGAAGCAAACAGTGGAATCTTGGGGCAGAAAGGAAGAAGAGAAAGGTTTTGCTCAAAACCTTGAAGAAGATGGGGCTGCTCCTACTCCTGATGAGGATTGTGACTTCTGAGAAAGGATTTTCTAGGAAGATATGGATAGGTAGATTATAGAGTTGGAGTCCAGATCAGGTCTCCTCAGTGAACGTGTGATGGATGTTTTAGACCAAATAGTAGATTCCATGTCTGAATGCACTCCATTCATACACCTCCAAGAAAGCTATTAGGCCTTGCCTAATATGGATTATGCTTAGTTTATGACTAACCAGGGAGACTTCAGGAGTACGAATGAGAAGGAGATCACCTTAAGTGACATGGAGGAACATGGGCAATCTCTTGTTCATGTTTTGAGTGATTCTTTTGAAGTCATTGAGACAGGCTGCACTGTTCTTCAAGGAGGCTATGAGCTGGATAGGAGCAGAGAAGACAACATTGGGGTTCAAGCAAGCATGCAAAGAGGCTACAATTTTTTAGATATACCCCTTCAAGAGGTTATTGAATCTAAAGATATCTTCTTTGAAATCATCAAGGAAGATGGTCATACCATGGAACCTGAGCATGAGGCAGAAGAGAGCAAGCCAGTCAAGGGTGCGTATCAAGGGGCTTCTAGTGATGAGCTAACATCAATTGATTTCTTGATGAGATACACCAACCTGAAGAACTAACAGGTGGCAAGCTTCCAAGAAAAAATAGAGTATGTACACATTGGAAGCATGTTTGAATCTCCATTCAGGTACAAGCTAACTTGGGTGACAGGAAAGAGGAGTAGGTCACTAGCTCTCCTTTTTATTCAGCTACTTGCCTGGCACCATAAGTCTTCTTACTAGGAAGGAGACGTTAAAAGTTTCCCCTTTGATCTACGAGGGAATCAAAAATACCTGGTTAGTTGTATTTAGTAGGTTGCTTTTAGTTTTCTTTCCCTATTTTCCATAAGTGTTGTTTGCACAAGTAGTTTTCTTAGCTTTGTATGTGTTTTTCTTTTCCTCTTGGAGTGAATCTACATTTTTGGTTCTAAGTTTTATCAGAGCTATTGCTAGCTTTTAAGTTACCATCTGACTTCGAGCCCAATAGACTACAAGGCAACTGGTCTCTAAGCATAGCAGTTATGCTTTCCCTGGGAGTCACCAATTTGTTGACCATTTTTTTGCCCAACAGGTGCTTGGTTCGAGCTTCAAGTTTTTTAGCTTTGGTTCAATTAGCTAAGTTCAATAGAGTTTTCAATTGGCATAGTTCAAACAATTCAGCAACCTTTAGTTCAACAAAAGTTCATCGCTCAATTCAAACATCTCAATTCAACATCGTTGAACCATTGAACCGTTGAACCAATTTTGGTTCAATGACTTGGTCCAATGAGCTTGGTTCAAAGTGAGTGGTTCAATCATTTGGTTCAACTGGATGGTTTAGTGGCTTCAAATTCATCGATTTTGGTTCACTTGGCATTGGTGTGCAATGATTGAACCGCTTGAACCATTGAACCATTTTGGTTCAATAGCTTGGTTCAAGGGTATGCCCAAAAGTTAAAGGGGAAGCTCAAGTCCAGAGTCCCTTGTGAAGGGCATGGAGTACTTCAATGGAACATTTCAAAGGGACATTCTAACTTTTGGAATTTTTCAAAGGCAAAGTCCTGAATTCCTTTGGACTTTTTGTCCAAAGGAATTCCTTCAGACAAAAAGTCTGAAGGAATTTAGGTTGTAGTTCAAAGCAGAGGCTGGGGCAAACATCCATGGATAAAATGTCCATGGGAAATGTCTGCAGACAAAATTTTGTGGGAAAATGTCTACAGACAAAAGTCTGCGGGAACCTGAGAAGCAACCCAGAGGAGCATAGTGACCCGCCGAAGGACCCCAAAGGGCAGGTGCCCTTATGGGGGACTCTCAGCCAAAATAAAGGGGTACTTTCAAAGGCCAAAGGAGCACCTTCCCTTCAGGAAGGTGCTAAGAAGGGACTTCAAGAAAAAAGACCCACAGAGAGGGCCGAGTAAGACAAAGCCCGTAGAGAAGCCAGTGAGGGACCCAATGACAAATTGTCAAAGCGGTGACGTCCTAGAAGCCATCAACTTTAAGGAAGAAAATTAGTTGTTGGTTTTCAAATTGATGATGGCCACATGAACATCAAAATTAACACAATGAAATAGTCATTTGCTTTCAAACCAAAGGAGTGCTAACCATGAAAGGAAGCCCAAAAATGCAGTGACCTACTAGAAGATCACCCCCGAGAGCTGAAGGAGCCAAAAGAGATAAAATAGGGAAAAGACAAAGTGCCAAGCATGGAGAAAACATGTTGTCCAAGTGGCAAAGGGAAGCTTTGATTTAAGAAGTTACTCTAGAAGGTGAAACAGTGGCTGCAAATTGTAATTAGAGGACGTGAACGGCCAATTATGCGACCCTTTTTTCTTCATTTCATATTTATGAGCAGACAAGCTACATAGGTACCTTCAAGAAGTAGCCTCGGTTAATGAGGAAATAATGTGGCCATCTCAAAAAAGTGCCTAAAGTCAAAGCCAGGGTTGACACAGCATTTACTTTTCAGGCAGCCTGCTCTTCCCAATGAGGGGACGCAAATAGGCCACTTGTGAAAAGGGGCACCAAAAGGCCTCCTTTCTTCTCCTATATATTGAAGACTTGTCATTTGAGAATCATCTTCCACATTTTTAAGGTCTAGCCCTGGAAAAATTTCACCTGAATCAATAAATGCATTTTTTACCTCTATCTTGGATAGATATTTTTGTGTATGTTTTAAGTGTTAGTTTGTGTTTAGTCATTGTTCCTTGATGCTTTCACAGATTCAAATCCAACATATTTGTTGTCTACAAGGTGCCATTTCTGTAGCTATCAAGGATATTTCTATTTGGGAGTGAAGAAACAGAAGAAATTACTTACAGTGTGCATCTCACAGCACCTTTGGTGAATCTCTATTTTCTGTAATTTCCATGAAAGCCTCCCTGCCAAGTTTCTTGTAGCCTAGTTCTTCTGCCAAGTCTGAAGTGTATATATGTGTATGTCTAATTTAAAGTGTGGATGTGATAAGTTCAACTTTTTTTGGTGCATCACCTCTTTAGAGTAGTTTGTTTTCCTGTATCTTTCTCCCTTTTCATCCCCCCAGTATATATCTATATATATGTGTGTGTGTTAACACTTACCGGAACAAATATGATGCATCAAAGGGAGATAGCCCTTATCTAGAGACTCTCCCCTCCAGCTTCACTAGTCCCATAGGTGAGAGGGGAGTTTCCATAGTTGCGTGAAGAAGGCAAGAGCTTGGCCTCCTGCTAAGGGTGCAATCTTCTGCATCAACAGTTGGCCTACCCATATTCTCCCATGTGTTCCTTGTTAATATATTGACCTAAATACCTGTGTCCATGAGGAAGTCACATATAGACCATCCATCAATGGTGGCATTCACCAAGAGATCTTGACCATAATCCACATTCTATGTATGCCTGACCTCTTGTGCCCTTTCCATGCATGGTGCAGAAATTTCAATTGGATTTTACTTGGCATGATCTAAAAGCAAATTATTTAATAAGGGTAGCATCCCTTCTATCTATAGGAGCAATAGGATCTTCATTATCTCTTTTACCTTAGCCTCCTAGTTATATTTCTTAGTTCATGAGGCAGTAGCTTGTGCCTCTAGATCTTGCACTAGTTGGAGTTCTCCTTGCAAGTTTTGAATAAAACTCATGGCCTATTACAAGACATCCTTTTGGTGTGCAAGGTCAGGATAAGGCACAAATTTGGGTTTAGGCCATGTGATGTGCTTAGTATGACCTAATTCCCCATAATCTAGGTATAAATTTGGTACTGATGTAACTGGTGGCTGAGTGGTGAGCCCACTATGAGTAGTCACCTACACTTTGATTGGATTCATATGGGTTATTTTCACCTTTGGAGTCCATTTATACAATTTTGGCTTGTGTCAAATCATTCCTACACTTTTGTCTATGCCAGGTCATCCTTGGGTTAACTTTTTATACAAGTTGGGGCATTCCTCAACTGGATGTGGTCTTCAACAATACCCACATGTTGGATGCGTCAGGCAGTCACACTAATAATTCTTAGTCAAACCACACTTATAACATGATTGTGGTGGGAATTTTACTCCACTGCATCCTCCAGCTTGCCCTCTGGCACCTATTTACATCCCATATCCATCATTATATTGGCTATATCTTTCATTTATTTGGTTTGCCTATCCTTTAGCTATTGTAGTTTCCTGTTGTGTGCCTCTTTCCATGTTTTTGTGCATCTCATCAATTACTCGATAGTTAGCTATGGCATGAATGTAGGCATTGCAAAACTTACAATAGAGGGTTGTGTTAACCTAACTGGCACATTGAAATAATGGGAAATTATGAAAAACATGTCCCTCATGATAAACTTCACAATTTAGAGGTGATGTACACACATTCCTTCGAGGGAAATTATTTCTTTTATAGCCTTTCATCTCATAGTTGGCACACCATAGTATATTTCAAACATATTACGATGAACTAGTGATCAATTTATATATTTTGGAGGCCATGGACATAATTTTTGCCTCTATAAAAGGGTTGATTCTTATGTCAATGCTCCCAACTACCTTGGCCTAGAGTGTGGCTTCTAGTGCTTTGTAGGGGTCTGTGAATGTCTTAATAGATAATGATCTTTTGAAGGGTAATAACAATACTCTAAAAAACCATTATGCATGCTAAGAGGGGTGGATGTCATAGGGAATATTTGAAAGGAGAGTTTTAAACCTGGCATCATACAAGCACACACTCTCTGATAATCCTTAGTTAATTTCCATGAGCGTGGTGATGCTCTACTATTCAAACTTGGGTATATAAAATTCATTCAAAAAGGCTTCCTTCAATGTGTCATAATAAATCATATCCTAATTAAGATCAAATTTCCTATACTAGGTATGAGTGCGATCAAACATAGTTATCACAAATTAAGTTATCTTATGCTCCAATTGAGTTATACCTCGAGCGCACCATTGGATCTCATATTTTAACACATGCTCTATGGCATTTTATATGTCATGATATTCTAGCAAGTGCATTTCCATCACATAATATATTTTCTAGGGGAGGAAGCGAGCATCTGAGGCACTTGTCCCCTTAGTACTTGCCTTGGTAGTGGCCCTCCAAAGCCTCCAACCACTAGGTTAGGTGTTGGCCCTATAGTGATTGTAAATGTTGAAGATGATTAAGGTGTTGTAATACTAATTTATGGCATCGAGGCACTTCCTGTGGGTTATTTCCCAGCATGTAAAGCTGACATTTGTTGAACTAGAATACTTGTGCTTATGTTATGTGTTGTTGAGTTAGCACCCAAAGGTCTCAAGGTATCCTCACTTAGTTGCTTATAAGGAACAACTTGTTCAATCACAAAATTGTAATCTAATTATGCAAAGCAATCAAAGTTAATATTAATAATAAGGCTAGTTATCACTCTTCTTTCTTCCTGAGGGGGATCTAACACATGAGCTTACACCATAGGTTCAAAGGGGGTAGGCATTTACAGTGCATCTTTAATGGTCGAATTTGATAAGAAACCAAAGCATTTTGCACTTGTCAAATGATGAGCTCAATTTATAGCTTCAGTGTTTCTCTCTTCTTGGCACTACTATAATTCAAGATATCTTTCCCCATACCCTTCCCATTCACTATAGGTTCTCTCACCACTTCCAAGTTTTATATATTCTTTCAGCTTGTGCCTTCTCTTGTTATAATTCTATCACCTGAGCTCTTGGGTGTCCAGTTGCTGATCCCCTTCCATTACACTTTGACTACACATCTCCTTCTTCCCCATTACACTGATCATATGCAAAAGGACTTTAGCCTTCCATTCTTAAAATTTCAAACTCATAATCCACCATCAATTTCTTAAGCTTTATGCTAGATTATTTCAGAAATATGCCTCTAGGCTCATGAAAGAATTTATATTTTTCTTATTTAGTGCAGGAGTATGTTGATAATACGAACTAAAAAATGTAAATGTTCATCTCTCCTTGTCACCATTTGTCTATATATTTGGTCCAAATGGAATCAAGGTTCTCAAACTTTTTTAAGTGCTTCTTTCATCTACTAAACATGTTATCCATAGCTTTGTCTTCTATGGATCACATAGACAACCAAAAATTGATACACATGCTTAGGTAGTTCACAAAAAAAAACTCATACAGAGCATCATAAAGGTTATTATGGACCCACTTTATTGGCTTCTATTCTTTACAGTATGGATGTTTTAGTACAAATCTATCTTCCACTTATTCCAGCTAGTGCTCGATGTTCTTGAGGGAGAGTCAAATCATTCTTATTTTGCACCATTTTAGTAACAAAATTCAACACACATCCTAAAAATGAAACCAAAATGTTGTATAAAAGTTCTTTTGTTTAGTCTATTTCCTTAGTCAAGAGCTTATTTGGTTATCCAAGTCAGTTCTATACTTGTTTCAACTAGGTGCAAACATGGACTAATCCTATAGCATTCAAAATTTGTCTCTTGACTATACCAACATCAATTCACATATGGCACAAGCCTTATGCACTCACTCGAAGCATTTCAGATAAATAAATAAGGCTCAATGTTGGGCTAGTCATGTCATGGCACAACTCATTCTTCAAGAAAATAGGTCATATGCAATAGTGGCATTTACAAGTTCATAGGTGCAAGCTGTTTCTAGGCTAGGTTGAACATCTATAAGCACAAATCCTATTTAGGTAGCTACTTCCAGCCATGTGGGCACAAGTCTATATTGGATTGCTCTATAGTCTTATGGGTGCAAGCCTATGTTTTATCATGCTTATCATCCTTTAGGAACTTGGAGGGTTCAATGGAATATCTTAGATCAAGGGTTCATGCTAGGGTAGCACTTTAATCACAAATATTATGTCTTAACACGAGATATTTCCTACACTTTGATTATTTCCATATAATATGCTGACATCATCATAATTATAGAGATGCCATGAATGTCATGAACAAAAAGATTTCAACCAACATTCCTAACATTCAGATTGAGTTTATAACACTATAGTCATCACATTCATCATGCATTTAAATATCAAAGCTAAATACATTAAACACCTCTAGTGGATGCAACATCATTATTTATTAAATAGAGTTCAAATTAATATAAATAGAGCACATACTCATCTAAATAACCATTGACCCAGAAGTTCATAGGTTAGCTTGGGCACTACAAGGTGGATCTTCATAGGTATCCATTTTAATCTTAAGTTTCAATGGTGATTGCTTCGCTATTTTTGGAACCAATTCTGTAGGGCTTCGCTATATCAAAGTCATATCATTGCATACTAGTTCAAGCTTGATTTTATAACCTACATGAGTAGCTTTTTCCAGAGTGAAGCTGCTCACATCGATTATTGAGATGGATATTTTCTTAATCATTTTATCAGCTCCATTACTTTTTTCCCTTCACCTTATGATTTCCATGAACTTCTACTCTTTAAAGATGCTCAAAACATCATAGAATTTGTTAGCCACCTACTAGTTGGAATAAAGTGTGCATTGATTCATATAGATGGCATAAAAGATATCAAAATAGAAATCATCCCATATGATTTCCCTGTGTTGAAATGTCTACTGAGTTGGCACAGAACCATACTTAGCTAAAAAGGGGCCCACCAGATGAATATGTTTGCATGGACCTAAAAGGGCTACTTAGGCCTGATTGAAAGGTGTTATTATTTAAGGGTGATCTATAAATTATATGGTCCACCTATTTATTTGGTGTTGATATTTTTATAAGTGGGATAAAAGCCTTAAGGGTTAAGGAATGTCTTGTGTCCGACCAAGAAGGTGATGATCATGAAGACTCTATAAAGAGAAAAAACAAAGATGAAGGTTTCTAGTGAGTTTAGAGAGTTATAAAATTGGTGAGTGAAACAAATGGGATAAGAGTTTGTAGATGTATGATAGGCCATGGATTATATCATAAATTCATGTTGAATGTGTGGTAAAGGTCTAACAGTGTGTTTTCAAGTGATGAGCTAGTGGATTAATTGTTTCAAGGCTATTTAGGCCTATTTGTCTAGTTGAGAGATGTTGATGTGAAGAGAAGAAGAATTAGTCATACTCATCTATAATGTTTAATGAATTCTTTCATAAATCTTCAAGCCATAAGACTATTTGAGTAAATAAGAAGAGGGTTGTTGTATACCTATGTGAGAGGCATATTTGAGAGTGTTTGTGGTGTACATACCATAAAAATCTATCTCTAACACTTTTAAAACCATGTGACACACACAATTTTACTTCTTTCTCATTTCAATTTCTCCTTTAGGACATGGAGTCTTCTTTTATCAATTTGACTCTAGACCCTTATCCATACTCAAATAGGTAATTTTTCCTCCTAAAATTAATTGAACCATTATTTTACCTTAAATAGGTGTATTACCTTTTATTATACTTGTACCAACTCAATTTAATTCACTTCTAATTCTCTATTTACCTTTTTGACCACTTTTCCCTTTCTAGGCCTATATCTCCCCATATCCCTCTTTTAGGATAAATCTCCTTGTGTAGAAATATGTATAGATATCTATGAAAAATGATGAAATTTTTGACTACTGATTATGTAACTACACCTTATGATTCTCCCTTTTTACAAAATTCTTAATATACATTCACTTTCCTTTGTATGCCCTTTTTCAATTAAACCTCTTTTTAGGTCTTTAAGGTCTCTTAATTAAGATTTTAGTCACTTATCAACAAGCTCAAATTTATATATGGTTGGATTAGGTTTGCATACACTCCCTTACGTTAATTTAAACCAATACACTCATTGGTTTACCAATATTTATCAAAAACTCTCACCTTGCTTTGTTTTTCAAGCTTAGGTCTTAAGATTCTTTCTAGACTTCTCAAGGACTCAATTTTAAAATAGCTATAATATAGTAAATTTTACATAGTATATAACATTTTATCATATCCAAAATTTCCAAAATATCATATACTATAATTTCCAAATCATTTAGACCAATAGAACATTACAAACCTCCTTTTTGGTTTCTTAATTCTTCTTGTAGACCATTAAACTTGAATGCTCTTGTAGATAAAATCATTAAATAAGCTTACATGACCATTTATAACTCCTAAAACATGTCTAATTTTGAATATTAGACATGATACAACCTTCAATTTTTCCAAGAAACTCTTAAAACTCAAAATCTCACCTAATTCCTCTCTTGACTGGCTTATTTCTCACTCACATACATGCATAACAAAACTCAATCAGATATAAAATGAGATACAAGGTGAATTTGGACTTGAAAATAATTTTATTATCTTATAAACTCCTTCTATAAACTACTATACAAGTTTCAAGAAGTTTCAATGGATAAAAATAAAGATATTGATAATTTAGTAATAGCTAGGGTTTGATGGTGAGTAATAGGCCCGAGAGATTTAAGTTGATGATTCATGAAGATAAATGACTCTCTTATAATAATAACACCTGGAATAGGGACTAAAATAATCTATACATCTATTCCAATCATTAAATGAGGCTTATGCATGAGTTTGAACATATTTTAAGAGGAGTGTGCATACAAAAATAATTAGTCAAATTGGAGTTTTTAGAGTCTTTCCAACACTTAAAAAATTAAAAAAATATAGACTCTATATGAATCTTCTTATATATTTTTTTAAAACATTAGGACATGAAAATATACTTTTATAATAGTTAAAATCTTCAATATAACTTGGAAGATTTACCAAAATGTTTACAAATTCATAGACAAGCTACAAGACACAAAGATACATGAGATTCAAGCATAAAAAGAGACACAATACTAAGAACATTATTGAGTTATCACTTCTATTAATTATAAAATATCCTTTACAATATACTTCAATCAAAACTCATACCTCTTATATACAAGATATACGAATATCTATTTAGACCTTCTTTACAGTCGTTGAAGACTGTAACATACTCTCTTCTACTTCCTTCCTCTCACCTCAATAATGAACGAAATGGACCTTTTATGCCTTCCTTGGTCATTGGTATTCCTCCTCCTTTACTGGGGTTGAATTTATTAGGTTTTTGAATCCACAACAGTCTTGGAATTAACTTATTTTATGCAATTCTCTTCAACAACCCTATGTTAAGTTTGGAAAAAGCCCTTATTTGCATTATCTCTACTTTGGAATGGTCCTTGTTTAGTCCTTTGGATGATTATTGACTTGGTAAAAGACTATAAGACTCCAAGACACGTTATAAGCCCTTAATATTCTATACAACTCATCATGATGTATTACTCATTATAAATATGCATGTATTTATAATAAAGACATTTGAATTTTTAAATTCAAACTTTTAGAGGGAAACTCTCCTAAGACCTTCAAATAACTTATATAACCTAGTACAGGATCCAATTACCTCAAAAAGGCTTATTGAGACTTATTATACCTCTAAGACTCTTGACACTATTAATTAAGACCATTTATACATGCTTGCAAGATGTTCCTGCATCAAATTACCACTCTTAAAAGATTTTTTGTGCAGCTACACATGATGATGATGATGATTCAACTGTACATGCTTTTTGTCCTTATTTTGATAATTTCTCTTCTTTTGATGTATTATTGGATCCCATGACTTGTATTTGTTTTTTTAACTTTATTTGAAGATAAATCCCTTCATCTTGACTTTGATGCTCTTTCCTTGAATCATGAATTCTACTATCTCCACATCTTTTCTCAAGAACTAAATAGTTCCTAGTCCTTTACAACATACCATAATTCTTCTTTGTTTTTTGTATCTTATTGGTATTTGAGTGAATTATAGGACTATTTTTCCATATTCATTCTTCAACATATGCAACATAGTTCTATCTACATCTTTTATCTTCATATTCTTCTTTCTTTTATTGTCTACCCTTGTACATACACAATAAATGAATTTGTTAAAGAAAAGAATTTGTTCTTTAGGTCCTTGAGAACTATCATTTGTCATCAATATGACTACCAAGTAGATTATATCCAAGATGTATTGTAATAAGAGTTTATTCTTTTGTTTTTATTCCTTTTTTCTTGCTTCCGATGGATTATCTATACTCTTCACAACTTTTCCTTGACTTTTTCTTCTTTTCTCATCCTTCTTTCTTGTCTTGTATACTTCTTCACTCCAGAACCCCAAAATGGATCTTAACCTACTATTATCAGCTGCATATCTCCAACTTTAAATATAAAAATAGAATTTTTTTTCTTGTTTCATCACACCTCTAAACCAATAAGTGAAATCATAACCAAAGACAGTATAAAGAAATAATATTGTTTATACCAATATTCCATTATTTGTCAGTTTGTTTTCCTACTGCCACTTTCCTTCTTCCTTTTTCCTTGATTTGCACATGTATCAATTCGTCTAAAAGTAACATTAGTATGAAAATATTGCAAAAATTCTACCTTATTTATTGTTTGTAGTTGTGATTCTCCTTTCCATTGACCTTGTTCCCCTAAGATCTCTTTTTTTCAGTTTCCTCATTGATTTACAAAGCATCATAAGACTTGTTTGCTTCCTCACATTTTTCTTTACCCTTGTCTCTATCAACAATAACTAAAAATTAATCTATTATTTCTTCCTCATCTAGATTCATTTCTTCTACCAATATGATCTCTTTCACTACCTCTTCCTATTTTCTCATTCTCTTTTACATGTTTTCTTGTTTTATTAACTCTTTCTCTATCAAGGCAATTCGATTTTGCCTCTTTCTCTTTTCTATCAACAATATAATAAGCCACTTCACCTTACATCTCATTCTCCATCCATATAATTGGTTATCTTCCTTTGATTTAGCTTCAACCAATAAACTTAACCTCTGTATTCTCTATTTTAGATTACTATATCATTTTCTACAATCAACTCTCTTATTTTCATTATTTTATGGCATTGCTCTTTCACTAAGTCCCTCATCATTTTCTCAATCTCTCTCCTAGGCTCACACACACACACACTCTCTCTCTTTTCTCAATCTCACTTCTCAAGCAAGTTTATTTTTCTTGCTTTGATATGTCACCTAGGCTTTCTCCTCTTTGCTTAGTCTTTGACATCCTTTAGTCCTTCAACTTGGAATTTTCTCTATTTTTTTTTCTCTGAGATTCTTACTAGTTCTCTTTCTTCTCCCTTCAAGCCTCTATGGATTTTAGAATCTATCTTTCCACTCACTCCTTCCTTACTTTCACTTCAAGGTTTCTAATTTTCTTTCTTAAACCTTTTCCAATTTTACAAATTCAAATAAGGTACAACAAATCAAAACATGTACCTTTCAAGGTTGTCTATACCTCCATCTTAGCTAGGAGGGTCTTCTTCTTATCACCAGTCTTCTCTTTCAAGGTTTTCAAGAACCTTTGTTTCCTAACAAGATTCAATTCACCTTTACCTGGATGGATTTTGTTGCATAACATTTCACCAACACAATTTTCTGACATACAATTTCTTTAAAACACTATTTTCCTAAAACATTTTTGTATACCTGATTCTTTGATGTAGTTGCTTCTCCAAGAGCTTGTTCTTTGAGATTTGATACCATAAATTTGTGTACATACCATCAAAATCTATATCTGACACCTGTAAAACCATTTGACACACACAATTTTACTTCTTTCTCATTTCAATTTCTCCTTTAGGACATGGAGCCTTCTTTTATCAATTTGACTCTAGACCCTTATCCATGCTCAAATAGGTCATTTTCCTTATAGAATTAAATGATTAATTATTTTACCTTAAATATGTGTCTTACCTCTTATTATACTTGTACCAACTCAATTCAATTCACTTCCAATTCTTTATTTACCTTTTTGACCACTTTTCCCTTTTTAGGCCTATATCTCCCTATAGCACTCTTTTAGGATAAATCTCCTTGTCTAGAACTATGTATAAATATATGACAAAATGATGAAATTTTGACTACCAATTATGACCTTACAATTTATACTTCTCCCTTTTTACACAGTTCTTAATATACATTCACTTTCCTTTGTATGCCCTTCTTCAATTAGACCTCGTTTTAGGTCTTTAAAGTCTCTTATTCAAGATTTTAGTCACTTATCAACAAGATAAAATTTATATATTGTTGTATCACGTTTAAATACAATCCATTGGATTAATTTAAACCAATACACTCATTGGTTTTCCAATATTTATCAACAACTCTCACCTTGCTTTGTTTTTCAAGCTTAGGTCTTAAGATTCTTTCTAGACTTCTCAAGGACTCAATTTTAAAATGGTTGTAATCTAATAAATTTTAAATATTATATAAAATTGGATCATATAAAAAATGGTCAAAATATATTATACATCAATTTCCAAATGATTTGGACCAATAGAACATTATAACCTCTTTTTTGGTTTCTCAATTCTTCTTGTAGACCATTAAACTTTAATGCTCTTGTAGATCAAATCATGAAATAATCTTACCTAAACCTTTATAACCTATCAAACATGTCTAATTTTTTATATTAGACATGATCCAATCTTAAATTTATCCAAGCAACTCTTAAAACTCAAAATTTTACCTAATTCCTCTCTTGACTGTCTTATTTCTCACTCACATACAAGCAGAACAAAACTCGATCAGATATAAAATGAGATAAAAGGTGAATTTGGACTTGAAACCAATTTTATTATCTTCTAAACTCATTATAAAAACTACTTTCCAAGTTTAAAAAAAAATTAATGGATAAAAATAAAGATATGGATAATTTAGTAACAATTAGGGTTTTATGGTGAGTAATAGGCCCAAGAGCTTCAAGTTGATGATTCATGAAGAGAAATGACTCTATTATCATAATAAAACCTGGAATAGGGCATAAAATCATCTATAAATATATTCAAATCATTAAATGAGGCTTATTCATGAGTTTTAACATCTTTTAAGAGGACTGTGTGTACAAAAACAACTAGTTAAAATAGGGGTTTTAGAGTCTTTCCAACACTTAGATAATAAAAACAACACATAATCTATATGTATATTCTTATATCTTGTTTTAAAACATTAGGACATGAAAATATAATTTTATCATAGTTAAACTCTTCAATATAACTTGTAAGAATTACCAAAATGTTTACAAATTCATAGACAAGCTACATGACACAAAGATACATGGGATTCAAGCATCAAAAGAGACACAATACTAAGAACATGATTGAGTTATAACTCATAGGAATTATACCATATCCTTCACAATATACTTTAATCAAAACTCAAACCTCTTATATATAAAATATATGAATATCTATTTAGACCTTCTTCACAGTCTTGACAAACTATAACATACTCTCTACTACTTCCTTCCTCTCACCTTAATAATGAATAAAATGGAAATTTTATTCCTTCCTTGGTCCTTGGTAGTCATCCTCCATTACTGGGGTTGAATTTATCAGGTTGTTGAAGCCACACCAATCTTGGAATTAACTTATTTTATGAAATTCTCATCAATAACCCTGTGTTAAGTTTGAAAAATGGCCTGATTTGCATTGTCTCTATGTTGAAATGGTCCTTGTTTAGTCCTTTACATGAATAATAATTTAGTAAAAGACTAGAAGACTCCAAAATACGTTCTAAGTTGACTAAGATTCTATACAACTCATCATGACACATGATTCATTACAAATATTCATGTATTTATAATAAAGACATTTGAATTTTTAAATTCAAAATTTTAGAGGGAAACTCTCCTAAGACCTTAAAATGACTTATATACCTATTATAGGTTCCATTTTCCTCAAAAAAGGCTTATTGAGACTTATTATACCTCTAAGACTCTTGACACTATTAATCAAGACCATTTATACATGCTTGCAAGATGATCCTACATCAATTTGAGATGTATAAGACCATCATCAGTTGTGTGAGGTCAAAAAAGCAAGGTAGAGTATTAGATTATTGATTGAGTGGGTGATTGATAAACAAAGGAGGTTGTGGCCTCCTAACAAGTTGGAAATTGCTAAATCCAAGTGCGTACTTGGTAAATTCTAGGGGTTGGTACTCCTTATTGGGTTAGTGCTCAACTAAAGCTTGATTCATGGTTATAGGACAAGTATTCCAAGCTATGTTTCAATGGGTTTTATCACCCATGAAGGTTTCCCACATAGAACTTATGTTGTGATGTATTCTCTTGTTTATGCTTTCTATGTGTGCTCTCATTATGATGTTGATTGAATGGTTGATGTTCATATGCTTATGATGGATAACTAATTGAGTTAATCAAGTTAAGTGAAAATTTTTAATTCCACTAATTCACCCCCCCTCACCCCTCTTAGTGGTTATGCTTCTAACAATTAGTATCAGAGCAGGTACTTCAAAGGAGGCTTGATAAGCTTGAAGATGATCCAAAAATCACAAAATGGCTAAGTAGCTAAGGAAAGAGAATCAAGAACTAAGATTGATGGTCAAAAGTCTTAAAGAGCATATTAGTCCTTTTGAGACAAGGGGGTGTAACTATAACTCCAAGGAAGATGAATAACTCTAACTCCAAGGAAGATGAATATGAAAAAATCATCAAAATTCTTAGAGATTAGGTCAAGTCCTTTATGGAACATGAAGGAAAGGTGACTCATCTTCAAAACAAGTTTGAGTTAATGATTGAAATATTCAAAAAAGATAAGATGATGATTTAGGACCTTAAGGATAAGTTAAGGGTTAGAAAGACAAATTTGAGTTCAAAAGAGGAAGAATGTTCTAAGTTGAAGACTAAGCTAGGCTTAGAAGCCAAGATAGTTAAGATAACTATTCAGGATATTAAGGATCAACTAAGGGCTAGAAGTGCAAGTTTGAAAGAAAGTAAAGATGAGTGAAATTAGTTGAAGGTTGAGATGGAGTCCTTAAGGAATGAGATTAGAAAGGTGAGAATACCAGAAAGATATACCAATGCAACGAGGTATTCATTTCAAGGTCATTATTATGTGTGCAATTAGTTTGGCCACATTACAAGAGAGTGCAATAAGAGTGATAGCTTATCAAAGAAATATCAAAATCATAATTAAGTAAGAGGTATACATGATTTTGTTTTTTTAAGATGTCATTGAGTTGGTCACATTGCTAGATATTGCAAGAATAGGTTGAATGAGTTCTCAAGTCAAAACAAGGTGTATGGAGATTATAGTGTACAAGGAAGAGTTCATACATGGTTATGGAGACCTAATATTTTTAGGAGAGATCAGATTAAGATAAATGATGATTTGATTGTTGAGCTTACCAATCAAGAGTGTTTGATTATGGGTAACAAGGATAAGGTGAAAATAAATGCCAAGAACATGTAGCTTCCATTGATAGTGCACTAAAAGAAGATATGGTAGTCAAAGAGGAGAAGGATGGAAATAAAGTGGATGAGAATATTTATAGGAGTGATTAATATGAATATAAATATGGTATTTTTATTGTGGTAAACATGAAGGAAATCTAGGAGTTTGTGTTATAAGGGGTTGTTGACAAGGGAATCAAAAGGAAGGCTGATGAGCCAATTAAGCCTATGAGAAGGCCTAGGGAAAGAAATTAGTCTAATAAGGAGATGGAGATTTGTGAATCTCATAAGTTCATGATGTTAGAGGTGATTTTTGAAGTGAGGTGTCTTTTTTAGGCTTCATGGAGGCATTTTGAGTCATTTTTAAGCATCATGGAGTGGTGTTGCAATATTGCTAGGTGAGAAGCTTGTCAATTGGTCTAGGTATGTTCTTGTCTTGAGATGAAAAGAGTTAAGTATGATTCTTTTAGTTGGTCATAAGTTTTTTATAATTGTAATTCATCTATTTATACATGTGAGAGGTGTTTTAGACATATGAAGTTGCTCCCATGTGAAGTTGTTGCTTTGTGTGTGCTTAGTTGCCTTAAAGACTCTAATGCTAGAATTCTTCATTTGGTATATCTTTAGTTATTAAATGAGTTGGTCATGAAACTTGGTAGATAAATGTGACATAAGGATATATAAGTGTTTCATAAGGTACCTAAGGTAGGCAATCTGTACAGGTATGGTTATGCACTTTTATCTGTTGTATCTCTATTTGTTGAAGAATGGAAGATTGTGTAGATTATCAATTGTTATATCTTGAGAAGAATATTGTTGGTGTTGATCATGGTTTATATGTTCTATCTTAAAAGTGAGATGCAAGATCAATTTGTGTATCAATTTGTGGTAGAAGCAAAATGTGCTTAAAATCTAGGTCCTCTTTTAGACCTAGTCTTAGATCTTACTAGGCATTTTTGAGGCTTGATGGTAGTTATGAGAATGGACAGTGGATTATCATGTTGTGAAAAGTGTGTTTATTCTTTAGAGGTCATGGGTAAAGAGCTTAAGTGTTTTTGAGAATCAATTATTGTTGATAGTCTTTTGTGTGTTCTTAGCCTTTTTAGGATAGTTTTCTCTCTAAGATATTTCATGTTATGATTATTGGTGTTATGTCCTTGAAATCATAAAGGAAGTCTACACTGGTTAATAAATTCATGTAAGAAGGATTGATGACCTTTGGTGGAGGCTATGTGGGCCCAAGAAGATCAATGTTTGATGGTATATATTTCATGAAGTATGAGTCACAACTTTTACAAGGGTGAAGATGTCTTCATTCAAGGTGGTCATAGAATAAGGAGGAGCTGCTAGATATATGAGATATTGGTGCTACTAATCTAAAGGATGTGATTCAATTCATATTAGTATTCAAAGGTTTCCAAGGGTAAGCTTGAGCATAGTGTGAAGTCAGCTTTTAGAGCATTGAGTAGGACTATGCCAATTTGGATGATGATCCAAATGATGATCAATCTTGTAAAGAATGAGTAATCCAAGAAATGATAGAAGGTCTGAGAATTTATTTATGATAGGGGAGAAACAAGTTCATGAGCTTTCTCCAGAGGTTTGTGATGAAAAACTTCAAGAGACTTGTTCATAGACATTGGTCCTAAAGATAAGTTCTTAGTCAATATTTGAAGCTTGGTTTACTTGGTCAAATCATGAATAATGAAGGTAATATTTATTTGGAGTGTGGAGAGGAATTTTCCATGTGTGTTCCATGGGTTAAGATGTGCTAAGTTGGTCAAAATAACCATTCATGAATATTTGTTCAGTTTGACTAGTTTGTTTAGTGTTCACTACCTAGTGAGAGCCCATCATGAAAAATTGGTGTATTTGAGGTCTATGAGACTAATCAAGGTTTGAGGAAAGTTATATTTGATGTGTTTAAGTGAAAAAGGTATTTTGGAGATGTCAAAAGGCTCCCATGATATTTTTATGTTGTTTTGGCTTAGTGATTATTATGTAAATAGAGTTTGCAGGCACAATCATGAGCTTTCTAGGTGTCAAATGAAAATTTACAAATTGTCAAGGTGATTTTATTATTTGTAAAGGTGTGTGGAAATTGTATAGGTGTCTTTCAAGTGTTGGTAGGTAATTAAGATGTATTCAACTCCATTTGAATATTTTTGATGGATCTCAAGTATGATAATCTTTGCTTAAGGGCTAGCTGGTCAAAAATCACGTTCATGGATGTATGGGTTCCCCAAAGAGTCTGAACTCATTTTTTAGACCAAATGATGTGAGTTGGTGACCTCTAGGTGTGAGAGAAGTTTTAGGTGCTTGCATTGATCAGAAGATTGCAAGTTGACCATGTTTCTTATTAATGCCCTAGTGTCTTATCCCATGTGGGTTAGTGACCTTCCCAAAGGAGTTAAGGTCTAAGGATGATTAATTAGTTGAAATGACCTAATGGGTCCTCAAAAAGTGTTTCAGAGTCTTTTGAAGGTAAGTGGTTTCTTTTATGCTTGTCCATTTTTCAAGTAGGAGGGCTAATTGGAAAGTCAATTTACAAAGGAGTTATAGTGCAGAGGAAGATTTGGTGATGAAAATTGGCATGAATTAGGGGGTATATGAGTGTGAATCAGGTATGAAGTTTTGAGTCATGTATATCTCTACATAGAAAGTTATGACCTCTACAAAATTTGGAAGGGCTACAAGGCCTCTAAGCAAGGCCAGTGTGAAGAATAGTAGTTTTTGGTCATTTTATTCAAAATACAAATGTATGGTTGTCCCTAAATATGTTTTTTAATTGGATTTATGCATCATGTGTGTTTGATAAAGATCTTTAATTTCCATTCCTCATTCTATGGGTGGCTTGTGAGAGAGAATTTGAAGACAAACATGAAGTTTCATCATGGTTGGAGATGGTATGAAGATTTTCAAGGGATGATTAAACTCAAGTGAATTAAGGAGAGTCCCTGTAAATTATCTTAAGGTGTTTTCAATTAATTTATGGTATTATTGTGTGTTTCTTCTTCATATAACAGTGCTTGGTTAAAGAAGAGTGTTATCAATGAGCAGGTTTGAGGTACTCATGGTAAGAAATGGTATGCACAGTGATAGGGTGAGTTTATATCATATATAATATAAGGTCACTTATTATTTTTAGATTTGAAAACATCTACAGGTCTTCAAGATCATCAGAGAAGCCCACTTTGTCAATGTGTCAAAGGGGGAGAAAGTGTTTGTAGAGGGAGAAAGAGTATGTGCATAACTTTGTGTTGGTGTTTGTAAGTTTTAACATCAATAAAAAAAAGGATATTATTAATATGTTGTTAATGATGTCTCCAAGGTGCCTAAGAGTGTCCATAAGATGATATGTATGCATGGTCCTCAATAAAAAATTGTACCTTAGTGCTCACATAGTTTGCATGAGACCTTACAGGTTTTGGTCTTATTATGGATGTTGTTGATGTAGAGAACATATGGGTTATAATAAGTGCTTGGTGTACTTGTGTAAAGTAAAAATTATCCATTTGAGTAGTCTTGTGAAGGTCTAGGTTATTCTAGTCATCTTGGCAGAGTTTCCTAAGTAAGCATATTGATGACATTAGAATTCGCACATGTGAAGGTGTCAGAAGAAAGTGGTCATATGGGTTTGTTCATTTTTGTTCGTAGAGCATGTGTTTCAAATTTAATGCCTTGAAATAATGTATATAAAAATTTATTATGGTGTAAATTTTATCTTCTAAGCATATTTCATTGTTTTTATACTTATTCAAATTTGCATTTTTTACTGACCATTGGAATTCAAATATCTAAATTTTACTAAGGAAACCAGCTGTAATTGTTTGATCTATATATTGAGAAAATGGATGAATTTGATGATGGAGTAAAAATAAAAGTGGTAAATATATTCAAGGATAATAAAATGAAATTGATTAGGAGGTTTGAATGGTTGTACAATTGCATTTATTATAGCTCAAAATTGACCAAGGGTTTGACCTTTATTTGTTAAGGACCGAGAAGGGTGTTTTAGTTTATATTGATGATATTTGGATGTTTCATGATAATTAATATATTGGAGAGAATTTTAGACTCCATAAGGATCATTTTTATGTATTATCAATGTTTTATAAATCCATATTTAGTATGAACCATTGCTTAGAAGTTGACTTTTTATTCATTCATGGTGTTTTCATGTACAAGGCAAATGATTGAATGGTTTTGCATATGTAGAGGTGTGTAATGATGAATGTAATAACTTGAGGGTGTCTTAGGGGTAATATGGCATGAACCCATGTTCTTAGAAGTGGTCTTGTGATTCTATTTTTCTTAGTGAAGTGTTAAAAGGATGAATAGGTCTCCATGGACATAAAAGGGCTACTTAGGCCTAATTGAAAGGTGTTGTTGCTTAAGGGTGATATATCAATGATATGGTCAAGATATGTAAGAGGTGTTGATAATTTATAAGTTGGATATAATATTTAAGGGTTAAGTAATGTCTTGTGTCTGACCAAGAAGGTGGTGATCATGAAGACTCTATAAAGATCAAAAACAAAGATGAAGGTTTTTAGTGGGCTTAGAGAGTTAGAAAATTGGTGAGTGAAGTGAATGGGATAGGAGTTTGTAGAGGTGTGAGATGCCATTAATTATATCATAAAATCATGTTTAATGTTTGGTAAATTTATAATAATGTGTTTTCAAATGATGAGCTAGTGGATTGATTATTACAGGGTTATCTAGGCCTATTTGTCTAGTTGAGAGATGTTGATGTGAATCAAAGAAGAAGAGGGTTTTGTGAGATTACACAACTAGTTTATCACATAATAGAGTTGGTATGAATCAATAATACTCATTTGTAATGTTTCATGAGTGCTTTCTTAATATCTTCAAGCCATATAAGGACTATTTGAGTAAAGAAGAAAAGGGTTATTGTATACCTATGTGAGAGGTAGATTTGAGAGTGTTTGAGCTATAGAAGACCATCATCAGTTGTGTAAGAGAAAAAAAATTAAGGTGGAGTTTTAGATTTTTTATTGAGTGGGTGCTTGATCATCAAAGAGGGTTGTATCCTCCTAGAATTAACCAAGCATCAAAAACTAATAGCAAGAATGGTTGGCAAAGATTTAAATAGTTTGCAATGACATATTCCTCTATTAGGATTGGCTCTTTAAGTTCTCATTGGAATGATGATTAAAAATCCCATAATGGTAGGGATGGCCATGTGAAAAACACTATTGGAAAATATTGGATGATTTGGTCAAAAGCCTATTTTTATTTAATATTGAACTCATACCCTTAGGCAAGTTCATTATTGGTGGTCTCTTGAGCTATGTTTGAGTAAGGTTGAATTCCTCCATCTAATGGTGCCTAAAATAGTTTTTTACCACTAGACTAGCCTTTCTCTTTACCTTTTCCCTAGTCCAAAAGTGCCTCAAAGATGTTTTCACTTTGGGACCTCAATGTTTTATTTAATTGTTTATGGCTAAAGGTGTGCACCCATTCTCCAAAATAGGCTGCAAGATCCAGTTTTATTGAGAACCCTTATTTGTGGTCTCCTAATAAAATATTGTCCCTTAGGCCTAGAAAATCACAAAAGGATTCATCATTCTGAAACACATTGATCAAAACTATTGATTCCTCTTGGCTCTAGTCTATCAGTTAAGGATAATATAATGGAAGTAGGTTATGGCAAATAATTGGTCAAAGGGTATAAATAACATGGTATCAAACAAATTGGTATTGGCTAGGTCATCAAAAGGGCTATTATAGGACTTTTATTCACTATCAACATCATCATCACTAGTCATTGGCATTATAAAATGAATTAGGTACATGGGGTCACCCCCAGGTGGTTTAAATCTAAGACCATAGGTTATTTTATGCTAAGTGGCATAAACTAGCTCAAGTGGACCTTTTTGATTTAGCCCAAGACCTCCTCCTTCATAGGCATGCTTCTCCATTATTTTGTTTGAAAAGGGATACTTGGAATTTAGGTAATAGTCAGCCATTTTATCATTATATAACCAAGAATCATCATCTTCAAGTGGGTCTTATTCTTGGCCAATGGCTATTTTGAAAATGATAGATGCTAGACTATGTAGTTTGCCTTTTCCATTTATTTTCCATTTCATGCAAGGTGGTTTAGATTTAGGTCTTTCATAGGACTTGGGGTTCTATGGAACCTTGGTAATGTGAAAAGTATCATGGATCAAATATTCTCCTGGGCCAATAGTTGAGATAGTATAATGATTAGATATTTTAGGAGGTGGCATGTGGGAAGTGAATCAAGGGTATCAAGGTTAATGTAGTTGGCCTCTAGTGAATCAACAAGTATTTATTTTCCTTTATTCTTCTTAAAAACTAGATTCAAGATAAAATGGTAGTTATAGCTTTGGTACTCAACCTCCAAATTGCAATGTTCGTATGGATACAAATCTCCATGGATAGTAACCTCCATACTTGAATGGGAGAACTAGATATACTGGTGAAATGTTGAAGGGATTGAATAAATTTCATGTATACAAGGTCTAACCAAAAGCATATTATATGATAAATCAAGGTCTAACACATGGCATAGTGTATCGTGGGTTAAAGGCCCAATGATAATTGATAAGCTGATGGTGCCTTATGATTCTTGTTCTTCATTATCATAGGCCTTGATGGTGATTATTTATGGTTGGAGTTTAGTTGTAGTTTACCCAAGAAGCTTAATGAGCTTTAGAGACATAATATTTATACTTGATCCATTATCTATGAGGATATTTTTCACTTTATGTGATGTTATAATAACTTTGATGTATAATGGATTGTTATGCAGAGGGCCAAGGGATGACATATCACTTTGGTTGAAGCTTAATTGTTGGCCTAGATCTAGATATCCAACCAAAGCTTGAAATTTGTCTCGAGATATGTCATTAGGAACTTGGGATTAGCCAAGGAACTTTGTCAAGATGTTCTTGTGGATTGTGGATGTACGTAACAAATCCAAAATATAAATTCATGTGGGTGTCTTCTATAATTATTCCATAATATCAAACATCTTTTCCTACATAATGGTAGATGGTTTGTTCCTAGCCAGAATAGTTGGTTGGATGGGTAAAGTGGTAAATGGTTGTGGGCCTGGTATGGTAAGATTCAATCACTGAGTTTTGATTACATAATCAAGATTATATACATGACCATTATTGTTAATAAATGATGGTGGCGGGGGCCTAGATAGGATAAGTCTTGGTTGCTAGTGTACTTGTGCATGGTCATGAGGCAAATATGAGTTATCAATATAAGGTTAAAAAGTAGTAATCCCTTCTTGTTGGTATGCCTATATGTGGTCCCAAGTCAAGGAAGGATCAATGGCATAGGTTGGTTGGTTGGAATTGATGAGAAACAATCTTTTTTGATTAGTACTTTCTCTTGGATTAATAGAGATGGTGGAAATATAACCTCCTATAATGTCTTATAACCTTGTTGTAGTCATGTGCAACTACATGGTAGGTATATTGGTTTTTGGCATAATTCTAGCCTTGATTCTATCTATTTGGCTGACATTGTTAGTTATACTACTGATTTTGTTGTATCTATCATGACTATTGATACTATTATTATTGTTGTGTTGAATGTTGTTATTATTACTATTGATTGTTATGTAGTGGAAAGGGGTTTTAATAAATTCCTAGATTCTAATTATATGTGGAAGCTCTATTATCCAAATTTATATCTCCATTTTCCAACATATTCTAAATAAAATGTTTAATTTACACACAATGCTACAAATATGTATATTAACCCAATGATACTCGTAGAATTCATTTTGCCTATACTAGTCTGGATAGGGAATGCCCTAAGGATAGTGCTTTGGAATAGGATAAATAATTAGATTAGCGATAGAAAGCTTGTAAAACATGGATTTAATGGGTTCTCCAAGGTCACTAAAGATGTGATGAGTAGGCACAATTCTCCTTGGAGGAGGAGTTTGCAAAGGCAACATTTGTTATGTTTATTGCACTGGTCTAAGCTACTGTACTTGCTACATTTGTTGAAGAGGTTGTTGGTGAGGAGTAATTTTCATATGTGGCATAAGTTGATAAGATGGTGTTTTCATCATTTTGAAATTTCACAACTTGGTTACTCCATTTCCTAAAACATTCTTATTTTGATTGAATTGCTTAGGTTTGGCATAATTGTTGGCTTGTGCTGGTTGTGATGCTTTGGTTTTGATTTTGGCCATTATTTTGGTTTTGATTCTAGCTCTGATTTGACAAAGTTAGTTTGATAATCCCTTTATTAATAAGGTATTTTAAATCAACAAACCTTTGTCAATGATTTCTTTAAAAGTATGTGCTCACTACAACTCTAGATGATAAGATATCTCACCATGCAAATTCTTAGTAAACACAACAAAAAATTGCTTGTCTAGTAGGCTAGGGGTGAATTAGATAATAACGGATCTAAATCATTGTAGATAACTTGCAAATATTTCACTAGCCCTTTTTTTGGATTATGTCAAATCTACTAACAAAATCTCATGTTTGAGATTGTATGAGAAGGGTTGCACAAACTTGTCTTAAAGATCATCAAAATTAGAAACTGAATTCTTTGGTAATTTTAAAAAACACTCCAATGCTTATCCTATTAGACTCCTTGGGAAAAATAAGAGGAGGTATATGTCTTTGTAGGCCACTAGTTGACAAGCAACAAATAATTTAGTTAAGTACGCTTTGTGGTCTCCTTTCCCCTTGTATTTGTTAAATTTTGGTGGTTTGTATCCCTAGAGGAAATGGTATTTGAAAATAATCCATGTTGAAAGGATAAGAACACACATCATCTAACTTAAACTTCTTGGTCTACTTTCTGAATTGGATGAGAGCAATCACATCCTTCATTTATTGCAACTCTTGAGCTAGGAAACCAGAGGGAACATTGGTTTGAGGTGGAGGTTGGGTGATCACAAGTGGATTACTTTGACTAAATTATAGTGGAGGCATGGTTTGACATGGAATGTTGGTTTAGATAGGTAATTGACCAGGAATATGCATACATAGATTAGGATGTGATGAAATTACATGGTGTGATATTCTAGTTAGGATTTTATATGTAGGTCTGATTTTAGGGAAATAATGATCGAGGTAGAAGGATATGGTTGGGAGTGAAATATTGTGCCTATTGAGGTTGATTAGGGACTTAATTACAACTAGTAAAACCTTTTTGATTAAGGGTAACTTGTGAACCAAGGCCCTGTCATTGAGTTTATCGCATGTTTGGCATGAAAGGCAATTATTGCCTAATCGATACTTGTGGAATATTAAAACATCTTGGTTGTGTGAATACTTATTAGGAAGTAGACACATATTTAGGGTTTGACATTTTTTGCTAATAATTAATCTTACATTATTTATTATACATAATTTTTTTATTATAATGGTGTCTTGGTCTGTGACTGAAAAGGTATGTTCATCACTACCTGGTGAGGTGGAACATTGGTTTCCCCTATTGAAATGTTAAGATGTTTTGCCTATGTTGCATGGGTATGTTGGAACATCCCTAATATTTTGGAATGATAATCATCACTTTTTGTGGTGTATCAAATTTCATCACATTTTTTTGAGGCACGACACTAGTCATTGCTTGACTACTTAATCCTTGCAGTTGGGTGCTTGAAAAAGTAGCTGGTTGAGGATTAGAGGTACTTGTTTATTTAGGTTGGGAGGTAGAAGCTCTTAGAACCTAAATTTATTAACCAATCATGGTGTTAAATAAAGGAACATTTTGTGGTGGAATAATTTTTTGTGCATTTATTCTACTTTGGTCTAAATTGGATGTTACTTATGTATTATCCACTATGTTTGGCTCACTATTATGTATAGAAGTAGAAGATAATTCTTTGATGGATGGGGCATTGAACATGTATAAAAGTAAAATGATTTACATGAATGGGTATATACCCTAATTTTATTGGATTGTCAATTTAATTAAGACTCATATTGAAGGAACTAATTCAATAAGAGGAGTATTTGACATGGTCATGTTGTTGAAGTTACATGCTAAGTTTAGATAGGTTTGGTATGTTGTCTGAATCAGTATGAATTGGTCCTCCACGAGGCCTTTTCCTATGATAATTATATGATGTTATTGATATAAAATTGACAATATAGCTTGAGGATTGATATAAAAGGCATGTTTGATATTTTGATTATAAGGCATGTTGTAAGGCACTCTTACTAAACTTGGCAAGTTTTCATGGGGGAAGTGTTGACTATTTTGACCATAAGTCAAAATAGGTGAATCCCCTATAGTAAAAAATATGATATATGGGATTATAAAATATTATAAGGTGTGTCATACTCCTAATAATGTCATTTAATGTGCTATTTACCTTGGTCATAGTCAACTTTTAGTCCTTATACAATTTCTTATCATATAGGGTCATTATTTAGAGTCATTTATGAGGGTTCTATAAATTTTATAAGTATTAAAGTGTATTAATATGAATTTAAACATCTTATATTTTATAATCATATCATAGGTGGAAATATCTAATGAAAATGTGTAGGTTCCTAAGTCATATCAAGAAAATAGTTAGAAAATAGGAAGTTTTGGTAGTTTTATGGCTTCTATAGAAGTGTGACACATGTGGCAGGGTATTATAGTGACTCTTAAGCTTCCATGAACTCATAATCATGATTTATCATCTTTAGAATTCCCAAAAATGGCTTAAAACTATTTTGTTTCTCCATCTCTCCATTATGCATGTAGAAATGACCAACTAGTTTTGGTTTAATATAAATAACAGAGGATGAGTCAAGTCATATACACTTGGTGGTAGATATTAAACTTGGTATAATTAATATTAATTTTATTATTTCAAGGTTTGGTGTAGCAAGATTTATGAACCATTATTTATAAGTTGACTTCTCCTTTCTGCATGTTTATCCCCACACCCTGCAGGTTTATCTTTTGTTTACAATGGTCCATATAAATTAGATACTGTATATGAATCCAAAAAAAATGGAAATATATCTCACATGGATTAAAAATAATTTCTAACATGTGGACATGAATTTATAATCCAAACATCTCATGTTTCTAATGAAAGGCACTGTCATAGTCTGCAGATAAGTTTTCCTTAGTAATGGAGTTTTCCTTCCTATTTTAGATTTCAAATAAAAGTTAATATGGTTGTACATATATAAAAACATGATGATAAATATTTACCACGTAATTTTGGTCTCAAATTAATCTCTTTAAGGAGTGAGAAGTGAATAAAGGAACATAGTCAACCTTGCACAGTCAGGTTCCTACATGTACACCTACAACTAGGAGAAAAGAGAGTCTTTCAGGGCCATGGTGATGTGATGAAAAGTTTCTAACATGTTTATAGGTATCTTAAGGTGGGAATAATGTATTTGAGCCATCCAATGGTAATTTTTATTTGATTGAGGTAACATATTCCTTCATGTACATAGTTCTGCCCTGTGTCCTATAGACCAACACCTACAAGAAACTCATATAAAAGTTTGTGAACATTGAAATGCAGAGGCTTGGACCTATTTTGGACCTTCATGGAGTTTTAGAAGTTTAAATATATCATATCATTCATGGTGGAGTCAATATTGTCAAAAATAGACTTGAAACCATATTCACAAGTTGATGAGGTGATTTTAGGGTTACATTACCTTAAAGTATCCAAAATAGGGACTTTGTATTTATTTTGACCCCTCCATAGTAAATTATATAAGATATAAGTAGTTCTAATTGTTTATACCATAGAACCCTATCATAGGGAAAGTGCCTTGTAATAAATTTTTTTTGTTTGGTCATGTGATCAGAATATAGAAAGGCATCCTTCTTGTGCATTCCTTAACTGTAGGTCTTCAATATTATCTACAACATTTAGGAGCCTAAATAACCTTACAGTACTACAAAGAGACCTAATAGAATAATAAATCTAAAACAACTACTTATTTTAAATGTAAATGGTATTAGTGACCCATAATCATTGGAAGGATTTGAATCATAGAGTTGTGACTTAGACCAATACCTACAAGGCCCCATTTTGATCATCTATAGATTGACTTTAGGGTGACAATGCAAGTTGAACACAATAGTGGGTGTATTAATCTATCTATAGGCATGATATGAGTATTTTACACCAATTAAATGAAACTAAACTATTCCAAGAAAGCCTAAACATGTAATGGACTATTCATAACATCATATAGGGGTCCTTTTATCCTCAAAAGGACATCTAAAGTTTGATTGTAGTGCGTCAGTGCACCAACATATGGTAGTTTGGTCTTGGCACAAGTATTTAAGAATGAACTGAGTTAAAATGAGTGAAATTAACCTTAATGAATTCAATGGGAGCATATAAACATGACACAAGTCTTAAGATTAAATTTCCACCTATAGGTATCCCCCTTTTTTTAGTGGAAACATAGTACACAATTGACTACAGTCTAGTCTAATCAAGTTTAGATGAGTGTACTTTTAGGAGTTGGAAATGAAGCATGAGTGTTTACATGTGTGAGAAAAACTTTAAAATGATAATGAACATCTCATGATATTATTAAGACATGCAAATAGGGTAAAATCCAACCTTCAAGGTACACGTACAATCATATACACAAATTCTATGCACAGTCACTATCTAAAAGTTTGCCTTGGATTTTGTGATGTTTGGGGGTGATAGAAGTGGGATCTAGATCTGAGATATTATGAAAAAGGTCACAAAGACATAATTTATATCTTCATACCTTCAAATTTATTGAGAATATAGGGGAGATACCCTATATTCTATCTCATATAGAGGGTACTCCTAGGCAATCAAGTCTATAGGCAGGGGTAGGTAGGTGATAAAAAAGATAAGACAAGAGTGTTAAAACACTAAAAGGAAAGTGTGTTATGATGTTATAAAAATTAAAACCTTGCAACGATTAGAAACTACATAGGGTAGTTTTAGGCATCAAGGACACAGTTAGGTTTACTAGGCCTTGAATAGGCCTAAAGCCCTAAAAGGGTGTAGTCATCATTTCCATGACTAGTTAAACCTTTCAATGAATTTGATGAATTACAAGGAGAGTATGAGTGTGTTTTTATCTATAGGGGAGGTCATAGAGAATTCATTTGCTGGCTTAAAAATATGATAGGGTGTACAAAATGTAAGGAAGGGCTCGAGAGGCCATCTTTAGAAGCTTGAATCTATACGTATAAGGTATATGGGAACTCAGGGAGTTAAGAATAGTTGGTAGGGGTCCCATATCCCTAATTTTTGGAATTAATCTAGGGTTTGGACATCATAATTTTATAAGCTATCCTTAAGAGGATAAACCACCTCAAACCCTTCAAAACCCTTATTTTTGACCTAATGGGAAAGACAAGGAAGGAAATACATCCAAATGAGCCATTATGACTTGGAAAGTGATTAGAACTTATAGATAAATCCACCAGGCTTATTCCCATTAGATTGGATTGTACCCTATCTATATGGACAAGGTATAAAACTAGTTTTCTTAACATTTGTTGATGTTATTTAGGTTCAAGGGAGAGTTTAAAGATGATAATAAATTTAGGAGACCAAGTGGGACCTAGTATAACTCCTCATGCTCATTTCTTGATTTATAAAATCACACAAGTACCTATGATAGCTCCTTCACTTCAAGCAGTCCAAACTAACATAGTGAATAGAAGTTAATCATTAATTAAGAAGGTGATAACTCTAATTGGGAGGCTTTTAAGGTATGATTTATGGATTTGGGGATATGAGGACTCTTGACAGGTGTCATACCAACCCTTGTGTGGATTGGGTTGAACAACTGATGGGCATCTTGGTGACAAGTGTGAGGAATGAGTGAAAGAAGAATGACAATGATTACAAGTAGTGAGAACAATTATCTATAAGAATATTAATTATTAGGGACACATACAATACATGTATGAGATTTTAATTTACCCCCCTCCCCCCCCCTGAATCATAGTGTACATGTGGTAATTTGCCTTAGAGTGCTCAAGAGAAACCAATGATGAAGGTAGTTTTAAAGAAGCCAATTGAGAGGTCCTTTGCCAAATGTGGAGATTTTTCATTTTTAGAGGGACATTTTTCTAAATATACCTTGTATGGTATGCTTAATATTCTATTCTCTTACAAATTTAACTCTCTCTCTCATCTTGACAAGTGGCATTATGACCCTTAAGCTCCACTTCTCTTTCTCCTCTCTCACATTCTATAAGTATTGGCCATTTTGGATCTTGTATTATAATTCCACACCATGCATGGCAAAGCCCTATTATTTTGATGTAGTACTTTTACTTTGAATAATTCATGAAATCTAGTTTCTAGTTAACAAACATATTTTCTAAGTGTGTGAAGTGATGTATGGTGAGCTTTAGTGATAAGCTTCTATCTTTGCTTCTCTTTATCCTTTCATGTTTAATGCAAAAAATTCTCATTCTAACAGGTCATATGCAATGTAACTAGTGTTTTTTGATCCCATCAAATGTGAAAATGTCCTTAGAGTCTGAAATCTAACCTCTGGTTCATTTACCTTAAGTAGTCTTATGCATATCACCTCCATATTGAAATACTAATGTTAGAACACCTTAGGAATTTGAAACTAGTGTTGTAGGTCTTATTTCTTAGTGAAATAAGTATGATGATCTTGTGGAAATACTTATGGTGTATTACCCCCATAAATTAGTTTCCTTTCATACATATGTTTTCCCCTTTTCTCATAAGAAATCAATTAATATAGGTGATAAGCACTTAAAGGTAAATTTAGGGAGTTATCCCTTAAACCTAGAGGTATAACTCTACTATAGGCAACCCACATACCTATAAGTATTCTAATTTTTCCCAAATATTATAGTAGGCTTGAACAACCTCCTCTAGGTTTTAAGATTTGGTGATAATAGTTCTGGCATGCCTAATGAGACCAAGGTCCAAGAGAGTGGAAATATTTTTGGTGTGTCTTTCATCTAATCATCTTTTAGAAGTAATCAAGAAAACACCAATGGTGAATCCAAATGAAATATTCTAGTTGTAAGCAACCCAAGTATCTATTATTTAAATTTTTGATAAGTTCTCATATTTCATTTGACCCATGGGGTTTATTTGAATAGATATGATGAAAATATCTGCTATGCACCTCTCTATCAACCTTGTTGTGATCCATGTTACACCCCTCAACAACTCCATCAAAATTACTACCAGTCCTATGAGCCATGGCAGCCCTATGATAATCTATTTCCCTCTCCATATGGATGTTATGTTGTTAGACATACCTATGAAGAAGGCTATCAATAAATTCCTTCCTATCAATCCCAATACAATTCCTACCAACTATACCATGTATTATTAGTCATGTCATAAGGAATCAAATGATTCCATGGATTGAACATCAAGATATTACAAGGCAAGATATGAATTTGTATAGGCTCAAATTTAACAAACCAAAGCTGCTCACAATCCCCATCATTACCCTCCTCCTCTTCCATCAACCCCATCTCATATCAAATACTTATTGGCTCTCATACCAAGTTTACTAGATAGAGAATAAATGATGGGAACATGGGATGATGAGTTTGATGTGCTCCCTAACCATTTCATGGAATGGTTAAGCTGATTGGTCCAAAGGTGTATGTATGTGTGGGAGAGGGTTGAAGAGTAAACTTAATGGAATATCAAAGAGCAACTATTCTTGGAAAAGAAGTGTTTCTAAGGTTCAATAGATATAATAAATATGTAGGAAGAGAAAGAGCTTAAAAGTGAAGCTATATCTATTGAAGAGCCTCAAGGAAGATATGGGAAAGGTGAAAGTATCTTTACCATTAACCAATATAATTATTCATTTCCCTATGAGATCATTCAATAATTACTTTTTCCCAAATTCATTCACAAGCCCTCCACCACACCTCATACTCTGTCTCCAACCCATGAGCCTACCCATCACCCTCCCACCTCATCCCTTCTTGAAGGAGAGCCACTTTTATGGGAAGAAAGTGAAGAGAAGCAAGTTCAAGTCACAATTGGTTAAGAGGATGACTCAAGTTATTATGAAGAATAAATCACCATAGGGACCCCCCTTGGTGAAAGTAAGCGTAATTTCATATTTTTGAGTGAGGAGAAAGACATTGGATATCCTATTATAGTTGCACACAAGGAATTCGGTCAAAACATGAAGGGATAAGTGTTTAAGAAAGACCCCATATCTAATGAGTTAGTTGATGTCCATAATGAAAGAATCCTTGAACATGATAGTCATAAGGAGGAATATGACCTATGGTAAAATTTCAATGCCAGAAGTCAATAATTTGAGCAATTGAGTAAGTCTACCTCTCCTCTAAAGAAGTGAATATCTGATCATGAGGTTGTTGATGATCTTAACAAGTAAGTTATTAAGTGTTTGAGCATGAAGTTGAGTTTCATGTGATGAATGAATATGAACACCAGTATACTGGTCAGGAAGCTATAGTCTTGAAGGAACTTAGTGAAGCTAATGTCAAAAAGGTTGCAGTCCTAGAAGAGTCTCATGAATCCAAAGTAGAAGATGTTGTCATTGAGGAACACTCAACACCTTAAAATGAGTTTGAACCATTTGCAGATGTATTAGAGCATAAGGAAGATAAGTTTGATGACATCATACATCAAGACCAATAATATAGATTTGAAGAGGTGATGTTTCTCCAAGATAAGGAAAGCAAGGATGATTGGCAGCAATAGATGAGGCTTCTTCAAGAGATTGGATAAATATGCCAAGTTGGAGGCCAATTACATAATAAGATAGATAAATATAACACCATATAATTCAAGGAGGTATGCCTTGTTGAACCAAAATTTAAGGTTGAAATTTAAGAGTCTTATGAGAAGGTTGAGCCTATTGAAATTCAAGAGTTCACTTTCATAAGTGATCTGGTTGTAGTTGCCTTGATTTCATTGAACATCATGCCAAAGAGGAAAAAACCATGAAGGAGATAGAGGCATCAATGCCAAGATTTAAAATGAAACATGCCTCATTCAATCAATTTCATGGAGAAAGAAAGGTTTAAAACTCCCCCTTTGACCTAGGAGGAAGAGTTTATTTTAGGTTAGTTTGTGTTTGAGTTTGTTTGGGTTTGTTGTGTGTCTCCTATAAGTGCTCATGAAGCACAAGTATGTGGCCTCTTATTTTATGTGTTATTTTATAATGTTTGGTGTGATTTTAAAGGAAAAATTGGTTTCCAAATATTTTATAGGTGAATCCATATCCCAATGGATAGGAGAAGGATATTGGTCTATGGCATAACAAGCATACCACCCTTGGAAATTGTCAAGAATATTGACTATTTTGATCACAAGTCAAAATAGGTCAACAACATATAGTAAAAAACTTACTATATGGGACTTATAAGATATTATAAGGTGTGAAATAGTATTAAAAATTTCATTTAATGTGATATTTACCGTGGTCATAGTCAACTTTTAGCCCTTGTACTATTTCTTATCATATAGGGTCACTATTTAGAGTCATTTATGAAGGTTATATGATTTTACTAAGTAGATAAGTGTATTAAGATGCATTTCAACATCCTATATGTCATAATCCTATCATAAGTGATAATTAAAATCTCATGAGATTATCAATACATGAAAACAAGGTGAAATCCAACTAATAAGGTACACTTATAGCCATATACACAAATTCTATTCACAATCACTATCTGAAAGTCTGCCTTAGATTTTATGATGTTTTAGGGGTGATAAAAGAGGGATAAATACATAATATATTATTGAAAATGTCCTAAATACCTAATTTATATCCTCATACCTTCAAATTTATTGAGCATATAGGGGAGATATCATCTAGTCTATCTCAAATAGAGGGTACTCCTAGGCAATCAAGTTTGCAGGCAGGGGTAACTAGTTGATAAAAAGATGAGACATGAGTGTTAGAAAACTAAAAGGAAAGTGTGGTAGGTTGTTATATACATGAAAAATCATTTTTAAAACCTTTAAACCATCATAAAATACACAATGTAGTTTTAGGCATAAAGGACATAATTAGGCCTACTAGGCCTAAAACCCTAAAAGGGTGTAGTCATCATTTCTATGACTAGTTAAACCTTTCAGTAAATTTAATGAATTTAAAGGAGATTAAAAGTGTTTATAATCATTTTTATATAAAGGAGGTCACATATAAGTCATGTATTGGATTAGAAACATGACAGGGTGCATAGAATGTAGGGAAGGGCTTGAGAGGCCATCTTTAGAAGCTTGAAACTGTACAAACAAGGTACATGGGAGCTCAAGGAGTTATGAATAGTTAGAGGGGTCCCATATAACTAATTTTTGGAATTTATCTAGAGTTTGCATCTCACAATTTTAGAAACTATCCTTAAGATGATAAACCACCTAAAACCCTCTAAAACCCTTATTCTTGATCCGATGGGAAAGATAAAGAAGGAAATGCATCCAAATGAGATAGTATGACTTAGAAAGTGATTGGAACTTGTAGATAACTCCACCAAGATTCTTACCATTAGATTGGATTGTACCTTATCTGTATGGACAAGGTATAAAACTGGTATTTTTTTATAATTTTTGTTGTTTTATAGGTTCAAGGGAGAGTTGAAATATGATAATCACTTTGGTAGAACAAGTGGGACCTAATATAACTCCTAATGATCATTTATTACTTCATAAAAGCACATAAGTACCTCTTTTAGTTCCTTCACTTCAAGCAGTCCAAATTGACATAATGAGTGGAAGGTGATCATCAAGAGAGAAGCTCTAATTTTGAGGCCTTTTAAGGTCTACCTAATGGATTTGGGGATAAGAAGACTATAGACAGGTGTCATTCTAACCCCTATATGGATTAGATTGAAAAATTTATGGGCATATTGGTGACAAGTGTGAGGAATGAGTGAAAGAAGAATGATAGTGATTATAGGTAGTGAGAACACTTTTCTAGAAGAAGATCAATGATTAGGGACACATCCAATGTATGTTATATATTTTTCTTAACCACCCCATCATAGTTCACCGTGTGGAAATTGTTTCTAGTTTGCCTTGGAGTGCTCAAGAGAAACAAATGATGAAGGTAGTTTCAAAGAAACAAGTTGAGAGGTCCTATACCAAATTTGGAGAGCTTTCATGATTGGAGGGAAATTTGTCCAAATATAACTTTCATGGTCTATTTAATATTCCATTCTCATAAAAATTTAACTCTCTCTCTCAGTTTGACAAGTGACATTATGACCTTTGATCTCCACTTCTCTTTCTCCTCTCTCACATTCTATAAGTATTGGCCATTTTAGATCTTGTATTCTAATTCCACACCATGTATGGCAAAGCCCTACTAGTTTGATGTTGTAATTTACCTTTTAATAATTTATGCAATCTAGTTTTTAGTTCATAAACATATTTTATAAGTGTTTGAAGTGATGTATGGTGAGGTTTAGCGATAAGCTTCTATCTTTGGTTATCTTTATCCTTTCATGTTTAGTGCAAGAAGCTCTCATTCTAACAAGTCATATGGAGTGTATCTAGTGTGTTTCAATCCTTAAAATGTAAAAGTGTCCTTAAATTCTACAATCTAACTTTCAGTTCATTTACCTTGAGTAGTCTTATGCATATCACCTCTATATTGAAATACTAATGTTAGAACACCTTAGGACTTTGAAGCTAGTGTTGTAGATCTTATTTTTTAGTGCAATAAATATGATGATATTTTGGAAATACTTATGGTGTATCACTCCCTTGGAGTAATTTCATTTCATACATATTTCTACCCTTTTTCTCACAAACAATCAATTAATATAGGTGATAAGCACTTGAAGGTCAATTTAGGGAGCTAGCCCTTAAACCTACAGGTCTACCTCTACCATAGGTAACCCATAGGCCTAGAGGTATTCCAATGTTTCCAAATTATTAGATTAGGATTTAAAAACCTCTTATAGGGTGAAATATTTTGTGACAATAGGAAGTTTGATGGAAACTTAGCCCCTACCTCCATGGCTTTGATTAATACTTCATCCTTATTCACAAGTGAGTGATGATCAAATAAATAAGGGTCATAAGTCAATGACATTGTAATTTAGTATGGTTTCTATTGGAATTTTTCTAAAATCAAAGCTATGCTAGCTAGGAATTGTGCCATTTTTTCTTAGTCCTATCTGAGTATGGAGGTATGTTGACCAAATAATGGGCCAAAGAGTCATGACCATGTTCCCCCAATTGAGTATTGTAAGGTCAATAAGGATCCATTTCATAAACTATATTGTATCCATAAGGGTCTTGAAAAAAGTATTTTTGTGTCAACACATTACTATACCCTATATTATACATGATGCCACTATGAGTATAGTGAGACATGTTTAAGTCAATGGTGAATGCTTCATGACAAAAGGGTTTAGAGTTATATAAACTCTAAAAAATAGTGTCTAAAATGATAAATAGTTCAAAACTTGATTTAAATCGGTTAAAAGGATGGAGATGTATCTTCAAATAGAGTCAATGTCAAGACATGGTAAAAATACTTTAACATCAAATGCCTAACATTAAATGTCTCACACAAAAAGGACAAGTGGATGAATTAAAAACAAAATTCTAAACTCTAGTTTCAAAGTGTTCCAAATAGGTCTAATCTAGGGAAAAAAAGGTTGCTAGGTCTTTTGTCCAAATGAGAGATCAAAATCTAGGCTCAAACAAAGGGGTATGGTTTAATCTATCAAATCTAAAAAACTTTAGCATAAACTAGGAACTTGAATTTAGACATGAATTTTTTCAAATTGACATAAGGCATGAAACAAAAGGAATTTGGAGATAGGATATTTTCTCCCAAATAAAGGCACAAACTAATAGTTTTTGAATTTGGGTAAAGAATTAACCTAAGTTACATGATCTAAAAGAGAAAGAGTAGTGTATAATCCCAAATTACACAAGGTATAACATAAATCAATCAATGTTTGGATTCAAACTTGTAATGGTTAATTAAAAAATCAACTTAGAAGAACTAGGTTCTTTGAATAAACAAGCTAGACAAAATTGAATGACATAAAGACACTAGGTTTAGATCCAAGCACAAGTGTATAGGTTTCAAATTGGAATCAAAGGAAAATGAGTCTATGAAATTATTTGAGTAGCGTAATGGTTTTATTGTGTTATACAGTTATGATCAATGGTTTATTTAAAATAATCTAAAGCAAAAAACTTAAAATGATTTGGGCAATGTAACATTACCTATTTCAATCAAGTGATACACACACAAATATTTTTCAAAAGACTAAGGCAAAAAATATGGTGTCAAATAGATGGCATAACTCCTCCTCAAACAATGAAGTAGTGTGGACACAAAACTCATTTTGACATGTGAATATAATTAAATAGATTTAGACTCAAAAACCAAGCAATAAAGGATAAACTGACACAACATATAAATGTAATGTCATATATCCTATAAATGACAAGGTTGCATCATATCATTGAATTCCATCTATATACATGCTCTTGGGAGTATTTTAAGTGTGAATCCAAAAATAAAAAATGCTTGAATTAGTAGGGTTTTTACACCCCCCTTCTCCCAAAAGATTGTATGATGATATGGAACTTAGGGTTACTTGCCTTGCATCAACAATATGTCCGCATCAAGTGGGGTTGTTCTAAAACTTAAATTTTTGACCATCTAGATGGTCCCAAGCATGATTAACACTAGATATGTGTCACATCAATTGAGTTCATATCAGCTAACTTACTATGTAAGGGTTTATTCATTTTCATAGTGATTCCATCTATGTACTTCTTAGTGGAATATGTTGGTTAGCCAGACCTGACTTAGGGATTCATTATGATTAGAGAGGTTAGCCACTCAACCCCCTAGAAATCAAAATATATATGCCTTGATTTATATACCCTACCATGGAGTGGGGTTAAAAAAATGTTGGGAGATGAAACCCAAGTCAAATATTTCGTAAAGAACTCATGAAGAAGCTATGAGCTCCCCCTCACAAGCCAAGTTGCATAAAATAAATGACTAAGTGAAAAAACTTTAAAGGTTGTGTTTAGATCACCCAAACCATACAATTTTTGGGGAGAGCCTTAACAAAATTCATTTCATGCCTTGGACAAAGGCACAAATTAAAAGGAAAAAGTGCTTTTGGTCACCCAAGTTCCCTAAAGGGGATGGGGGAGAGCATACACACACTCTACATTTTGTGAAAACAAATAAGTATGAAGATTTAGCACTAAACAAACACTTTGAAAAATTTGTAATCTAAGTGTTAATTTTATACACCAAATGAAATGTTTGATGAAGTTTTTGGTCCCTTGACTTAAGTTTGAAAATTTTTAATAACTTTTACAAAATAAACAAAGCACAAACACCTATGTTCCTTTTAAGCACTAAAATGAAATGTTCAAAACTTAACCATTCTTCTTAGGCACCAAAATGAAATGTTCAAGAATTAGTATTTGCAAATGTATCTTCTTATCCTACCTTAGTCTTGAAAATTTTAGAGGGTTTCAGTATACTTTGAATCACAATTATCAATGAGTAAAACATTTATCCAATTGAGCTCTCAGGTTTGTCTATGTTTTTTTTACATAGAGTCTGATGTTAGTCACCTATGATCGATGCTAGTTACCAGAGAACTGATGTCGGTTGGAAAGAACCAATACCAATTGATAATTATTGATTTTAGTTACCTATGAACCCAATGGCAAAACAAAATGTTTCCAAAAGATGTTGGTTATCTCAACTTGGTATAAAATCTACAAAAAAATTGTAACAAGATGATTAGACAGGGAATATACAAGTCAATAAAACTAAGAAATAATAACTAGGAGTTTTAAGAAGATTCAAAATCTAAGTGTTTTTGGTCATGTTCTATCCTATACCTTGATCAATGATAGTTATCTAGAACTGATGATGGTTAGATAGAACTGATGCCAGTTAGGCAAAACCAATGCCATTTAGGCAAAACTGATGTCAATCTCTATGTAAATCTAGGTAACACCAAAAAATAGAATACAAAAAAGCAAAGCAAAAAATCAAAATTTTAAGATAATAAATCATTCATTTAAAAAACTAAGAGCTGCACTTTGGTTTCCTTGGTATGTGATATGCTTCATTTCCCATCGGGTGTGCGAATTTTGATCAAGGAATTTGACATAGAAAGGAGGTTAATCTTGTGTTAGTCCATAAAATATTGAAATGAACACACTAACATGCTAAAATCTCTAGCATAGATCATACAAGGAGATTAATGAAAAAAAACAAATGAAAATCACAACTAAAATACAAAATACAAACAATCTCTTACCTTCCTTTAAAGTTCCAAATGATTTGTTGTGGGCTTTCTCGGTTTGTGCTCAAAGAGTTTTTGGAAATAGAGTTTTATTTACTCCTCTCTTTGTCACCATAGTGGATTGATATTATTATGCTTGCTTGATGTGAATTGGATCAATATTTTTTCATTATAACATTATTGATATGAATCTTGTAATAAAATCTGCATTATAACTCTACAATTTCCAAGCTCTCTTTTCAAAAGGCAATGACTTGTATTTATAGGCTTAAGAACTAACCCCAACTCAAAGTGAGTTAAAGTGTAATTTAAAAATGGAATGAGTTCAAACCTAACCTAAGTGAGTCAACATAACCCCATTATAATTAAAAGGTGTCAAACACTCATGATTTGTAACGAATAGGCATGGGTCTCCAAAAAGAGATATTTTGAGATATTTTCCAAAGGCTTGACAACTTACAAAGGTAATCACATATAGATAGGACATTTATATTTTTGAATTTAATTTTTAGTAATTCATTAATTACAAATGGATAATTTAAATAGGTATTTAATTTGGCTTAGTTTATTAATTAATTTTGATTAGTCATTTAGTTTTTTTAGGATTTGATTTTATGTGTGCAAGTGTCCCACTTGATAGGTCCATAGGCCAAATTGACTGTTGTAATATTCTAAGATGCTTAGGGATGAATTTTGAGAGATTATGGTTTCATATGATAGGATAACCCAATTAGGGAGGCCTCAATATGAGATTTTATGAATGACGCACAAGCAAATTTGGGATATTCAATTATTCATAGGCTTAATTTGGAAAGGTTAGTAAGAATCAGTTTGAAGTCTGATCAAAGGCCATTGGTGTCTAGTTTTAGGTGTCTACACATATCATGCATATATTAGAGCATATATATTGGGTCTTGAGCTACTTTCTCATCTCCCATGGATATCCTCACATCGGTGGAGAAGAGGTCTTGTTGAGACTATCAAAATACAAAGTTTCCTTCTTGGATGAATTTATAGGTGAGGATCCTCCTCATGTTCATTATGGTCTAGTCAAAGTCCCACTATAATTTTGGATCATCCTTTATAGTCATATTAAGTTCATTTGACATAATGACTACTCCTAGGGTAGATGGGGGTGTTGGTGGAGTGGTAGAGATGGATGTGATAGGTGGAGTTCTTGGTTTAGGGGGAACATATGAGTTGAGGGAATGAAGGAATAGAGGAATGGAGGAGAAGGAATCATGGGGTCAAAAAGGGGAATCCTAGGGGAACATATGTTCCTACCACTAACTCTAGGTAAAGATAACCTATGGCGAAATGACACCAAAGAGAGGTCCATTCAGTAGAAGGGAGGAAATTGGTTGGTTAAAACCAAGTCCCTAGGCACCTAGGATAATGGAAAAGGGAGGGTTATGAGGATAAAAAAGAGGTGGTAAATGAGACCAAGGATGAGTTTCCTTTTTATTCTTTTAGGGACTCTTACTTAGATCATCTGAAGTTGCTACAATAGAAGGACTTGGATTGGCACAGGCCAAAGGGGTCAACTAAAGTTCTTGTTACATGACTATGGGTGCTACTGATGTGCTTAGGGTCAAGTGAAATGTGAACATGGGTGGAATTATTATTGGGGATGTAGTATAACTTTTTGGAGATGAGGCACCTATAGGTATTTAAACCTATAGAATAAACAATGGGGGAACTATAGAGATCCCTACTTATGGAAAGGATTGAGTAGATGGGAAATGGGAGGTTAGTGTATGCAATAAAAAATGAATCATATCTATAAATAAATCTTGGCTTGAAGAAGATAGAGCATACTTACACTTCTGATTGGGTATACATTTGTTAAGCAAGGGCATGACCAATATGGGGATCCACTAGACCCGATTAGGGGATCACTTGTCACAATACACCATGCTAGGAAGGGTTCTAAAGCCTACAATATAACAATCATGAAACAACCCTAAAAGAGTCCTAGGTTTAATGTTCACTCTATTCTAATAAATAAGAAAATAAATATAATATAGTGCACACCAAAGCTTGTGGCACAAAGTGGGGGTTAGAAATAAAACAAACTAAACTAAACATATAAAGAAGACATATACTCGCATAAATGTATACATAATCCTAATTCATGGAAGAAATAAGCACAAATACATTATATATCTACTCTTACAAATGAGAAATAAAGTTAGGAATACTTACCTTTAAAGATGAACCTACCGAGCCTCAATCTCTCCCTTGGCCAAGGTACTTTGCAAGCCATTATTGTGGTATGTAAGGATAACAAAGACAAATTAGCTCTAGGCTACACAACCTATCTATGCATCCAAAATACTTCTCCACAAGATAAGATCCGTATATCTAAATAAAGTATGGAACCCTAAGATTTATTCCTCAAGTAGAATGGTTAATAAGCAAATGTTTGTTTACACTTATTCTTCTTCTCTTATCTTATTATAAATGGTTGGAAATTAACTTGTATATATAGGTGGATTGTTCACTAAATCATCTCAAAAACATTTTCTATATAGGGTTGACCTAGTTGACCCTATATGTTTTTGAGGATAATTCACTAGGTCTGAGCTAGGTCAGCTGAAAGGCTAACAAACTCAAAGAGTGAAAATACCAAAAGTCGATCCAGTTGACCTAGTATAGTTGACTATCCAAAAGGTAATTAAGGCAATAAAAGGAGGATAAAGCATATAAAAACACTAAAATGGGTAAGTATGATAAGAATAATCTTAGGGTTAATTTTTTTAAGAGATGAGTGTGTTGATGGAAAGAAGAAAAAGGGACAACAATCTTATAAAACACCAATGGTCTACCCACCCCTTTCTCGGTGCACCCTTTCAGGCATGCACTCAAAGAGATTGAGACTCGATGGTTTTCTACAAGATACAAAGTGTTAGTGATAAAAAAAATTTAAAAATATTATGTGTATATATGCCCCACTCGAAGCTCATCATGTGCCATGTAAGTACAACATAGGATGGTGCTTTGGGAGATAGAACATGATAACACACAATGCTGATGCTAAGTAAAGTGTAGTAAGCATTAAATAAGATAAATAAAAGGATAAAATTGAAAAACACATACCTTTAATTAACTTATTAACATAGATAAAGAAGTAGATTGCAAGAGAAAGGTGAAGGCATCCAATATGAAGAACACTAGGCGAACCTATAAAAAATAGTGAAAAAAATAGCCAATTTTTTTTTTGAAAATAGGTATATGATAGTAGAAAATATTATTTACATCATCATGAATCTAATGCATTTTATAGTTTTGAAAATGGATGAGTAAAAACAAATATATAGATAAAATAAGGAAACTGTAGAAAAATAATTGAAGAATTTTAATTTTGAAAAGTGCTTTTAAATAGGGGAAAGAGAAGTCATTTTGTTATTTTGATTTGTGATAGAGAGAAAAAAGATCTCTGGAGACCAAACGAGCTAGGATGGCAAGGAGATAATAAGCTAGACAAGGAGGGGCTCCAGGAGCGGCAACAGGTGCACTACATGTATGCAACTATGAATCTTAAGACAATTTTTGAGTATTTTGTTGAATTTAGTGATTTTTTAAAAAAGATGTAATTTTTAGCATTTATAGATGTCAGAATGGAACAAAATTAGATTCTATAGGTAGAAAATAGCAAAATGGGAAATGGGTTTAGAGGAATTAGGAAGTAAATGACAAAAAGACATTTTTAAAGGAAAATTTAAGGGGTTGACAATAAAAAACAACTGGGTTGACTAGGTTGAAAATAGGCAAAATCTATATTGTCGACCCAGTAGGTGTGTGCCGACCCTATACATTTTGCAGACTACCAACCTAGTACAGTTTGTCAACTAATCTAAAAATTCCAAAATGACAACATAGTGCTAGGGAGGGGAAAATAAGAGGGTTGATTTAGATTTTTAAGTCAACCAAGCTAAAAAAAGGGAAATTTTGGTCAAATTAGGTTGACTAAAGAACCAAAATAGTATGAAAATGCATGCAAAAGGCTGAAAAAGGCTAAATGGCCTAAAATGACCAAGTAAGGGAAAAAAGGATTGATTAGGATAAAAATAGGTAATAATGAATGAATTAAAGTAATTTAGCCTTGTTTTTGATTAAAATTATAAAAAGAATGTATTTTGACTATATATGACATGGAGGATCTAACATATTTTTTTTTCTTGGTTGTAAGGATGATCCCATTTTTAGAGATTGGTAGACGTGTTTTGGCTACCAGATCTATTTGAGAATCTTACCATAGGTGATAGAGCTAGGCTAGTAGTTATAAGCCTAAGAGGGATAGCTGACATGTGTAGGATTCCCTTAAGCTTAAATCTATTATTCATGTTACTTGGATTTTGGGAATGATTGACTAATAAATTTATATGGGAGGTGGATGGGGATGTGGTAGAGGTAGTTATCATACTAGAGGATGTGCATGCCATCTTAGGGCTATCAATGATAGGAGCACTAATGACTACAGGCATACCAAATAGCCTGAACGAGAGGAAATACTTAGCTATATGGGATATAGGCTTGGATATGATATTATGAGGTAGGCATGTTAGCATGTTTAATATGTATGCATCACATATTCTAGATATCTAGAAGGTTATGATAAGACTTGTGACATAGCAAGTGATATGACACAAGTTGGATGGCAAGGTACCACTATTTGTGGTTGCCTTGAGAAAGAAGATCCTAGAGGATGAAATATTATATGATCTTGGTTCTATTATCTAGGTCTATCTCATACATGATCTATATGAGGTATTGGTTAGAGGGTATAAATCTATAGGATTGATCATATTGTTGATAACTTAGATCTATGAGAGGTTTCCTATGTATTAGAAAGCTGGGTTGCTCTATGCAGTCAATGATAAGTCACCTCGAGTGTAGAGATGGAGAGAGGACCAAGTAGTGTCGGCCTTGCCCCATGTGCTATTGATACAGACTATGAGACATGAAAACATAGTGTGGTAGCTATATGAGGACATAATGACTACATGGATAAACTAGTACATAATTGTGCCAACTATAATGAGGATAGAGGTGATTGGACACTATACTTTGTGGAGAGAGCCATATCCAATGGCATGGGTGCTAAGATAGATGAGATTACCTCATCTAAAAATACTATTATTAATGCTTGAGTAGTGGGCTCATCATGTAAGAGAGCCACAAGGGAGGGGGGATTAGGGGTACTAGTGATGAGGTTGATGCTCATACCACATCATGAGTGACCATGGATTGGGTGAGTAGAATAGGGAGTAAAGTAGGAGGAGATGGGTGTAGAGGTAGTAGAACTAGATATACCACCACCGGCTTGATAACAAGATGAGCTATGACCACTAAGGACATGACATCGATAGAATCAGGATGAGTAGGAGAGAGTGGAGACTATCACCATCCTTGAGGACTTAATAGGTGAGCTAGAGGAGAGTTGGATGATAGAGATGTCACTCAAGCATAGACTGAGGCATACATGAGCCATAACAACTAGATTTGAGCTAAGGAGATGACCTATAGAGGAGGTGTTATGAGGATACATAAATGGAGAGACTGTGTTAGGTGATCACATGGATGACAAGACCATAGTGGCCAAGACATAGATAGGTAATAAAAATGATTAAATTATTATTTAAGTTTTTATTTTAAAATATTTACACTAGAGATAGATAGATATTTCAAGATATAATAATGATCTAATATCTATCTGGGTATGATTTTATAGGCATAACTAAGGATGAGGATGAGAGATGGGGCTCCCTTATAAGGGGAGCAATCCATGATGTGCTAGATGAGACTCTATATCTGTATGACCCTAATGCATTAGAAGTCCCTAGTGTACCATCTTCCCTAGCTCAGGTGATCTAGTTCAAATTAGTAGGGGAGGAAACAAGGTAGATACGAGCATAAAGGGAGAGGATGTAGCCACTAGTAGAGATGGGTGTAGGTGATATACAAGCATGGAAGGCCTTGGTAGAGTAGAGGGATGTACATATGGATATAGTGATGCATATGAAATAGACACATATGATGATGGAACCCAGTTGATGTAGGCTCATACAACAACCTAGACCGAGTTAGCATAGGTACAAGTGTAGATAACACATCTATGGGGATAGGTAGAGGGATTGAGATATCCAAAGGTATATTTGTAGGTAGATAAGTGTGCTACTAAGATAAAATCATGAAGGTATATTTGTAAAAGAAAATTAAAATAGACCTACCTTCCCATGACATGTTCCTCATTTCTCAAGATACCTTACAGAGCTGTCAATCTATTACAAAGATTAGGTACTTGCATGAGAAAGTAGGTAACACTAAAATATTTTTTTATTATCCTCTTCTAATCTACTGGCCTATCATACCCCAAAGTACCTTAGATCTACCATGAGGCCAACTATGGATTTTGAGATTCGATTAGAAAAAGGAGATGTGCTCTGAATCATGTCTTTTAGTGTGATTTAACTGTTAAGAATATTTTTGACTTTTATATCATTGCCTTTTGTAAAATGATTTGGTTTTTAAATTTTTATGGATTTTGAAGATTATTCATCCATACAGATTTGGAATAACCAATCATGAGATATGTAGTGATACACATAATGAGTTTTAGGCTAAGGTTAAAGGAAGCTAAGTAACAAAAGATAAAGACTGACTAAGATACTTAGGCTTAACAATGAACGAACATGTGATATCAAGTCTCAATCATGTATATGCTTAGTTTACAAAAAAAGGAAGAAGGGAAAAAGGATATCCACATGTGGATTGGTAAAAATAAAGTATAATGAGATGCATTATTTGATAACAAATTACATGGTAAAAGGGAACAAGAACCAAAGGGAACAAGGTTTGTATAACCAATTCATAATGATAATTATCTATGAAAAAGAGAAATAAGAAAGTAAATAATCATGAAGACACAAGAAGAGAGTTTTGAGAAAAACTCAAGAAAGAAAGAGATAGCAATGATAAATAAAAACAATCATATGTAGATTATAAATGAAAATATAAGCAAGACATAGTACCAAATATTAAAGAATCACCATATAAGAAATATATGGATTTAACACAGTATCAAATGGTATAACAGATATATAAGAATGAAATTGGAGCATATATCCAATCAAAATGTAAATGTAAAGGCACCATGAATGTGCTCATATATAATGATAAATAGGCTCACACACATTATCCAAGACATCAAATAAGTCTCTATGAAGCTAGATACGAACTGTTGTTAATGTCTCATTAATATTTGCTAAAAACTAGGAAAAGCCATCTTCTAATCTTCTCAACTAAAAAAGTAGGAATGATTGAAGGATCGTGTTAAGGAAAATAAAACAAGGGATGCTCGACAGAATGCATGGGAGTGGGATCTACGGTAGATTCATGAATCATAGTTGGAGAAGGATCCTTAGTTGAGGGAAGGTCCACAAGTGAAGGAATCATAGGTGAAGGCACAAAAGGTGATGAAGGGACTATAGGTGGGTATGAAACCACTAGAGGTGGAGCCATGGGAGAAGAATGAGGAGCCTTATTATGAGAATGACCTATGGGAGGAATAGAATAATTTCTAGAAATAACTACAAGGTGATCCTTAAGATGTTGAAGGATGTGTCAATGATCGATGTGATGGGTACCACATTGGTGCCATAGATAATACACCTCACTATACTTAGGTATATATTTAGGTAGAACCTCCAGGGGACGTTTGGTTTTATCTAAGGAGAGGAAAGATGTAAAGTATCAATATATTGTCACAACTTGAGATAATGGGTATGAGAATGATTATTTATCTCATTAAATCAACATATATGCTTGTAAGTGGTCTTAAGAGAAATAATCACAAAAGGATGTATAATAGGAGTGGAAAATTATGGAGAAAACTCATCAGACCATTTGGTGGAAAAAGGAGCCATATTAGGCAAGGAAATCATACCATCACCAAGGGAAGGTGGTGATGGAGGAGGAATGGAACTAGGCTCAATGGAAGGAGCAATGGGATGAGAATTAGGGGTAGGCTTAGCAAAAATAAGAGTAATAATAGGCTCAACTATATTAAGAGAAAGAAGAGGCTCAATTATAATAGGAGAAGGAATGGCTCTGATAAGGGATATACTAAGGGAGGAGTAGGATCTACAAAAGGTATATGGAGGGTCACACTAATATTAGGAGTGAACCAACTATGGTGATCAAGGAATATATAAAAATGGTAAGGCCTGGTCATAACACGATCCATGAGCATACTCCTAAAAGGTTCCTCAAAAACTCAAGGTGTTGGTGCCATATTTACCCTACAATAAAGTGGAAAAATACTAAAATTAGGAATTATAAGTGAATGAAGATAGGAAGATATACATAAAGACTCAAGTAAATAAAAATGATAATGGACAATATTGATATCATAGGCTTGTTCAAGACCACCTAAGAGTGGATTATCTAGGGAATAAACCTCATCATAATTTGGGGTATGAATATCAATGACATAAGTAGGGATAACCTTATCATCTAAGGAAGTGTGATGAATAGAATTTTGAGTCTTGGTTAAGACTACGGGAATACCATTACAAGGAGGCTTATGAGAACGAGGCTACATGGAAGCAGAAAGCTATGAGATGAGGTGAGGTGAGAGATCAGAAGCTTTAATTTTTAGGTTAATCCCATCAGGATCATCATCATTGAAATATAATAGGTTAGGATTAATGTTAACAATGTTGAAAATATTGTCATTAATGTCAAAGGTCTAGCATTTTTGGTGACAAAGGCTCTATAGCATTTAATGGTGTTTTTTAATGTTCATATCTTGGCTAATGTGTGTTAATATTTATTTAATATTAATGAATATATTTTTTATTTCATAAAAGTCAAAAGAGGGCCCATGGAGAGGTCAAAATGTCATAGGGTAAAGACAAAAGAGGAATGGGATGCATTTTCCCATGAAGAGTCATCTTTAGGAATTCCAAGAGTCACCAAGTGAAGACAAAAGAGGGTATGGCACATTTTTCCATGAAGAGTGACCTTAAAGAATTCAAATTGTCACCAAGATAAAGACAAAATAGGAAAGGATGGATTTACTTATGAAGGGTCACCATGTGACTTTTCAAATACAATAATTTGAAGGGTCATGCAAGTTTGGCACCATTTTCTATGAGGATTAAAGGGTCAAAAAGGGTGAATGACAAAGGTCATTTGGTAAGCTATAAATAAAGGCTTGGGAATCCATTTGTAAAGTGTGGAAGAGAGCATGGTTTGTAATTTTTGTATCTATCTTAGAAGAACAAAGGAGAAAATAAATAGATATTGTAATGTTCTATCATTTGTTGAGAAAGCAACATTGAGAGATAGTTGTGTGGTATACACAATAGGGGTTGGTGATCCTGTGGGTTGGTGATCACAAATAGTTGTTGTGTTGGTGCTCAACAAAGGGGTTGGTGATCCTACAAGTTGATTCTTGTAAATTTTGTAGTTTGAATTGGTGCTCATTCATATACTTGAGATCGTTCTTCATGGTTTTTCCCACATTGGGTTTCCACGTTAAAATATGGTCTCTCTCTCTCTCTCTCTCTCTCTCTCTCTCTCTCTCTCTCTCTCTCTCTCTCTCTCTCTCTCTGTCGTGTTTATTGTTTCAATTTTATTTCATATCTTGAATGATGATTAAGTGTAATTTGATTAAGTAAAATTTTATAAGATATATGATATGTTGATTCATAGCTTGTTTCTTTGGAAAGAGTTTTACAGCTTGAAGGTAGATCAGGGAAAACATGATGGCTAGATCACATGGAGGTTTTTATACAAATAAGGCACCTTTGTTTGATGGGAAAAATTATGCCTTTTGGAGAATAAGGATGAGAACTTACTTGATGGCCCTTGGATTCGCTATTTGACAAGTAGTGTTGGAGGAAAATGAAGAGCCACAAACACTTGTAATTACTCTGATGGAAAAGAAGGCAAGCGAAAATAATGTTAAAAATTTAAATGCTATTTTATGTGGTTTATGTGAATCAAAATTTGTTAAAGTTATGAAATGAAAATCTACTCATAAGACTTGAGTAAATCTTGAGAATATTTACAAAGGTGATGGAAAGGTTCAGTAGGCTAAGCTTTAGACTTTCAGAAGACAGTTTAAGAGTTTGAAGATGGAAGAGGAAAAAAATATAATGAGTCATATTTTGTGGGTTGATAAAATAGTAAATTAGATTCAAGGTCTTAGATAAAATTTAGAAGAGTCAATGGTGGTACAAAAGGCTTTGATATCTCTACCAATGAGATATGATGCAAAGGTTTTGGAAATTGAGGAGATGAAGGATCTTGCCAACCTAAAGATGGATGAACTACATGGTATTCTTATGGCATATGAGATGCAAACCGAACAAGAGAAACCCTCAAAGAGGGAAGCTACTTTCAAGATACCAAAGAAAGAGAAAGCTAAGATTCAAGAATTAAGTGACAGCTCTAGTGGTGAATGTTGTCCCCCAAAAATATCACTCATTTTTGGGACAACATTTGAACTATTTTGGTCTTACAAACCAAAATTGTCTCTTCCATTTCTGAAATTTGTCCTGGGAATTCAAATTCCTCAGTTTTCAAGCTTCTCATAAATCTACGGACTCTACAAGCTAGAATCTATGGACTTTGCAGGCCAAGTTCAACAGGCTTCACAGGTTCTACAGGTGGGTTCAACCAAAAGAATCAATTTCTAACACTTGGTCATTTTCAAGATTGGTTCAGTGCCTTGGTTTAATCAAAAATCTCCATCAGCAAGCATCCAAGCAAAGAAGGCTTGAACCGTTGAACCATTGAACCACTTTGGTTCAAAGGTTCAATGAGTTCAAGGTTCAATAGGTTCAATGCTTTCAGTTCAACGGTGGGTTTAATCAAAGGAACGGTTTAATGGCTTGGTTCAACCAAGTGGTTCAATGCTTTGTTTCACTCAGGTGGTTCATCCACTTTGTTTCAATGCTTTGGTTCATCCTTTGGTTCAATCAAATGGTTTGCCATTCGGTTCAAGGCTTCATTTGAACCGTTGAACCAAAGCTTGGTTCAATAGTTGGTTCAACGTCTTTTGGTTCAAAGGTGGGTTCAAACAAATGGTTCAAAGGTGGGTTCAAAAAAATGGTTCAAAGGCTTCATTTGAACCATTGAACCAAAGTTCGGTTCAATGGTTGGTTCAATGATTTGGTTCATTTGATTGGTTCATCGGCTTGGTTCAACGTTTGGTTCAACCAAGTGGTTCAATGCTTTGGTTCAACGTTTAGTTTAATCAAACGGTTCAATGGCTTGGTTCAACAAAGTGGTTCATTGTGATGGTTTAAAGGAGCGGTTCAATGAAAAATTTCAAAGAGCCTCCTAAAGGACAAGTGCCCTTGCAGAGGGCACTTGGTCAACAAAAGTACCCTTCAAAAGGGTCATTTTCAAAGAAGGCTGTAAAGGTAATTCTTTCAGATTTTGTTTAAGGAATTCAAAAAAGACTAAGGCAAGAAGCAATTCCTTCATACTTTTTGTCTGAAGGAATTCCTTCGAATAAAAAGTCTGAAGGAATTTGGGAAAGCAGCTGTGGGCAGAAAGCCTGAAGAAAATTCCAAAGAAGCAAAGACTAAGGAAAACGAAACAATTTCACAGACTTTTTGTCTGTGGGAAATGTCCACAAACTTTTTGTCCATGGGAATTTGTCCACAAGAATTTATTTGCAGAGAAAGCCCAGGGAAAATACCTGCGGGAATTGTTTACAGGAAATATCTGTAGGAAATGTCCATGAAGACTCTAAGTAAAAGGCCGCTGAAGGACCCCGAAGGGCAAGTGCCCTTGCGAGGGACTCTCAGATGCCAACTTGAAGGATATTTCCCCGAAGCTGAAGGGTCACCTTCCCTTCAAGAAGATGTAAAACTAGAAAAGCTAAAGAAGAACCAAGGGGTGATGCACCTGAAGACGTCAAATTCAAGACAATGAACTAGCCATTGAAAACATAGTGATGGGCGTGCGAACATCAATTTCAAAGCTCATAAAATAGCCATTGATCCTTGTAATCTACAGACCCAAATTCATTCGCAAGCTTTAAGGCCAAGACCAGTAGGAAGTGAGGAAGGAACAGAACAACAAATTGAATCCAGGACCTGATTCACTTAACCAAAAAAAGAGGAATGATGAAGAAGGATCAGATCGCCAGGTGGACATTGAAAGTTGCAAACTTTCAATAGCATGACTTGTTTCTCTGCATTGAGAAAAACAAATGGGTAGATGCCCCTAATTTCTAGCCTATCTTCCTAATAGTTTTCAATGCAACATGATGTGTTACTGTTTCTGAGTCCTTCTTGAAGAGGCTATATAAGGGACTATCCTTTATTGTAAATGGATCTCTTTTTTGACAATCAAAATGAAACTCTGCCCAAATTGAAAGGCATTACATAGACTTTGAGCTCAGATTGTTGATCATATTTTGTTATTGGAATAAGAAATCAAGTGATTTTTTAGACTTTGTACTTTGATATCTTTGTTGTTGAGGAAACTGTTCTTATGTCTTTTTCCTTAATATATTTTCTATTCCTTTAATTCAACAAGCAGGATTAGTGAAATTAGTCAGGAAGGTGTCCTGAAGAGTCAACTGTGGAGAGACTTTGTGCCCCCATAATTTCCTTTAGTGTGTTTTCTTGTTATTTCTATGTAAAGGACACCTTATGACTTTATGCCCTCATTGTCCTTCGTATCTTACTATTGAGCAATTCAGGTGGAGACTTTATACTGCATCTTGATTTGTTGGTTACTACATCTTTGGTTACATTTTGCTGTTACTACTAGGAGTACTCTTGTGGCTAGCTAAATAGTACTTCTAAAAGAAGAGGAGTGATGTCTATCATTTCCCTTGAGTTTTTCCTTTGATCTACACACATCATCTCTAAAAAAGAGAGATGGATGGTTTTTCCTACCCTTGAGTATTATTTTCTATTTATATATATATAACATATCCATAGGGAACCTCCCCTTGATGAAAGGAGAGATTAGTCCCCTTTTGATGTGGTAAACCTACACATTTGGATGACTAATCTTCTTACTTTGGCTGATCAGACCTATTTTGTTTATCAGTACGCTGATCGACAAAATATTCAACCAATAGTTTTTGGCAACTCTGCTGGGGATATAAATAATTATGTGCAATTTGAAACCTCAAGTTTTAGATTGAAACATCACCTGTGTCTTACCCATTATCATTATAACCGTTATCCATTATAGACTCTGGCGACTCCATTTCATGTCTTACCCATTATCCATTTATAGCCTTACCGTCTTCCTCCACCTCTGTTATTTTATCTTGTCTGTAAAACTAGAGTTGTTGGGAAAGAGTGTGCAGTTTAAAGCCTCAAGCTACAAACTGAATCAAGGTCAATTCTTTTCCATTTTTGTTTCACAATCTAGTAGATTCAAGGTATACACGAAGCCAAAGGGCTAAAGGTATCATTGACCCTGTATTTGAGTTGGTATAACAAAGTGATTTTGATCGGTTTCCTTCACCATCTCATTTCCAATGAACCAAGAGCTTTCCTCCTACTAAAGTCAGATCTCCATTTCCAGACAAAGTATCTACTTTTACTGTCGATAAAGCTTTGCCAATAATTACCCCTCTAAGATTTGTAATCCCTCCTTTTCATAATCCTATAATGGCAGTTCAAGGCCCTTGGGGTAATACTTTTGGTCCTCTCAATCTTACTCCACCTCTACATGAGCTTCCACGCAATTCAAGGAAAAATTTCTCCAAATTCTATGGTGATGGGAATGTTCATCCTGATGAACACATTGTAGCCTTCAACATAGCTTGTGGAGTAATCAGAGTAGAATTTGAAGATGTAGCAGCTAGGATTTTTGTAGAAACATTACAAGGTGCTGCTGTAGATTGGTTTTATCATCCACAGGCTCGGTCAGTGACTGATTAAATACTCTCAAAGATAAGTTTGAAACTAGATTCAAACCTGAAGAAGATGCACATGCACTTCTATCTCAACTTACACAGATGAAGAAAGAGCCTCATGAACCAATGAGAGACTTCATAGCCAAATTTGACAAACTAAGGAACAAAATTCTTGTTATTGCTCGACCTACAGCTGAGAATCTCAAATGCGTCTTCATTAATTCTTAGTTACATGAAGTAAGTTTTCTTTTGAGATGTGCTGGTCAAATAGATCTTGCTACAACTCAACTTTTGGCCACTAAGGTAGAAGATGATCTCATCTTAGTAGGGAAGATAAGAAGAGATCCAAATAGAAATAGATCTTCATCATCTTCTGAATATGCATTTACAGGCACCACTGATCCAATGGTGCAAAAGCTAGCAAATGAAGTGCTAGCCTTGAAAAAGTAAATGGCAAAAGGAATGTCTTTTGCTCCTTCATACAGAGATATGCCAAGAAGGACATTCCCAAATCAATCATATCAGGGCAATGCTACCAAGAATCAAGGGCAACAGAATCGCCTTCCTTCCCCACAAGGGAAACTTGCCCTTAAAGCTCCTCCAACCAACTCAATAGTTGGATATTTGGAAATAGAACATGCTTTCTCTTTCCAACCTAAGTCTGAGCAAGAAAATAATGTTGATCTCTTCACAGAGGATTAAGAAGAATCAGCTGGTGACTCCCACATTGGTTTCTTGAACTACCAGGATGAACCCAGAAATAAAGGAGAAGTTATTGATGGATCATATGCAGTGTTTACTAGGTCCAAGAACCAATCAGTCTAGCAATCTGATAAAGGGAAGACATAGGAGCAACCTCAACCAGCAGTTATGATTGCTAAGCGTGGAACCCTTCTTCCGTTTCAATCAAAGGATCCAGTGATCACCCAAAATGTAAGTACATCAATTTCACCTTCACCTTATACTTTAAATTCATAAACCAGCCCACCTCCCATCCCTCCTAAAACTTAGAAGGTTGAAGTACCTTTCTTTGTACCTAGCTCAATTCAGCCATTTGACATAATCAATCATGTCAAAAAGAAAAAAATACAAATGTCTAAATTTGAATATTTGTAGTCCAATCCTAATCAATTGGATAAGCTGATCCAATGTGTCAAGAACCAAACCATCCCTATAAGACAAAAAACTAAAAAGGTAACTCCTGATTCTCCAAAGAACACGCCTATTCCAAATAATCTTGTCATTACTCCTCCAGCTGCCCCTAGGAAAATAGAACCTTTCTATGTTTCCCTGTTAATAAATAGTTATTAGCTCAACAATTACATCATTGATTCTGGCGCATCTGACAATGTCATGCCTGCTAAAGTAGCTAAGTCTCTAGGTCTCACACTAACCAAGACATTTGGGAGATGTTTCTCTATGGAGAACAAGTAAGTACCATTGTTGGGGCAAATTAAAGATTCTCAATTTTCATTGGCAGCTTTTTCAGACAAGAGAATCAAGATGACTGTCTTGGTGGCTGATGTCCCAGCATCCTATGGCATTTTGCTTGTATGAAATTTTTGTAAGGATGTGGGAGGAGAATTAAGCATGGACCTGTCTAAGGCAAGGATCCCTGTCCAAGGTGTAATGAAGAGATTTCTCCCTAAAAAGGAGGCAAAATATGTGGTCACTCAAACATCAGCCCCTGCAGCACAAATTCTATTTGAGTCTTCAGGAAAGGGCAATTATTTCTTTACCATAGAGGATGTTCATGTTTCTATAGATGAAATTCATATAGCTGACAATCCAATAATTGATCCAAACAAGACTTCGGGAGAATTGGTAGGACACAGTATAAATAAGGAAAGATCTTCCATCTCTAATGAAGAGAAATCTGATAGGAGATCAACTTTTGATAATGTTGTGATTCTGAAATCCAATGGCAGCAATTTTTCCACCAACAAAGGAGCTGGGATTGTGTTGATATCTCCTCAAGGAGATATTCTTACTTCATGTAATTTTCAAGTTAGCAACACCAACAACATAGCTGGATGCAAATCTCTATTGCTCAGATTGAAGATTGCTCAAGATGAAGAAATCAAACTCCTTCACATCAAAGGAGATGCTAAGCTGATAATTTGTTAGGAGTTTGATATGGACAATCCAATCATATGCTAGACTAAACCAAAAGAATAATCAATTACGATAATGGACCATGCTGCTGCCAATCAAAATCAGGTAAAGGAACCCTTTGCCAAGAAATCAAGGAGTTATGGATTTCAAATTGAAGACCACATCCTGCCATGGGGCAAGAAGAAGAAAGAGTCAACAGGAAGATGCAAAAAATCAATTTCTTGGTGGAGAGCTCCATTTTCCCATCACCGTTTCTGGGGACAAAATGTCTTCTTACTGGTTTACCAAGATGGCACACTATTTTCACTATCTCTCAAGAAGCAGCATCTGAAATACTTCAATTCTTGAAGTATTAGATCTTTCCATTTGTACATATGTATATTTGTATAGTTTTTAATTCTATTTTGCTTTGTTTTTTTTCTTTTTTGATGCCTTTCATTTTTGGGTAGCATGACTCCGTAGCCCAATGGTACACATGAAGACACTAGAGATTCTAGATTCTACTCCCTTCAATTCTTTTTACAATTGATAGAAGTTCCCCAACTAGAGCCAGCTGTTATCCCCCAAAAATATCACTCATTTTTGGGACAACATTTAAACTATTTTGGTCATACAGACCAAAATTGTCTCTTCCCTTTCCTAAATTTGTCCTGGACATTCAAATTCCTCAATTTTCAAGCTTCTCAGAAATCTATAGACTCTGCAGGCTAGAATCTATAGACTTTGCAGGCAAGTTCAATGGGCTTCATAGGTTCTGTAGGTGAGTTCAACCAAAAGAATCAGTTTCTAACACTTGGTGATTTTCAAGATTGGTTCAGTGCCTTGGTTCAATCAAAAATCTCCATCGGCAAGCATCTAAGCAAAGAAGGCTTAAACCATTGAACCATTGAACTACTTTGGTTTAAAGGTTCAACGAGTTCAAGGTTTAATAGGTTCAACGCTTTCGGTTCAACTGCGGGTTCAATCAAAGGAACGGTTCAATGGCTTGGTTCAACCAAGTGGTTCAATGCTTTATTTCACTCAGGTGGTTCATCCACTTTGTTTCAACACTTTGGTTCATCCTTTGGTTCAATCAAATGGTTCACCAGTCGGTTTAAGGCTTCGTTTGAACCATTGAACTAAAGCTTGGTTCAATGGTTGGTTCAATGTCTTTTGGTTCAAAGGTGGGTTCAAACAAATGGTTCAAAGGCAAGTTCAAACAAATGGTTCAAAGGCTTCGTTTGAACCATTGAACTGAAGTTTGGTTCAACGGTTGGTTCAATGCTTTGGTTCATTCGATTGGTTCATCAGCTTGAACCATCGGCTTGAACCATTTTGGTTCAAAGCTTGGTTCATTGGCTTGGTTCAACCAAGCGGTTCAATGCTTTGGTTCAAAATTTGGTTCAATCAAATAGTTCAATGGCTTGGTTAAACCAAGCGGTTCACTATGACAGTTCAAAGGAGCAGTTTAATGCAAAAGTTTAAAGAGCATCCTAAAGGACAAGTGCCCTTGCGGAGGGCACTTGGTCAACAAAAGTACCCTTCGAAAGGGTCATTTTCAAAGAAGGCCGCAAAGGTAATTCTTTCAAATTTTGTTTTAGGAATTCAAAAAAGACTAAGGTAAGAAGCAATTCCTTTAGACTTTTTGTCCAAAGGAATTTCTTCGAACAAAAAGTCTAAAGGAATTCAAGAAAGCAATTGCGGGAAGAAAGCCTGAAGAAAATTCCAAAGAAGCAAAGACTAAGGCAAACGAAATAATTCCACAAAATTTTTGTCCACGGGAAATGTCCATGAACTTTTTGTCTACGGGAATTTGTCCACGGAGAAAGCCCAAGGAAAATACCCATGAGAATTGTCTACAGGAAATATCCGCGGGAAATGTCTGTGAAGACTCTAAGGAAAAGGCCACCGAAGGACCCTGAAGGGCAGGTGCCCTTACAGGGGACTCTCAACTGCTAACTTGAAGGATATTTCCCTGAATCTAAAGGGTCACCTTCCCTTCAAGAAGACATAAAACTAGAAAATCCAAAGAAGAACCAAGGGGTGACGTGCCTAAAGACATCAAATTCAAGACAATGAACTAGCCGTTGAAAACATAGTGATGGGCACGTGAATGTCAATTTCAAATCTCATAAAATCATTGATCCTTGTAATCTATAGACCCAAATGCATTCATAGGCTTTAAGGCTAGGACCAGCAGGAAGCGAGGAAGGAATAGAACAACAAATTGAATCTAGGACCCGATTCACTTAACCAGAAAAGGAGGAATGATGAAGAAGGATTAGATCGCCAGGTGGACATTGAAAGTTGCAAACTTTCAATAGCATTACTTGTTTCTCTGCATTGAGAAAAACAAATGGGTAGATGCCCCTAATTTATAGCCTGTCTTCCTAACAGTTTTCAATGCAACATGATGTGTTACTATTCTTGAGTCCTTCCTAAAGAGGCTATATAAGGGACTATCTTTTATTGTAAATGGATCTCTTTTTTGATAATCAGAATGAAAATCTACCTAAATTGAAAGGCATTACATAGACTTTGAGCTCAGATTGTTGATCATATTTTGTTATTAGAATAAGAAAGCAAGTGATTTTTTAGACTTTGTGCTGTGATATCTTTGTTGTTGAGGAAACTATTCTTATGTCTTTTTCCTTAATATATTTTCTGTTCCTTTAATTCAACAAGCAGGATTAGTGAAATTAGTCAGGAAGGTGTCCTGAAGAGTCAACTGTGGAGAGACTTTGTGCCCCCATAATTGCCTTTAGTTTGTTTTCTTGTTATTTCTATGTAAAGGACCTTGGGATGACTTTGTGCCCTCATTGTCCTTCGTATCTTACTCTTGAGCAATTCAAGTGGAGACTTTGTGCTGTGCATCTTGATTTATTGGTTACTACATCTTTGGTTACATTTTGTTGTTACTACTAGGAGTACTCTTGTGGCTGGCTGAATAGTACTTCTAAAAGAAGAGGAGTGTTGTCTGTCATTTCCCTTGAGTTTTTCCTTTGATCCGCATGCATCATCTCTGAAAAAGGAGAGATGGATGGTTTGTCCTACCCTTGAGTATTATTTTATGTTTATATATATAGCATATCCATAAGGAACCTCCCCTTGATGAAAGGAGAGATCAGTCCCCTTTTGATGTGGTAAACCTACACATTTGGATGACTAATCTTCTTAATTTGGCTGATCAAACCTATTTTGTTTATCAGTACGTTGATCAACAAAATATTCAACCAACAGTGAAGAAGATGCCAACAGAGCTCTAATCATCCACAAGCCTAAAAAGGGCACAAGTAAATATCAAGGAAAATTTCCATTTAAATGTGGTAATATTAGACATTTTGTAGATAGATGCTTAGATAAGAATAATGCTGATAATGAAGAAGGAAAGTCTACATATAAGAAAAAATTCAAAGGAAAATACAAGAAGAGATTAAAAAAGAAGAGTTTATATTCTAAAGATCATAACTCAGTCAAAGATAGTGGAGTCAGTGACTCAGATGAAGAAGAGAATCTATTCATGACCATACATGAATATGTCTCCACAAGAAAAATTATAGATGATCAAGAAGAAGAACATGATGAAAACAAGGATGAAGGATGAAGTTGAGGTGAATCTATAAGGAGAACGTATTTGTGCTTTAGAATAATTAGAAGCTGTTGAGAAGAAGAATCAAAGATTGAAGCACTGGATTAAAAAAATAAAAAGGAGTCAAAGGAAATAATTGAAGATCTACAAGCACACTTTAAAGAAGCCAAAAATAATGAAAAAGATCTAACAACATAATTACAAAAAGTAAGTAAAGAATGTGAAAGGTATATTATTTAAATTAGCTCTTTAAAAGAAGATATTGAGAAAGCAGTTAGTGATTCAAAATTTGAGGATAACACTAACATGTTAAATAAGATTGTTTCTACCTCAAATTTGCTTTTCAGACTTAAAAGAAAGAAACTAAAAGAAAGTAATGGACAAGGCTTGGGAAGTACCTGGACTAAAGATTGCGCACCGTAAATCCAGACGCTTGTGGGCACTCCTCTTTGGCTGTGGAGGAATGACACCTGCAAGAAAAAGGAAACTTGGACAAGAAAACGTTAGATAGATAGGCAGTGGGTTGCCAAGCAAAGGCTTGTTCCCAGAAGTGTAAAAACTTCCTTAAGGGAGGTCAACCCACTGTTTTGATGAGATAAGTGACTGATAAAAGACAGAATGCTAGAATACAGAAGTGACAAAGAAAGTAGAAAGGAAAGAAGAAAACAAAATGATTACCTGAAAAAGCTGTTGGGCTGAAGACAGTCGCCGAGGTCGAAAATGTCGCCAGCGTCGGTTAGCTGATCTGCCGGCGTTGGCTATCCTACCGACGTCGGTTGGGGTAGTGACCGGCGTCGGTCGGGGTTATGGCCTGTAGTCGGGTCTGGGTTGCTTTCTGGACTGTGGACGGGTCTGAGACTGAATGGGGACAAGTTTGGATGGGCTGGGGAGTGGTCTGGTTCGGGTTGGGTGCCTGATGCAAGGTCTTTTTCATAGAGGGATGGGGAAGAGGAAGAGACACAGAGGACAGGGAAGAGGAGGATTCACAGAGGATGGGGCCTGAGAAGGCTTTGCAGCCTCTCAGGGGGAGGACAGAGGGAGCAGAAGACAATAGAGGATAGATGATTAAAAACTAAAGAAATGAAATAAAAAACCAGACTAGCTTACATTTAGCTTGCTGAATGAAGAGAGAAGAAGATGTTGCTGGAGCCACAGAAGACTTGCTGCAAGGAGAAGATACTGATCCAGGGCCTTTTCACCTGTTGCTGCTGCTGCACGAGGTCAAGACAGAGGAGAGATGAGAGCCAAAACGTCAAGAGAATCTATTTGCGAGCTCAAGAGTCCAGGGGGGCTGCAACGGATGCAGAAAGGGATAATGAAGGCTGCCGACGCCGGCAGTTTCGCCGACGTCGGCCGAGGGGTCGCCGATGTCGGCGGTCGCAGGATGGGCATAGAGGCTAAAAATAGCCTCTGCCCATTCTTGCACGCCGCCGGGCGATGGGTCATGGGCAGAACGGTCACAAGGATGCCAAAATGGACGAGGGGGGATATAATGGTGAGATTTGGCCTAATAAATGCTAGGGGGAAGGTGGAGGGATTCAAGGGAGGATCCAAGGTGGCAAGGGTAGGGTGGAAAGGGGGCCTTATTTAATTAAAAATAGATGTTTATTTTCAATTAATAAGACTTAGGTGGGTTAGGGACCAAGGAGGACTAGGAGGGAGAAAGGACCAAGGGGGAGAACCAAGGTGCAGACACGTTTGCGGTGTCTACATTTGCCCCTTTTTGTCTTGTTGGTTGTTCTAGACGAATTGCAAGACAAAAACAGGAGTTGGTTGCCCCAGAAAAAGGATGAGGTGTTCCCCCCTCAAAGCGATAGTCGAGAGAAGGGAACCGAAGATCGAGTGTCGATTTGACAGAGAAATGGATAGAAGAGAGTGAGTGAAAACGCTGCCATAGTCGTGATTGCACGTAGTCCACTTCATGAGAGGGTCAGGTCAAATTGTCGCATGTCAAGGGTCAAGGAGTGCCAAAATTGAAGTAATCGGGCCCCAGCATTTAGTCATCTGCTGATCGGGTCACTCAATCTAAGCTGAAGCTCTAAATGGTCGTCGTGTCCCAGGTATCCAGGGCTCAGGAAGTGCTCCCAGAAACACGAAAAAGCCACAAGTAGTAGGGATCAACTGGCTCGCGATCCTATACTTGTGAAGGGTCAAAAAAAAAGTCTGCGAACAATTCTGCTAACCAGCCGTGGAATAGCATACACGCAAAAACAACCAAGGCAACACGCTGTCTTGGAAGTGGTCGAGATCGAAGGAGATAGGCATGATCTCCAATGGTCATTGGTCAAGAGGATGGATGGACGAAAGGATGCGGCTGAGCTAACCCCAAAAGACCCCATGTCAACTGAGTGCTGCCTACATAGCCCCTGGTGATAGGGCCTCAGGCCGATGTAGTTCTCCCTAAAAGGGAGGGAGGGTCAGAGGGATTGATTGGTCTTGGTCAAAGTCGATGATTGGTCTTGGTCAAAGGTCTTGGTCAAAGTTGACGAAGTTGGGTGTGATAAGAGTCAAAGAAGAGAAGGTCTGTCCATCATAGAGACGAACAAACGGGGGGGTCGAGCTAACCTCAAAAGATGCGGTATCTGAGTGCTGCCTACATAGCCCTGGTCATAGGGCCTCAGACCAATGTAGTTCAGATGAATTGAGAAGATTGGTCGATGATGAGATGTGGTCAAGCATTGAAATGATGAGGCTAAGATGAGGATAAAAGGATGCTACATATGGTGTATTCTGTAGAATTGGTCGAGAGTCTTTCATCCCTAGCAAGTTTCCATAGTCGCGATGGATGTATGCTAAAAATGAATAGAGGGTCTATTTATGCTTCAGCAAGTATTGGTTTATGCTTAACATAAATTTGGGTCTGGTCGGTAGTTTCCATGTGTATTGGTGTCCATAGAAACTATGTGAAATGGACAAGGATGATGCCTGATGTCGTGTTGAAAGTGTCAAGGCTGGTTTGAAAAATGTTGAAGTTGGTGAAAATGGCTTGGTTTGAGATGAGTGGACAATTGACGTGGCCAAAGCGTGACCAAAGTGTAGAGAAAAGGTGAAAGGCAAATTGCTCTTTCATTGACAAGGACTAAAAAGGAAGCATAGATAGGGGTTGTTAGAACAAAAGCCCCGTTCATGCATTGCGTCGTTGACCAGTATGGTGTTAGAACGGTAATCGAATCACTTTGACATTAAAGTGAGCTCGAAGTCCCTTGAGCCGGTGATAGGAGGAGGATAGGGTAACCCAGTTTAAGAGCAGGAATAACCTTGCCCCTTTTATAGGAGACCCTGAGACAACTACAAGCCAATGTCCGTGACTCGTTTTTTTTTTTTTTTTTTTTTTTTTTTTTTTTGGCGCAGACTGATCGATGCGGGAAGCCTGCAGAGAGATGTCATTTGATGTAATGGTCATGTTGCGAAGCTGATCAATGCGGGAAGCTTCTAAGAAAAGTTTGCTGTTTATTGCCAGATTAGTCATAGCCATCCTTCGAGGGAGTGGTCTATATTTTTGCTTGATAAGTTGGCCTAGCTGTCCTTCAAGGGATCAGTCTAGTAATACAGCAATGATAGTACAGCTGTCCTTCGAGGGATCAGTCTGTCTTTTTAATTTTGACTTGATTTAGTGACCATAGATATGTTTTGACATCTTGACTTGTATATATTGATAGAAATGAGAGTCACGGACAAGACTGTAGAAGCTCAAGGACGCCCCTTTTATTAGGACAAAGCATCACTGCATCCTAAAAGGGTTGTAGAGGACTTGTTAAAGGGGAATTGGGTTGAAAGGGATGAGGATTAAGAGGACGAGGATGGCTCAAGGGACGAGCTCAAGTTACGTGTCAAGTAGACGAGTACTCGACTAACAGAAGAATGGTCAAAGACGCAAGACATAAGAAGGGGTTTAAGGTCTAATAAGACCCTGGGCCATGCTTGTATGTTAAGGTCCGAGTCAAGTAGGAGCAAACTTGCCCCAATTTGCCTCTTTCCAGATTGGTCAAGTGAAGTTGATTGATGGATGTGAAGTTGGTTGACATTGTTGTTGGTTGGTTGAAAAAGGTTGAATGTTTGGTCGAGAGGTCTGGTTGATCAATATTTGGTTGAAGTTTGGTTGAGACTAGTCGAATAATTGGTCGAGGGTTGGGTCGATGGACAATTGGTCGAGATGAGATATGTGGTAGAGACTGGGTTGAAGAGTTGGTCGAGGTTTGGATGACGGATGAGTTCCCCCAGCGGGTAGGGAGAATGTTTGAAAGATTGGTTAAGGTCGGTTGAGGTTTAGTGGTCAGATGGACGGTGTTAATGTCGAATAAGGGGGTCAAAGGCGGCAAAGGGACCACAGTCTGGCGTGGAGGTCCTGATTTAGGTGATGAGGTTGGAGAGGCATGAGTCGGGGTTGATGTTTTGTTGAAGAGGTGGTCAAGAGGATCCTTGATGAGAAGGGAATCCTTTTTCCGAGTTTGACGAACGACAGCTTTGAGAGCACAACAACGCTCAGTGTCATGTCCCGGAGTGTGATGATAGTGACAAAATGTAGAGTTGTCGAACCAAGATGGCCTTGATCTGAGAGTTGATAAGGGAGGCGGTGTTGAAGGTTTGTTGATGATGTGGTCGAAAAGGGAGGTGTCATTCTCCAAACATTGGCGAATGGCGACCTTGAGGGTATGACAATGCTCCGTGTCGTGTCCAGGCATGCGATGATACGCACAAATGCAAGTGTCATCGAACCATGGTGGTTTAGGTCCGAGAGAGTGATATTGTCTAAGAGGCGGGAGGTCGAGGTGAGAGGACTGCAACAAGTGCCGTAAGAGCAAGGCATATGAACCTGCTAACGGGTCTGGATGTCTTATTGCAGTGAGGGTTGGTGACGCTGGTTTGGGAGGCGTAAGAGGCGTAGGTCGAGGGTTTGGATGAGAAGTATGTCTGATGGGATGAGGGAGTAATAGAGGCGATGTGCCTCTGTGAAAGATGGGAGTGGGGAGCACTCCTATTAAAGTGGATGGATGCGGGCCCAAGATTGAAGGTAATGACGAAGGTGGGGGAGGAATCCTCTGATGAGGTCTAGTAGTTTTCACGTGTTTGGGTCGAGGGCCACCGTTGTGCGAGGCGAGGTTAGATATGGGTTTGGGTTTGGACGGGTTTGGTTGAGGTTTGAGAGTCTGGTCTTTGTCAAGAGTCTGACGAGATTCTGTCTTGGGAGGATTAGCGGCATGTGATGAGAGGGCGCGGGTATGTTGAAGGGCTTTAAGACGCTCCCACAACACCTAAGGCGTCACTTTCCTTGAAGGGAGAAGTTCGATCTTCTCCACTAACCGGGAAAATGGCTGAGAGGAAGAAGTTGATGGTTGCGAGGTTGAAGACGAGACGGGTGTAGTGGTCTTAGACGCATGGTGTGGTGAAGTCATGACAGATTTAGATGAAGACGAAGGGGAGACAGGTTCTTCCCTGGGTGGAGAAGAAACCAGGGAGCGAGGCTCCTCCAGCGGGTAAGGGGCAGGGATGATGGTGCCCTCCACTTGCGGCTGAGGAGTAAGAAGGGTCGGGTCCTCCATAGGCTGCAGAAAGGAGGATGGTGAGACTGGAGGTGCTGGTAAGGCCGAGGCGTCCTCCAAGATGAGAGAGGTCAATGGAGAACTAGCCGGGGAGAGAGGCTCGTCCACATGTGATGGACTGATTGATGGACTAACCTCAAGAGGCTGATTGGGGACGAAAGGAGAGACCGTATTGACTGTCTGAATATTGTGCTCATGATTGTCGTCAATTAAGGTCTGGACATTGTTCTGAGTTGGCGGATGATTGGGGAAAGGTTGTTTGAAGATGTCAATGGCCTGATTAGGGGGTGTATTTGGATTGTCTAAGATGAGATCCCCCTTTTCAAGCATGTCTTGTATTATGTTCTTAAAGGTCTTGCAGTTCTCCGTGTCATGGCCCTTAACACGGTGGAAGCTGCAGAAGTCTTGCTCCCTATACCACGCGGGGATGGCGTGTGAGGGATCGAATTGAGGAGGAGGTCAGGCTTGAGGGAGATTGAGAACTCCCTATTTAAGAAGCTTTTCCAGCACAGACGTATATGATTCTCCAAGAGGAGTATATCGTCGCTGCAAGTATCTTTGCTGGAATTGCTGAGTAGCGCTCTGAGATGTAGATGGCTCAGGCTGATTGGACGAAGAAGATGAAGGTCTGACAACCACGGCATTAGCTGAAGCCTTGGATTTAGAATTGGATGATGATGGCTTGGCAGAAGAAGAGTCATTGGTCTTAGAGCTGGGATTCTTACTCCGCAACTTGACTTTGTTCTCCTTGATGGCACGCAACTCTAGTTTGCGGGCCATCGTGAAGGCCTCGTCAAAAGTGCGGAAGGTTTGAACCCTCAGGGTGGAAGAGATATGTCGGGCACAGGCTTGAGAAAAGAGTTCAATAAGCTCAGCCTGAGGCAAGGAAAAGGAGAGTTGGTTGATAAGGCCTCTCCATCGAGCAACGAAGTCGGCTATAGACTCATCCTCGAATTGCCGAATAGAATAGAGGTCCGTGATTGAGACCTTCTTGGTTATGTTGATAGAAAAGTGATCGAGGAAGAGCTGAGCCAATTGCGTGAATGAGAAGAGAGAATGGCTAGGAAGGGAGCTGTACCAATCAAGTGTAGCACCCGAGAGAGACATAGGAAACGTGCGTAAGAGTAACGCATCGTCATGGCCAATGAGGTAGCAGGCGTGTCTGAATGCCCGCAAGTGTTGTTGTGGGTCTTCCTTGTTTTGAAAACGAGAAAACTTCGGAAGCTCCCACTGGCTAGGATATGGTCTGATTGGGACAGAAGGATGAATGGGCTCGTTACAGATCTGCTCGTATGAAAGAGTGTTGCGCGAGCTGGAAACAGAGGTCTCAAGACTGGTCATCTTGTCCATCAGCATCTTGATGATGTCTGCCGACGGATTGACGGGTTGCGTGCCCCCTAAGTTGTAGGGCGCTTGGAAGAGGTTAGAGGAGGCGTGCGACATAGTCGGTTGTAGAATATACGGATGACTAATCGCAAGGGCAGAAGTGAAGGCTAAAGGTGGTTGGGTAGAAGACATAGCTGGGCCCGTTGTTGCCACGAGAGGTTGGACTGTGGTAACGGGGGCCAAGGGATAAGAAGCCACCCTGGTGTTGATAGGGGCCAGGGTAGGCGGAATAGAGACGACAAGGTTTTGAAAAGGAGTGGATAGAGGTTGAGCGGGTTGAGGTTGACAAGGGGCCGGAACCCTGGTGGAAGTGGGCCCAATGATAGAGTAAGAGGCCACACCTGGAGGATTGGTCAAAGTCTGGTCAATGGTCAAAGCGATGGCTTGAGTGTCTGAAGGTTGAACTATGGATGTTGTCGATACAGCTGTAGTCGCGACAAGGGAGGTTGGCATTCCGTAGATCGGATTGCCCAAGGAGTCCTGCATTCGGCTATGCACGAGATAGTATTGCAAAGCCTTGACATTGAGGTCCAAGAATCGCTCGAAGTCTTGGTCCCCTTCTTGGACAATGGGAGTCTACGGCGGGGTTGGACGGGCAGGAGTTCTTTCGGTCTCCGAGTTGAACTCCATTGCAGGCTTGGTCACAGATGGGGTGGACGGAAGTGGTTGACGGCTGGCGTGGTCGACAAGAGCCTTGGCTTGGCTACAAGTCAAAACTATGCAAGGCAAAGAAGGTTCAGGTCTCAGGAACTGTGTTGCTTAGTTTCAGAAGACCAGGATGAAGTCTTTGATAGAGAAAGGACAGGTTTCAGGTTGCTGGTTTTGAAAAAAAAAGGACAGTGACAGAGACCGACGTCGGTTGAAAAACTGATGTCGGTAAGAAATATGGCCGACGTCAGTCAGATAACCGATGCCGGTAACAGAGGAAGCCGACGTCGGTGGCTGAACCGATGTCGGTGACAGGGGAAGCCGACGTCGGTGGCAGAACCGATGTCGGTGACTGTGTTTTCCAGAGAGCCAAAAGGTTCTTGGAAAAACAAAGAAGAAAGCATCCTCACACACTCAAACAAGCAGATGAGAAGAGGAAAATAGAGAAAGACAGGCAAGCCTAAGCGATAAATCCTAGAAATTAACCTTAGAAACTTGCGGCTTATGCCTTAGATGAATGTTTAGGGAGATTGGCTGAAAAATGGGTCCTAGAAGAAGGCTGTCTAAAGATGGTTTCAGGTGTTGTTTTAGGTGCTCAAAGATCTGTGTTAGGGTCTGGTACGTGGCCTAGTGCTAAGGAGCAAGCTCCCCTCACTTCACGATTCCAGTGGTTAGCTGGTCTCGCTTAGCCAAGATATACCTCGCCTAGAGTTTAGACTCCGCCAGAGAACGGAGTGGGCTTCCCCCTTGGTGATGAAATCCAAGTGGGGTCACCGGGACGGGTAAGGTATCCGCTGGGTGATGAAATCCCAGTCGGGCCTTGTCTCAGGTAAGTTTTATGTGTGTTTTAGTGCATGTGATTAGGTAGTGTAACATCAAGTATCTACGGTTTATTCAATATGCGCCTAAGTTACTAGATGTGGACTAATGCAAGCACAAGCAGAAATGAAAGTGCAATACGTTTTAATGCCCAAGTCGAAATGTGATATTGTTATGAAGACAAGATGGAGAAAGGGTTGAGAGTATGACATTGGACTAGTCTAGAATGCAAGGAAGAAAGGTTCGTTTTAGTCCTGCTTATAGTGTCATTTGGAATAGAAGAAAGAGACAAGAAGAAAGGAGCCTAAATGCACCTAAATGAATGAAAAAGAAAAGGAACCCAGGAGGAACCTAGGGTCCCACCGGGCGTGCCAGAGATGTTTCTACCTCAAATTTGCTTTTCAGACTTAAAAGAAAGAAACTAAAAGAAAGTAATGGACAAGGCTTGGGAAGTACCTGGACTAAAGATTGCGCACCGTAAATCCAGACGCTTGTGGGCACTCCTCTTTGGCTGTGGAGGAATGACACCTGCAAGAAAAAGGAAACTTGGACAAGAAAATGTTAGATAGATAGGCAGTGGGTTGCCAAGCAAAGGCTTGTTCCCAGAAGTGTAAAAACTTCCTTAAGGGAGGTCAACCCACTGTTTTGATGAGATAAGTGACTGATAAAAGATAGAATGCCAGAATACAGAAGTGACAAAGAAAGTAGAAAGGAAAGAAGAAAACAAAATGATTACCTGAAAAAGCTGTTGGGCTGAAGACAGTCGCCGAGGTCGGAAATGTCGCCGGCGTCGGTTAGCTGATCTGCCGGCGTCGGCTATCCTGCCGATGTCGATTGGGGTAGTGACCGGCGTCGGTCAGGGTTGTGGCCTGTAGTCAGGTCTGGGTTGCTTTCTGGACTGTGGATGGGTCTGAGACTGAACAGGGACAAGTTTGGATGGGCTGGGGAGTGGTCTGGTTCGGGTTGGGTGCCTGATGCAAGGTCTTTTTCGCAGAGGGATGGGGAAGAGGAAGAGACACAGAGGATAGGGAAGAGGAGGATTCACAGAGGATGGGGCCTGAGAAGGCTTTGCAGCCTCTCAGGGGGAGGACAGAGGGAGCAGAAGACAATAGAGGATAGATGATTAAAAACTAAAGAAATGAAATAAAAAACTAGACTAGCTTACCTTTAGCTTGCTGAATGAAGAGAGAAGAAGATGTTGCTGGAGCCACGGAAGACTTGCTACAAGGAGAAGATACTGATCCAGGGCCTTTTCACCTGTTGCTGTTGCTGCACGAGGTCAAGACAGAGGAGAGATGAGAGCCAAAACGTCAAGAGAATCTGTTTGCGAGCTCAAGAGTCCAGGGGGGCTGCAACGGATGCAGAAAGGGATAATGAAGGCTGCCGACGCCGGTAGTTTCGCCGACATCGGCCGAGGGGTCGCTGACGTCGACGGTCGCAGGATGGCCACAGAGGCTAAAAATAGCCTCTGCCCATTCTTGCACGCCGCCGGGCGAGGGGTCATGGGCAGAACGGTCACAAGGATGCCAAAATGGACGAGGGGGGATATAATGGTGAGATTTGGCCTAATAAATGCTAGGGGGAAGGTGGAGGGATTCAAGGGAGGATCCAAGGTGGCAAGGGTAGGGTGGAAAGGGGGCCTTATTTAATTAAAAATAGATGTTTATTTTCAATTAATAAGACTTAGGTGGGTTAGGGACCAAGGAGGACTAGGAGGGAGAAAGGACCAAGGGGGAGAACCAAGGTGCAGACACGTTTGCGGTGTCTACAAAGATATTAGAAATCTAAAAGTCAATATCAGATAAGACAAGTATCATATTTGAAAAGCAATAGAGTTATGTTGAAGCTCTTACAAAAGAGGAAACAAAAAGGGAAGTGAAGAATACAAATGACATCTCAAACAAGGAAGGCTAGAAGGAATAGAGATATAAAAGATAATTATGATACAGATACACAAACAAGTTCTATTTTCATGGTTACTATTTTTATTGTAATGGATATGGTCACAAGAAAATAGAATGTCAGAAAAGAGCTAACAATTTCAAAAACAAGGAGAAGGAAACTCATGCAGAGTCAAGTAGAAGCTACAACTCTTTTGATCCTCTATCAAAATTTGATGAAGAGGCCATAATATGTTGCAAGTACAATAATTTTGGACACATAGCCTAACATTATAGAAGCATGTTCAAGTTATTCAAGAAGGATCAAAGTTTCAAGGATCCATTCATCAAGAAGAGAGGTCAAACAAATTCATGGTAGAAGAAACAACCTGAAGATTCTATTTTAGTCCAGATAGATTTTCATGTAATAAATGAAGAAAAATCATGGTTCTTTAATAGCAGATGTTCGAGGCACATGACAGGAGACAAGAGTATTTTCATAAATCTAAAGAAGATCAATGGTGGCATAATGAAATGTGAAGACAAAACCACTACTAGGATAGCTGGAAAAGGTACTTTGAGTTTGGATAATTGTATAACCAAGACTAAGAATGTATTGTATGTAGAAGGTATTAATCATAATCTATTGAGTGTAAGTCAAAGATGTGATCAGGGATACACATTAATGTTTTATGTAGAAATTTATGAGATTAAAATAAAATATTAAGATGAGTTGATTGTAGATGCTTAAAGGACAGACAATAATTTATATGTGTTATCATATATCTTCACAAAGGCATGATCAAAGGACACATTCAAGGATTTGCAAGAGGAGTTGGGAGTAATTTATTTTACGTCCTACTATTAGGGATCATCATCAGTTGAGGGGGAGCTAAGTGTTACCTCTAAAATAGGCCCTTTGCCATTGATGTCAAAGAGGGAGAAGTGCAAAAATAGGTACATGTACAAGTATAGTAATAGGTACAAGGAATAGGTACATGATGATATAATAAAGGGGAGTTACTGTATGTTTTTTTAATTTGGCAATATATGTAGGTTAGCATGTACAGTATAGGCTTCAAGATGTGGTAGTTTCAGTTTGGGGTTACCATCAATGATAAAGGGGGAGATTGTTGGAAATATTATCATTGATGTCAAAGGTCTAGCACTATTGGTGACAAAGGCTCCATAGAATTTAATGGTGTTTTTAATGTTCATATCTTGGCTAATGTGTCTTAATATTTATATAATATTAATGAATATATTTTTGGTTGCATAAAAGTCAAAAGAGGGCCCATGGATAAATCAAAGATTCATAGGGTAAAGACAAAAGAGGAATGGGACACATTTTCCCATAAAGAGTCATCTTGAGGAATTCCAAGAGTCACCAAGTGAAGACAAAAGAGGGTATGGAACATTTTTCCATGAAGAGTCACCTTAAGGCATTCAAAAGGTCACCAAAATAAAGACAAAAGAGGAAAGGATGCATTTGCTTATGAAGGGTCACTATGTGACTTTTTAAATACAAGGATTTGAAGGGTCATGCAAGTTTGGTGCCATTTTCCATGAGGATTGAAGGGTCATAAAGGGTGAATGCCAAATGTCATTTGGTAAGCTATAAATAAAGGTTTGGGAAGCCATTTGTAAAGTCTCAAAGAGAGTATGGTTTTTAATTGTCATATCTAGCTTAGAAGAGCAAAGGAGAGAAAAGAAAGAGATATTATAATGTGCTATCATTTGTTGAGAAAGCAACATTGAGAGATAGTTGTGTGGTATACACAATAGGGGTTAGTGCTCATGAGTAGTTGCTATGTTGGTGCTCAGCACAGGGGTTGGTGCTCCTACAAGTTGGTGCTTGTGAATTTTGTAGTTTGAGTTGGTGCTCATTCATATAATTGAGATTATTCTATGTGGTTTTTCCCACATTGGGTTTCCATGTTAAAATCTGGTGTCTCTCTTTTGTGTGGTGTTTATTGTTTCAATTTTATTGCATATCTTGAATGAATAATTAAGTGGAATTTGATTAGGTAAAAGTTTATATGATATATGATATACTGATTCACCTCCCCTCTCAATATATCTTGTGCTTAACAAACAATGAGTTCAGGATGCCCATTATAACCTCAGGTTGAATTAATAGAAAAATTAAGTTGCAAAACTCATAGAATAGAATGCTAGGCAAAGGTTTAAGAGTAGGAATCTTGAAGACACCATGGTTTTGGAATTATTTGAAATTCCAAGGGTTAGTGTCACCCTGAATCCTATAAATGGCTCCATTATGAGGGAATTTAATGTATTAGCAGGTAGAAGAAGCAATATCTCTCATAAAATGAGTTTACGACCTACCAAGAAAGATGTTATAAGAAAGGGGAAAGTTAAATATCATCACCTTCATGTAAACAGTGATAGGTGGGATGGTAATGGGAACCCACACACAACCTAGAGGAAGTATTTGCCTTCTATCATATCTTTGGTAGGTGCTACACATAGACTTGAGATTACATTTATAATATCCAAGAGTCTTAATGAAGTCAAGAGAGGCAATGTAGGTGCCATAAACCTCATCAATCAATGCATGCTTAACTTGGATATCACCTATTTAAACACTAAGGAATAAGAGAGGATCATCCACATGAAGCAAAATATCATTGGGAATCATATAAGCTATGGGAAATTTTAAGGAAAGAGAAGTGTCTATAGTTTCATAAATATTGATAGACATCTCTTCACATTTTTGTAATATGCTATCTTCAGATCCAGATAAAGATGACTTCTATCCTGCAAAGGGAGTACGAAGGACATTTATCTCAAATAATAGTTGCATAATATGGTTTCTATGATGGGGAGAAGTCCTCATAAGTTCAAGAAATATAATTTGGGATGGGATATTAGTGATTTACACAATGGGATCCCACTCATCATAACCCATAAGAAGGTTGTTATATATGGGTGCATAATTATTGAGGAGGTCCTCAGAAGGAGGAGCCAAAGTACATTGGAAATTTTATTGATAGGAAGAAGAATATTTAGAACAAGGTTGAAAATAATGTTGTGATGATGAAGTAGTTAATTCAAGTTGATTTTGAGAAATGGTAGAAGAATTTTTAGTATAAATTTGAGTATCATTAGTTTTAGAAGATGATAGAAGAGTGGTAGAAATATAAAAGGAAGTGTTATCCAAGGTAGAGCCGGTAATTGAATCATCAAAAGTAATAACGTCATCTTTCCCAAACTCATTTAAATTATTTGGAGAAGAATCCTAGATAACACAATATGCTCTAGATGAAGGAGGAGTGTAGATAGGTTTGGAATCGATAAAGGTAACCACCCTTTGCATATTGGTCATGTTAACCACATTCTCTTGAGAAGTGGGTTCAACAAGAATTTCTAAATTATTGGTGGAAGGGGTGGCTTTGTCTTGATTGTATTAAATAGCTTGATGATTAGGAAGAGGGTCTTTGTAGATAGCCAAATGAGCATTGGCTTGATTTAAGGCTTGAGTTTTATCATGTGATTTATAATCTTTAAAAGTAATTTCATAAGTTTATTAAAACTTTTAAATTATATAATCATGATCAAAATGAGGACCAAGAATAAAATCCATAGCTAAATTATGAAGTTGTCTACAAGTATCATGAGAATGAACCCAACTAGCATGAAACCAACAAAACTTGTTAGGATCATACCAGGATTTCATAGGATGGGTAGGGTTAAGATATCATGAAAGATTCCTAGGTAGACACTTAAGAAATTTAGATAATGATAAAGGTTTATGAACAATAACGTTGTTTGGTGATGATAAGTGAGGAATGGTATATTGTTGAGAAGGGGGAATTGGTTTTGAAGAAGGGGTAGGAATGATAGTTTGAACATTGTGAATGGTGTCATAAAAATCTATAACACCATCATTGGTAACATTGTGATTTTTTTTCTTAAGATACAAGGACCCATAGAAGGTTAGGATGGCTCTAATTGACACATAAGTCTTATCATTTAGCTTGGTCAATAGCCTCCTCTAAGGTACGTGGAGAGAGAGTGTAGACCCGATATTGAAGTTTAGGAAAAAGGGCATTGGTAAATATATGGAAAATATTATCATCATCCATGTTATGTTCACTTTTGTTTGACAAAATTTTCCACCTTTTAACAAAGGCTTGATCAGTTTCATTTTCAATTTATTTGTAATTTATGAAGTGGGCCAAAGTGTTTTCAGGAAGATCACTAGTTTGGAGTTCTTGGATTAAAGCATTCACTAAATCCTCCAAACAAGAAATGGAACGATTTCTAAGTTGGTTGTACCAATCCAGGGCATCATCTGTGAGAGTTTTGGCTAAGAGTTTAGTAGTGGCAAAGTTGTTTAATTTGACCCAATCCTTATAAATATTTCCAAATGGATGAAGGGTGGGATTAGTTGATCTATTATAAAAAATTGTAGGTGTGATATCTCCAATATCAATATTATCAATTTGAGTAGTGAGAGGTTCATTTTGGACATGATTAATGGTTTTTTTTACCAAAGGAGGTTGAGGAATGAAATTATATATATTGAAGAGGAGGAGGGGGAACATTCTAGTTATGTATGCCCCAAGCTATTGGTTGAGGATGAGGTTGAATATGAATAAGGTGGTTTTGTATTCTCATCATTTGATTTATGTTATGAGACTGAAAGGTTATCATTTTATTGAGTGTTTGTAACAATAGTTGATGTGTTTCATATACATTATTAGAAGCATTATATTTGGTATTAGTGGCTTGGGTACCACTATTGGTGTTGATAAAAGCTTGAGAGGAATTATGAGAATGTGAGGCACTAGTGGAAAAAATTGCTTATGTAGCAAAATATGGACTAGTGAATGGTTGAGAAGAAGAAGCACTAGTAACATGATTACCTTGGGTAGTAAATGATGCACTAGTGGAAGGATTAAAGATAGTGGATCTTATGAGAGGCCCACTAGATGTAAAACCTACCATGTTAGTGGATATACTAGGCATGGAGGTGGAAGAAGTTAGATAAGAATAGGTCATTGTATGATAAGGGGTCATAATCGAAGGAAAAGGTTGATAATCAAAGAAAGTGGTACCCCCATATCCAGTTGAGAATGTAAGAGTAGGCAAATGAGGTTATTCAACTCGATCACTAATCATAAGATTGTAAATGGTATAAGGATCCTTTCAAGGAAATTCAAAGATAAAGAAGAGAATTTATTGGGTATAATCTAATTCTATTTGGTCTTCTAATGAGAAGAGAAGATTGCATTACAAAGAGGTATTAGGAGGGGTCCCATAGTTCATTATGCAAGTGGAAATATGAACATTACTAACATCTAAGAGAGGAATCCTACTTTATCTATGAGAGACCCTATGAGGGTTGCTAAAATTCATCATGTATACTGAATGCAACTCAGTGTTGTCATCAGATAGAAATTCCATGATGAAGGGAAAGAAAGAGAAATGAGAAAGTAAAAAAATAGGAAAGGATAGAAACTATACAGGGTCAACCTATCACAAAAATAGGGAATACTAACTATACAGGGTCAATTGGGTTGATCTATTACAGTGAATATGGATTATAAAAAGAGGAGATAGGGTTTGAAAACTATACAAGGTTGATTAGGTTGATCTAGTATGGTGAACAAAGGCTAGAAAAGGTACAGGGTTGACTAGGTCAACCCAATATAGTAAAAAGGGAAATTTAGAAACTAATGATAGATTTGTGTACTAAAACAAGAAAAATTTTGCAAGTAATTTGAAAATAAATGACAAAAAGGAAATAAATAGTCAATTAGATCAAGGTTGGGCAATCTAATTGAAACACACAACATAAAACCTTGCACTAATGCTAGATCATGCAAGTTTTTTGCAATACATAATATAATCGAGCAAAGAACAAACAATCAACTTGGAAAGTAAATAACTAACTGATTGGTCAATTTAAATGTTAATTAGATTATTATGATATGATTTTAAATGTGATGGGAAGTTGGCTGTAAACAAGAAACTAGAATGGTAATCTAAGGATGGTTTCAGGTGGTTTGGGCTTAAAGGGACTATAGTGGCAATGATATAGGATTGGTATTTGGGCATACCCCATCAATTAACACACCACAATGATAAGGGTGTCAGGTTCTTAGCCATAATATACAATTAACCATGCTTTATACTTGACTAGAGTATCAAGTCAGCTTCCCCCTTGGTGTTGAAATCCAAGTAAGTTGGCCTTGGGTAGACAAATGTTAAAATGCTTGTTTAGATTTTGTGATTTGGCCATGTATGCATAAAATAGAAAATAGTGAACTAAATTATTAGTTGAAAAACCACCTAATTAATTTATGTGATTTATTCTAAGCATGCAAGCAATAAGAAAGGAAAGTGTGAACTAATTACAAGCATATAAGGCTAATTCTAACCTTAAAACTAGGTAAAATGTTGATATGTTCAACAATGTATGAAGCTATACTACAAAATTAAGGTCTAAAAATGAATAGGGTTGTTAGATTCGACCTATTTATCTAGATAGCACACAAAACACAAAACTAGGTCAACAAGATCAATCCAGTTGATTATGTAAGAGAAGTTTTGAAGACTACAAACTATGAAAGGAAAGACTATAAATAAAAATATATAGATATAGAAAGGATCCTTAGTGGATTAGAGATGTAGATAATAAGGATTTTTATTCAAGAACCTTGGTTTATGCTTGCAAATTCTGCTAATTGGGTCGACAGGGTCGATCAAGCTTTATAAAAACTTGTTATTGAGTGCCTAAAATGTATAAGGTCAACTAGGTCGACCTAGTATGCTAAACAGGATACCTAAAAATGTATAGGGTCGACTGGGTTGACCTAGTATTCTATATTAGATGTCTAAAAATCTAAAAGACTATACTAGGTTGATAGGATCGATCTAGTAACCTATACCTAAGATCTTGTGCATAGAAGTTAGATACTAGGTCGATAAAATTTATCTAGTATGGTAAATATATGATAAAAATAATGATTAAAGAATGAAATAAATGAATAAGATTAAAAAATTTTGCATGGGTTAGTTTACGTTGGGTTCACCATAATGTATGCAATCAGAAATGCATCATATCTATAAATCAATCCTAGATTAAAGATGATAGAGCATACCTATACTTCTGATTGGGGATACATTTGTTAAGCTAGGGCATGATCAATATGAGGATCTACTAGACCTATTCAGGGGATCACTTATCACAATACACCATGCTAGGAAGGGTTCTAAAGCCTACAATCTAACACAATCATGAAACAACCCTAAAATAGTCCTAGGTTTAATGTTCACTCTATTCTAATAAACAAGAAAGTAAATCTAATATAGTGCACACCAAATCTTGTGGCACAAAGTGGGGGTTAGAAACAAAATAAACTAAACTAAACATGCATAAAATACATATTCTCATGTCAATGTATATGTAATCTTAATTCATGTAAGAAATAAACATAACTACATTATCTATTTACTCTTATAAAGGAGAAATAAAGTTCCGAACACTTACCTTTGAAGACAAACCCACCGAGCTTCAATCTCTCCCTTGATTAAGGTGCTTCATAAGAGATTGTTGTGGTATGTAAGGATAACAAAGATAAATCAACTCTAGGCTACACAACCTATCTATGCATCTGAAAGACTTCTCCACAAGACAAGATATGTATCTCCAAAGAAAGTATGGAACCCTAAGATTTATTCCTCAAGTAGAATGGTCACAAAAGAGTCCTAGGTTTAATGTTCACTCTATTCTAATAAACAAGAAAGTAAATCTAATATAGTGCACACCAAATCTTATGGCACAAAGTGGGGGTTAGAAATAAAATAAATTAAACTAAAAATGCATAAAAGACATATTCTCACCTCAATGTATATGGAATCTTAATGCATGGAAGAAAGAAACACAACTACATTATCTATCTACTCTTACGAAAAAGAAATAAATTTAGGAATACTTAATTTTGAAGACACACCCACCAAGCCTCAATATCTCCCTTGAATAAGGTGGTTCGCACGATATTGTTGTGATATGTAAGGATAACAAAGGTAAATTAGCTCTAGGCTACACAACTTATCTATACATCCAAAAGACTTATCCATAAGACAAGATATGTATCTCTAAAGAAAGTATGGAACCCTAATATTTATTCCTCAAGTAGAATGGTCAATAATTAGATGTTCATTTACACTTATTCTTCTTTGCTTTTCTTATTACAAATGGTTGGAAATGGACTTGTATATATAGTTGGATTTTTCCCTAAATCATCTCAAAAACATCAGCTATACAGGGTCAACCCAGTCAACCCTATATGTTTTTGAGGATAATTCACTAGGTCTAAGCTAGGTCAGTTGAAAAGCTAACAAACTCAAAGAGTGAAAAATACCACTAAATTGTACAGGGTCGATCTAGTTGACCTAGTATAGCTGACTATTGAAAAGGTAATTAAGGTAAGAAAAGGATAATAAAGCATGGCAAAACACTAAAATGGTAAGCATGGTAAGAATAAGCTTAGGGTTATTTTTTTTAGGAGATGAGTGTGTAGATGGTAAGTATAAAAAGGGACAACAATCTTATGAAACACCAATGGTCTACCCACTCCTTAAATCCTTTTAGAAACATTGACTGTATAGGGTTGACCCAGTCGACCCTATACATTTTTAGGGAAAATTCACTAGGTCTAAACTAGGTTGGCTGAAAGGCTAACAAACTCAAAGAGTGAAAAATACCCCTAAACTATATAGGGTAGACCTAGTTGACCTAATACAACTAACTATCTAAAATAAAATTAAGGTAAGAAAAGGAGGATAAAGCATGGAAAAATATTGGAATCGGTAAGTCTAAGAAGAACAAACTTAGGGTTATTATTTTTAGGGGATGAGTGTGTATATGGCAAGTGGAAAAAGGGATAATAATCTTAAGAAGCACCAATGGTTTTCCCACCCCTTTCTTGATACACCCTTTAAGGCATGCACTCAGAAAGATTGAGATTCAATGAGTTTTTATAAAATACAAAGTGTTAGTAATCAATAAAAGTTAAAAATATTATGTGTATATAGTTAGTATGTTATGTATAGTCAAATATAGAGGCACTTGGAGGAATATAAAAGGATTGAAATAGGGGAAATGGGAGGCACAAATTGAGTGGTTTGTTATGAAGAAAGGAAACTAGGAGGTGTTCCACTAGGCTACTAAAGAATGGTGAGAGTAAGGGAAGGAATATTCAAAAGTGCAAGTTTTTGGTACCATCTTTGACTAGTCTTTGGGATAATTTTGATGCCAAACTTTATCACCTACACTACTTGAGGTCAATTTTCTTGGGGTTGAACTATTTAGGCCTAAACTATCTAATGATGAGTTATATGGGCCATGATAGGTAGTGGAGCTAGACTAGGGTTTAGGGAAGTGAAGCTTATGGAGAAGAAGGTCAAGGAGGAGATGGAGCTAGGAGCCCTTGTAAAATTATCCTTGAGATTTGGGAAGTAGTTTTTTGGACATTTGATTTAGATTGAGTTGATGTGGATGAGGAAAGGCTAGCTTTGGTGGATAGCCCAGGCTGAGCTTTCTTTCATTTTTTATTATTCTTAGCCTTGATATAGGTGAACACCTCCTAGTCATCCATAAGGTTGATATATATCTCATCATCTTCATGGGGTTGGTGGCCATAGTTTATTTTAATTCAAGGCTAATACCTCACCATATGGTACCTAATGTAATTGTGTGGGTCTTAGTATCTATTTTTGGACCTACCTAGGGCATAAGAATCTCTTCCTCAAACCATGTTCTACTAAGTGGGAGGCTTTTATAAACATGGTGTTTGATTATGATTGGAAAGGTTTGGAAATCCTTCTTTTGGTGGCTAATATAGTGACCAAAGACACCTTAAACTATTTTATAGATGATCTCCTACTCCACTAGCTAATTTAGGACTTAATAGGGCATGTTGAGGTGAGCCTTAAGGTTTTTGACCACTCTAATGATAGTTTCATCCCTACAGTACTAGTAGTCATGAATGGGGGTGAGATATTCACTTCTCTCCTTAGAAAACTAAGGCATGGATGCCTTGTTGATGGCCATATAGACCATTGGGTAGAATGACTCACAAATATTATAGATATGGTTTTGGTAATGGTGGCCATATAGTTTATAAAAAACTACATGGACCATTATGCCTTAGAGAACCCATGCTAGAAAGGTATAAGGATTGAAATTGAACATTTCACATACTGCATCCACCAAGTAGCTCATCATATAAAATTTACATCCTCCTTGGGCATGTCCTACTACCTTAATCAGGTTGAAATTGATCACCCCTAAGGTCCAAGACCTAATTGACTTTGGGGATTATGTGCAACAAGGGAACCCATAAAATATTAATGTGCACATAGTTATTTTCCCTAAAAAATTGGTCTAGTAGTATCATCCTAATGCGAACCCCTTTCTTGAAGGTACAAATGGTGTAGGAGTCCATGTCTATCTTATTGACCCATTTAGCATCTGGGTTCTCTACCTAGTCCTTAAAGACATCACATATCTATAAAGTGTTGGTTCGTATGCTCACCATGTTTGAATCATAAGTGATCATATACATTGAGAGGTTTTATTAAGATTTGAATGCACTCCCCAAAATATTCATGATCATATGTTGGGAACCCATATAACACACTAGGTCATGAACACCATCTCACACCCATTTAGTAGTGAGTAGCAATTTACCAAATAAATATACATAAGGGAAAACCTATGACTTGGCCACATCTCTATGCAACCTACACTTATCATATGCCTAGAGGGCATCTTAAAATTTGGCCTCATATTATTCATCATTAGAAGAGTACTTGGGCACCAAGTCAATTTCCTTGAACATCTTATTATAATTATTGAAGCACATCATGCCTTCTGGGAACATGGTGTCCAATTTGGGGGTAGAGGATGAAGTGGCCATTATGGAAAGGGTTGGATTTCTTATGATATTGATGTCTGAGTGAGGGAGGCATGGATGGTGCAATAATGATAAAAAAATGAGAAGGTAGAATCTAGGAAATTTGGAGTAATAACAGTAAATTAATTTATCCTAGGGCACTTATAGGGACCCACACATATTTCCTATATTGATGTAATTTGGTGGCTCGCTCAATGTGAATTCAAATGTGAGTTGATAGTTATATTTTATCATTTATTTCCCAATATAAACTTAACTCTAAGATTTAAAATATGCACTACCTACTAGATTTGGTAATTATGATGTGACATTTTAATTTATCCAATTAGGGCCTACTTTCCCATTTAGTTATTGATAGGAGTGTGATAGGCACATAATTATTTCATCCTTAGGGCATCCTAGAAAAATTTTCCTTGTATCACATTTCCATCAATAATTGATCCTGATTGTAATGGCTACCACCTAGGTGTAACCCAATATTTCACCTTCACACATTCAGGGGGAGCAGTTTCTGGATCGTGGAGGAGTGAAGTGACACATGGTGTCTTTTTATTAGCATTTGAGATATTAAATTACCTCACTCTAACTACTTAGGGTTTTTTGGTCCTCCTTACTAATCTATACATAAATTACACATGGCATGGTTTGGGAGGTCAGAGTCTCCCAAGTTATAACATTTATGTCAGATCTAGGAGATTAACAATTCTAACAATGGGCCATGTGGTATAATTTCATTTGGTTGGGCTCTCCCAAGATCTAACATCTATGTTAGGTCTGGGAGAGTTACATAGTTGACATTAGGTGACCCTATTGGTTGAGTTATGGCACCTATGATCACCAGGTCCATGTGACCCTTTCTCACTTGGTCAGGCTCTCCTGAGATTTGGAATCTCTATCAAGTCTAGGAGATTGACAGCTCTGAAAACAAGCCACATGGTGCTACTTCATTTTTTAGGCTCTCCCAAGAACTAACATTTTTTTTAGGTCTAAGAGACTAATAGCTCTGATAATAGGAACCATGTGAAACTTTTTTATTTGGTTTCTCACTCTACAAAAATCTACAAAAAAGACTAAGTAAAAATGGAAGCCACGTAATCAAATATGACTCTGACCTACCCATGAAATGAGATTTATAAGGAACCACGTAGGACTCTGGGACATTGTGTCTCTAGGAGACTATGACTTCAAGAACTTAAAAACAAGTATAAATATGTAGATTATAAAGTTATCATAATAAAAATATTCTATGTGTGAAATTGCATTGTTCTTCTTAGGATGCAACAAATAATTGATTGTGCTTAAACTTAGAATCTATAAGGGGATTTTATTTGGACCAATTTCCATTATCAAAATGTTAGACACATGAAAAAACTAGGGTGAAATATAAATTTTATGACTCGTATATAATGGCATTGATCAGGTAGAGATCAAAACTATGGGAACCTTAAATTTGAGAAACTATAAATAGGGGTCCTCCACTTCTCAAAAAAAGGGGGTGTGTTTTCCACAATAGTTTTATATCTCTATTTTGGAGATGTGAGGCCATTTTTGAATGTTTTAATTTTTATGATTTTTTGAACTTTTCAATGTTTTTGGGATTTTTGGAAATAAGATATACATGAATATTTTGCAAGTAGGATATATATGAAAGTAAAAACAAATATACAAGGAACCATATATCAAAGGAAAAAAAGCCTTAGGTATGGGCTCAAACAATAACTAAACTAACTAAAGCAGTAGCATGCCACCAAAGAAACATGAAGATAAAAACTACCACTCAATAACAAATTATGAGGTAATATAAGTGAGATGGAATGGGGATAAATATCATCAAAGAGCTAAAATAAGCCATGTGAAGAACTTCCAAACAGAGAATCCATGTTGAATCATTTTGATGTTTTGAAATTCTTCCTACAAGGTTATGTTGATGATGACCAAATTTGAATTACTTATTGAACTACCTTTTGAATCTGTCTATAGTACTTATAGGTTGTAAACAAGATCAAAACAATAATAGGATATGGGAGAAAGGTAAGGCTTAACTCAATAATGGAAAATTAAAGGAAGGGGAAAGGAAACATGAAGGGGATTACCCAATTAGGGGATCTCATAGATAATTTTCAATAAATTCAAGCATAAAAATGCTTGAGATGCAAAGTGTTCATGGGCTTATCTAGCTCATACCCTTCTAGTGTAGCTAACCTGTATACCCTCAAACCATAATCTATAGTGAAAATGAATGGACCCCACAAATTTTTCTTAAATTTACCTCTCTTCTCATAATTTACATTGATGTTTTTATAATTCTCTTTCAAGATAGTATCACCCACTTCAAATTCTCTAGGAATGATGTGCTTGTTATAAATATGATGTAGTCGATTCTAATATGTTTTGATATCAATCAATGCAACTAGTCATTTATCATCCATGAGATCTAACTCTTGTAGCCTAGATACTCTATAGTTTTTTCAACAATGATACCATGAAATAAAATACAAAGAGATGGAAAATTTATCTCAATAGGAAGGATAGCCTTAGAGCCAAAAACTAGGGAGTAGGGTGTTGCACTTGTAGGCATGCAGATATTGGTATGGTAAGCCCATAAGGTAGGGAATAATTACAAATTCCAATCATGACCAAAATTTTTGACAATATTATTAATAATTTTGATAATAATCTTATTAAATGCCTCATCTTGTCCATTACCTTGAGGGTAATATGGCATTGAGCAATTATGTTTAATATGGAACTATGTATAGAGGATTTTCACATCCTTATTATTGAATTACTTGCCATTTTAAGATATAATGAAAGAAGGAATGTCATAGTGATAGATAAGGTGGTTTAGAAAAAAATTGGAAACCTATTTGTCAGTGATGTAAGTGAGTGGGATGGCCTTGATCAACTTAGTGAAATACTCAGTAATAGTTAAGATAAGTTTGTGACCATCAAAATAAGTGGGGTTTATCATGCTTATGATATCGAGTCCCCATGTAGAAAACAACCAAGGAAAAGTGATAAGGATCATGAATTAAATCACTATGATTTTGGTAATAAAGGCACTTATTAACATGAACACAACATCTGATTCCATTGTGGGCCAATAGTATTATATGCTAAGGAGTTTCTTAGTAAATATCATTCTGCTTGTATGGGCCCCACAAATACCTTTGTGCACATTTAATTTCTAATTTAGATTCACCTAACTTTAAAATTTGAACTAGTGTCCTATTATAACCTATACAATAGAGTATACCACTAAGTAAAGTGTAGTGGGATGTAGTATAATTAGAGGAATTTTGTTGGTTACGTGATAGGTCGATGACAAGACTATGGTTATGGAGGTAGGTATATACATTTTAGTATCATGGGGAACTAGGACTAACAATATCACATACCATTTTAGTGTTAGGATGAATTTAAACTAGCATGAGAAGATTTTAAATAAGAAATTGGTATTCAAGGATATTGGAAGATATTTTTATTAGTGACCCAATGTTCATCATGGCATTATATGATACATTACTAGCTCTTGGTATTTGATCAAACTGGATATGTTTAAAGTTTTGATTGAGGATATCAACCATGAATTTGTAGGGCACGTGTTCTTTTAATACTATTATGTAACCTAGTTAATGGTCAATTATGAATCTCCATAAACAACCAATTATTGAATGTTCCATTGTATTATGAGGCAGAGCCCTACAATAAGTTCCTCATATTAGATAATATTATTAATGCATGGAAAATTAACTTGAAATGCCTTAGGAATGAGATAACCTTGGGGTATAATGAATAAAATAATTTATCTTGACCCATGAGTTGTGAAGGAACCCTCAAATTATAGCTTTTATTGATGTGACTCCTCAAGAGTGAAGATAGATTCATCTGGGAAATGAATATTCAAAGGATGCGTATCTAAAAAAATGTGCTTTAGTAAATTGGTCTATAAGTACTTTTACTTTGATGTCCTTCTAATTAGTTTATTCAATGTCAGGCTATATGAGGATCATAATCCACTTGGGTATATGACCTATCAATTCTACTTTAGAAATAATATATTTGAGAGGATCAAAATTTGAAATTATGAGATTATTGTTGATCAACATATAGTAATGCATATTCTATGATGTAAAGACTAATGCTAAAATGCCTTTTCAAAAGTTGTATAATTATTCTCATAAGTGACCAGTGTTCTATTCAGATAAAATATTGAGAATTCTTTTTCTTGATCATATTATTGGGCCAAAAGTGCTCTAAAGGCATGCTCAGTTGCTAAGATATAGAGTAACAAAGGATTTCTTGTCATTGGTAGGACCAAAACTAGTGGGTTTTATAAATAGGTTTTTAATTACTCAAATGACTCTTGAAAATTGACATTGCATTTAAAGGTGGTGCCCTTCTTAAAGGGATGAGTAGAAGGATTGTATCAATCAATAAGTTGTGAAATGAAGTGACAAATATAATGGATTTTGCCCTACAAACTATGGAGCTATTTTAGATTAGAAGGATGCGACATTTATGTGATGGTCTTCATCTTGGCTAGATCAACTTAAATTCATTAGTGAGAAAAAAAATAATCCTAATAATTTTCATGATGTGATGCCAAAGACACATTTGTTTGGGTTAATGTGCACCTTATATTCAATAAGTCTCTCAAATATTCTCTGTAAAACTTTGGATATGTTTCCCATGTTCTTAACTTTCCTTGAATGTCATCAACATAGTCTTCAAAAATATTTTGCATCATGTCATGGAAAATGATATTCATTACAAGATAATATATAGTGTCTACATTATTCAATCCAAATGACATCACTTGATAACATAATGTGACCCATGGAGTGGTGTACACTTTTTATGTTGGGCCTCTAGCACAATTTTGATCTATTATATCCTAAAATTCTATCTATAAGGGATAACATTTCATATCATATGGTTGAATCCAAAATCATATCTATCCTTAGGTCATGATTTCTTAATATCCTTGAATTCTATGTAGATATGATTGCCTTCTAGTTTTTTACTAACTAGAATAATGTTAGATATCCATTATGAGTAATTAATTGGACAAATAAACCCAACCCCAAAAATGTTTTCCAATTATTTTTTGACTAGAATAGCAATGCAAAAATGCATATTTTATAATTTATGTTTAATGGGTTTATTATTCAAGTATAAAACAATATGGTGCATGACTAGAGAAGGATCTAACCCAGACATATCAACATACATCCATGAAAATATGTTAATAAATTGTTATAGAATAAGAATGAGGAATTTGGGTTCCTTTAAAGTGAGGGATGCACTAAGCTTAATCATTTTAGGTTCATTTGTTATGCCAATGTTGACCTCAGTGATGTCTTCCACTAATAGTTTAAAATCATCTTCTAAGAAAGTAGGCACCAAGTAAAATAGATCATATTCATCTAATTGTGGGCCATGCATCCTACCCATTTAAGAAGATTCTGAATTACCCATGTCAGATAGTGATCACTTAATAAATGTTTATGGAAAATATTGAACCAATTGAGAAAACACCCATTGTTTGTATACACCAATATTTAATCCCAAGTTAAGGTGTGAACTTGTAGGACTTTGAGCTTTCTAAAGAGGAATGTGAAATTACTAATCCATTAGTGCCTAAAATAATTTTCCCCAAGGGAATCATATTTTTATTTACTTTTTCCTTGGTCTAAATTAACCTCAGAGAGGTTTTTACTAATCGACATGTGGATCAATAATCCATGTTTTCATTTTGGATCAATTCATTTATTCTTTGGGCTCACTCAGTAGATACACAATTCCTTGGCACCTTCTAGTAGATCCCTTTCTTCTTTGAGCCCCCTTTCTTAAAAAATTTCCTAAGTTATAGCCTTTGTCCACTTTCAACATGTGGTATCATGATGATTATCCAAATTGAGGAGACTTTATTTTCACTCGGGTGGAGTGCAAGCTCAACATGTGGTACCCCTATGCTTACCAAAGACTTTTTATTTTGGGTTAGGCCTCTAAGCAGTACCATTGGCTAATGAGAGGAAGGATGAGCCCCACTAAGTGGTTAATGAGAATATCAATGTAGTTTATGATGCATGGCACCCTAACACTCATTTTGGGTAGGGGAATGCCTGATTCTCTCTAGAAGAGCATTTATTCAACATGTGGCACCCTATTCTCAACCTCACCAAGGAAGGCCCCAACCTCTTTAGAGAAGTTCCAATTTGATGCATGTCACTTCCATTCTTGCCCATGAATAGTGTTGGTATACTAAAATTTAAAGGAGTGTCATTGGACAATGGTGTGGGTCTCCCCTTTTGAGCAAAGATTTTGAAACACTTTAGGCTTAACCTAAGGTGTAATCTATTGATTTTTTAGAGGACCAAGGTCATTGAATACAACATAAACATGATGGCTCTAAGATTACACATGTGATACTTCCTCAATTCTCCTAGGCATAATAGCCTTAATAGAATAATACAATTGCACCATATCTAGGATCTTGAGGCTAATTGCACTCATGATCTTGATACCTCCTTTCATTTACAATGACACCATCATGGGTGCAAGTGAGGGAATCTCTAGGTGTCACTTCCCTTAGGAATTCACCTTGCCTATTTATTAAGAGATTATTTATTTTGTAAAGGGATAGTCATTATTTTTGCTAGTTTATGAGTAGTCATTATAATAGACTAGGATAACAACAATTAGGTTTTCTATTTTGTAAACTTAATAGGTAAATCTCATGGATGTGTTTTGGATGCTTTTTATATGTCCTTTATGGCCTTATATATTTTTTTCCCCATCTATAATGAGGAAAATGTGATGTTTTGTATTAATTTGAGTGAAAAATTATTTTTGTTTGCTATTTTTATTATTTTGCTTCTATAGTGTAGATCTTTGCTTGCGTTATAGATCCTAATTCATGTTTCAGGCTCCTTTATGGTCTATAGTGTTAAGGATTTATGTTAATCTGTAAAAGTGTGGGTAAATGTTTCAAATATCTTAGCGTATCATCTCCATTTAGATTTATTTCCTTATGTTATCTATTTCCCTTCCTCCTATCCCTTTTACCCCAAATTTGAACGAAGAGTCAGCTTCTAAAATCTTGGAAGTTGCTTTATAAACCACATTCAATCCCATATCTATAAATCTTCTCATAGAGGTTTTTTAATCTAAAGTGAGAGTTTTAGGCATCAAAATTTTTCTTTTTTAGCATACTCGGCGAGACCTTATCTACTAGTTTGATCAACTAAAAGCTTAAGTTTATGAGCCATAGGCCCATAACAAGATCACAAACTAAAAATAATCTAAATCTATTAACTCTACCTTTGGGATCTCCTTCTCACCAAAGAGCTTCAGGGTATTTTGCTTCACAACAACAACAAAAATAGTAAATGACACATCTAGGCCCACCAAGGAGCTTTATGTGGTAGGATAATGACAACCTGCTTATCCCTCCAATACCCTTGACCATATGGGATCCAATCCCTGCTAATGCTTTGAAGGCACTTCCCAAGTTTTTAGGAAAATAATTCAAGATGGTGACTGAACACCCCTAAGATGTGGCTAATATGTGTATCGTACACTATGTCAACATATAGATTGTAGCCCTAAGGCTACTAGTAGCCTCCTTCAAAGTGAGGGATCTTGACTGGTACTGATCTTTTTCAACTAATTCAATCAAGACCTACATGACTTGGGAAACAAGTTCTTTGAGCATTTTAATGAGAAGGTGGACCGACCATCCCTCTTATAATAGTTAATAACCCTCAAGAGGGCCCCATAAGAGGCTATGGTTGATTTTAATACCAAGTTTGAAAATACCTAGAAAAGGATCCCATTGATGGCTCAACCACCTAAAAGCATGGTGATTGTGTTCTATCTCAAGGCCCTCAAGTTAGATAATATGATCATGATCTAATCACTTAGAGGCTAGAGATTTCTAGATACATAGGACATCACAGTAAGGGCTGAGAATAACCTGATAGTTACAAGAAGACTCTCTCCTCAACCATCGATGTTGATGTTTCTTGATATATCTATGCCTTCATAAGAAGATATCCTAAGCACCTCAGGGACCCTACCCCCTTCCATGTATGTGTACCTAGCCACTCAGGTGAGCACATATATTGCATCTTCATTGGTAGCTAAAATAAATTATATGAAGAGTATTTTGAAGAACTTATTCAATGAGATAATTAATCTCAAGAGGCAACATGTTGTGCCTCTAAAACCTTATTATAACAAATACCAAGAGAAAAGACCACCTTACTAGTAGAACCAATACCAAGAAAGGAAAATATCAAACCACCAAGTGTCAAACCATCAAATTCAGCTCGCAAATCAGATGGTTGTGGTCCTAGACCCTTTACACATAGTATCACCAAGTATAAACAAAGAACTAGTGGCTGGCCAAAATAAATTGGTAGATGATTCCAACTCATGGTAATTCCCCTAAAATGAACCCTATGGACCCTAAAATTATCCAAGGGGTAACTTAAAATAGAAGGTTGCTGAGTAGAGGTGATAAGGGAATGTACCAGACTCATCCTATATATACCAATCTCTGGGAGTCAAAGACATCAATATAATGACACAAATTCAAGGTATGCCCCTAGAGAAAGAGGAATAAATAGCCTTAGATCATGCATTTTTATCCTAGATGGAAGGTGAGGATGCGGTCTTTGCTAATGAAGTGCTAGTGTATAGATATCTATAGGTTTAATCAGAATATTATACATGCTTTAAGAAAAGATTGGTCAAAATCCTTGAGGCTTCTGTAAGGCCCAAAGTAAACTTTGAAAAGACTACAACACCACAACCTCCACCATGGTCTATCTAAAGTAAGGTAAGGTGACATATGGGAAGGAAAAAGACTTTGAGTTCCCACCTCCAAAGTCATATAACATGGTTGAGTAGCTAAAGAAGGTATCGGCTAACATCTCCCTTTAGGATGTCCTATCTATCCTTTAAAAGAAGACTCTACTATAGGAGGCCTTAGAGGAGAAGTAGAATCTCACACAAATAAATCCAATTATAGAGCATGTAAAGGAAAAAGGGAAAGAAGCCAATGTGGTCATGTATCCTTGAGTACCCTCTGCATTCATTTGTTAGGAATAAATATAGAAATCAATGTGGAATAATTTCATAGAATATCAATAATAGATATAAATAGATATGCATAAAGAATAGAAATAAACATGCACAATAAAATGACCAGATTTAATGTAGTTCACCCAATATGGGCTACATCCAACAAGAAACACTTTCTCATATTTTATTATAAGCCATCAAAGTACAATCAATCTCAGATCTATCTTCACAATTATAATGCAAAAATATAGTTTGGAGCTATGCTAAAAAAACCCTCATAAATTCATAATTTAATTCACACACACTATTATTCCTTCTCAAAACCCTAGTTGTCATGATGTATTACCTATGAAAAATCCATCAATAAATAATACATCAACAAATTAGTATTATAAAACTATGGGTACCAAAACTATGGGTAGAATTAACCCAAAAATGTTTCTTATTAAAAGGGGTCCAATTTGTTTTGGGGGGCTACTGCCCCTGAACTCCCATTTATAGGGGATGCCACCCCCAAACCCCCGTTTGGTGGTTGCCTACCCCAAACCCTCATTTTTTGAGGGCTACCACCCCCAAACCCTTGCTCAAGTCTTGGCCTGGCCCTAAACCCTGGTGAGAATACATATAGAGTGTACAATATATTTAGAATGTATAGTATTTGAAAATACATTTTAATTTAGAAATAGGCTCTACAACACAACATCATCAAGACCAAATAAGGAGTTAGTAAAATAAAACTCACCCCATTCTACTTGACTTTGATTGTGGGTAAAAGGTTGATACATAATTCCATGATCAACTCAAGTGTGAGCACCAAAGTGATGCCTAAATATATTGCTAAGGCACTACAACTAAAATATGAACCCTTAAATAAAGGGGTGATGCAGCTAGATAGGAAGAAAGTTTAGACCCTAAGGATCATCTAGTCCCTTCCCCTCACATTGTACTCATGTCCAAACATCACTATGCCACAAGACATTGTAGTGATAGACATCTTGCCCATTTTCGGGCTATGGTTGTTAAGAGATTTCACCACCAAGATTGGTAGATATCTATCATTAGATTGGTCTCACTTGATTTTGAGGACCAAATATGGGTTAAATTTGAAGGTGCTATATGAACCTCTTCACCTAGAACATATAGAAAATAAAGTAATGGTGAACTTCGAAGTGAGCACACCTCCTTCTCAAAGATGAAGATGCACTACATTGAAATTATCAAAGAAGAAATGGTAGATGCCAACAAAATCCCTAAAGAGGAGACTATGATTAATGAATTTAGTGAAAGTGACCCATTTACAAGCTTTGATGTGATGGGCTTTAGAACCTATGTTATTCATGATGAATAATAGGTTATCCCTAAGGTCATGAAAAAGTAGGGAGATCAAAATGAAAAGCATAGGGATGAGTTTGCCTTTTGGACACTACATTTTGATGGTGTGAAATGCAAGATCAACTATAGGGCTAGTATCTGACTAACATCCCCCTCCAAAAAAGAGACCCTCTAGGCCTTTCAATTTTAGTTTGCTTGTATAAATAATGAGGCCGAATATGAGGCCCTATTCTATGGCCTTGATATCATCGAGCAAATGGGCATCAAGCAACTAAGGGTATTTGGTGAATCTAAATTAGTAATAAGATATGTAAGAGGGGTAGCAACCACAAAGAATGTACAATGAGATCTTACCACCACCACATATGGGACCTAATTGAATCTTTTAAGGCCTTCAATATTTAGATCATCCCAAGAAACATGAATGCAGAGGCCAACAGGATGGAAATAGTGGACTCCTAATTTGACCTAGTAATGGACTCATTCATAAATGAGCAAGCAATGTGGGTAATCATTAGACCTGTTATCCTAGATAATGACCAAAACTATCAAGTGTTTGAAAAATATGCTCAAATTACAATTATCCTCCAATAATCTTGTGATTTTGTAGAACAACTTTAGCCAAAAATTAAGGAAGCCTATAGAGACCAAATTATACAATTGAAAACCAACAAGCTCTCAAAAGGTCTCATCACCTTAGAAAATATCTTTGATTCTAATGATGTAAAGATGAACAAATACAAGTTTTTTATGGATAAAAATTATTAGTAAGAGCTCAACATTAGGGGTGGAAAAAAGCTAAAGGTTGGAAGGGAGGTTCCTTAGAGAGACAAGGAGTGATTAGTGTTCTTTTGTGATAAATATGAAGGTGTTGTCACATGGACTTATGATGAACTAAAGGGGTATGATTGAGAACTAATTTAGTAAAACATAGATTTGATGGAAGGAGCCAAGCCAGTTAGGCAAAAATAAAGTCTAGTGAACTCAAAGATCGAGTCCATAATGGCCTAGGAGATAAGGAAGCTAATGGACTCAAAGATCATATACCTGATCAAGTATTCAACTTGGGTATCCAACCTGGTCCTTGTGTGAAAGAAGAGTAGATAAATGTGATTATGTGTGGATTTTTAAGATATAAATAAGGTGTCCTTAAAATACCATTACCCTTTCCCCTCTATGGAGAAAATCCTCCAAATAGTAGTAGGAATGGAGATGTTTTCATTTTTGGATGGTTTCTCTGGGTATAACCAAGTGGGTGAAAGAAGATGATCAACATAAAACTACTTTCACCATAAAGTGGGGAACCTTCACATATGCAAAAATGCCTTTTGGCCTTTCTAATGTCAGGGAAAAATTTCAATTAGATATGGATGTGGCCTTCAAAGGGATAATTAATGAGATTATCCTCATCTACCTAGATGATCTCATTATATTTTATAAGAGGAAAGAAGACCAATTCGACCATTTGGAAAAGGTCTTCCAAAGGTGCCAAGAGTTGAAGGTGTCCTTAAACCCCAAAAAGTGTGTCTTTGATGTTCCCTAGGGTAAATTTCTCAGATACATAGTATCCAAAGATGAGATTTCCATTGATATAGAAAGGATAAGGGCCATTAGAGACATGTCTTTGTTAGTGAATAAGAAAGGGGTCTAATATTTATTTGAAAATATAAATTTCATCAATAGATTCATATCAAACTTTACTGGATGGTTAGGCCAATCACCCTAATGCTAAAGAAGGAATATGTTTTCAAATGGACACTCGAAGGAAGAGTAGCATTTGAAGAAATAAAAAGCACAATATCTACCACACCCATACTTTTTAACCCTAACTTTCCCAAATACTTCATCATATACACCTATGGGAGTGAGCATAGCCTCATGGCTATGCTAACTCAAAAGGAAGAGGATGGAAGAGAAGAACATCTAATCACTTTCTACTCTAGAATGTTGCACAAGTTTAAAACAAAATACAAATTTGTAAAGAGACAAGCCTTCACCATTGTTAAAATCCTTAAGAAGTTTAGGCACCTAGTGATAGGTATAAAAATCATGTTGTACATAACACACTCAAGTATCCACAAATATATCATGGAAGGAGAGATTACAGAAAAGAGGGCCAATTAGATCACCAAGATCCTAGAATATGATGTAGAAGTTAGGATGACAAAGGTAATCAGAGGGAGAGGGATCTATGAGTACCTAGCTCAGTGCACATACATCCCAACATAGAATCAAAATACACACAAAGCAACCTTAGTGAACCAATTTAAAGTGGATGGGTCTTGGGTGATCGATAGAGTCTGCTTCATATAGAATGGTAGGTATCCCAATGATTTCCCCACACATAAAAGGCATTTTTGTAGGCTGTAAAGGTCTAAATACATTCTACTCCAAGGGGTCCTATCCAAAAGTAACTTTGATAGAGATCTCCTTTGATGTGTTGATAAGCCCCAAGTAGATAAAATTCTCCAGGATATGCACTTCACTCCCCTAGTGGTCACTTCTCAGCCAAAACTACCATGATGAAAGTCATGTACATAAGATATTACTGGTTGACCATGTTTATAAACTACTACCTTTAGAGAGGATTACATAAAATGATTAGTCAAACATTAGTCCAATAAATCAAAGGAAAAATGCATTAGAGTAAACCCAATTAAGCCTATCTATTCATGCAGGAATTACAAAAGATAACAAGAGACAATTGAAAGAAAGTAACATCATACTACCTTCTCAAGTGGATTCACCATACAAATGTGGCTCAAAATCATGCTCTCCCTTTATCAAGAGCTCTTGTCTTCAATAACAATGGTGGCCAACTCTTCCAATGTCTCAAGAACTCCTTGTAAAACCTAGGCTCGTGATTTGGAATCACTAAACTAGCATATCAATGAAGCTTGAAAATTAAATCAATGGTCAAATGCAAAGGATTGTGAAGACAATTTAGCATTATAACTTTGCACAAATCAAGCTTAAAAATGATGTTCATGGCCTCTCTATTCATATATTTTGGAAAGGTTTTAAGATCAACCATGACTGTCCATCTCAAGATTGAGATGTGTGGCCATGGATAAATCCAAATATGAAATTCAATTTGAAAATATCCCCATTAATATTTGGGATATAGGGGCAATGAATAAGCATGGAGGATCTTAATGAGGCATGGGAGGCATAAATCCTAATATTTATGGCACTTATGGCTTGTGGATACCACCCCATAGGATGATGTCATTTGATGATGTAGTTAATGACAATCAATTTCCAATAAATATTTATTCAACAAGTTCCATGGAAAATTAACTTAAGGCCTTAATTTGGTTTAATTATCTCTTAATCATGATTAATAACTTTGATGAAAACCTTGGCTCTGTGTACAAATTACTCAAATTGGTTAGAATGTCTTGTTATTGGCCTAAAATTTGACTGGATTAGAATTGGAAGTTGATGTTAGATGTTAGATGTATTGGATCTATTATTCCATTTAGGATGTTGTCAACACTAAATAACAAGGGCATATGTCTTGTGTAAGAGATTTGATAGAAAAGAGCAATCCAAGGCACCCAGGTGCAAAATTGGCATTTTGAATTGAAATGATTTGATTAAAGTTAGCTATCCCATAAAATGCATTACCCCATTTAAGGATACTTTGACCTAAATTATCACTTATAAACGACAAGTTTGAACCATTTAGGGTGTTTCAATGATTTTGATAGAAAATGTGCATTTGAGTGAAATTCAAGTAAGATTAATAATTTTAACACAAATGGTGTTAATAATTGGATATCTACACCACCAAGTAATAAATAAGTGTCAAAAATGCCAATTTTTCATATGAAAGAGAAAAAATTCAGCCATGCTTCTCAACCTGATTGTGACTGATGAGCCCTTTGCACAATGGGGCTTAGAATTTATCAAGATGATGAACCTAGTTTATAGTGTAGCCCATAAATGGATATTAACAACCATTGACTACTTCACCTGATGGATCAAATCTATCTCACTAAGGTAAGTGACTAAGAATGTGATCATTTACTTCTTAGAATAGCTCATCACTAGATTTAACTTGCCTAAAATAGTCATCTCTGATAACATGAAGGCCTTCCTCAAATCTAAGATCTCTAAATTTGTGCTTTAGAATGGCATATTCCTAAAGAATTCATCCAATTATTACCCACAAGGGAGTGGGTTGGTGGAATCCACAAACAAAAATTTGATCAAGCTGATCAAGAGAATTAGTGATGACAAGTAGAGGGAGTGGTACTTTCACATAAGGATGATACTATGAGCCAATTACATCACCCAAAAAAAAATCTTGAAGACTTCTTAATATGAACTTGTATATGGGAAGGAAGTGATTATGCCAATATCATCAGATATCTTGGTGTGACAACTCTTAAAGGCTTTCAAAATTAAATAAAATGGAGCAATAAAAGTTTAGCTTGCTGAACTACTCAAACTCCAAGAAATAAGGGAATAGGTAGATGATGCAAAGATTATCCATCAAAAATTGGTAAAATGATGGGTCCACAAGAAGTCATCAAACCCCAAATTTAAACCAAGAGACTTAGTTATCAAATATGACCAATGAGTCATGAAGCCATGATGGCATGTGAATTTGTATTCTCTTTGGAGAGGGCCATTTCACATTATCAATGATAGACAGGGAAATGATTTTGAATTAGAAGACCAAGAGGGAAATGTATTGGAGATCCCCATCAATGGGATCAACTTAAAGCATTTAAACTAACATGCCCATCTTCCCCTTTATACATAATTATTAGTTTCTTTTTGCTTTTTTTGTTGTGTGTTTCTTTTCCTCATTATTGTTCCCTTCACCTTATTTTCCTTTTTTTGTTATTTCATTTTTAAATAAGTACTGTTGGCACAAGTGGTTGATCTAATTTCCATGTTACTTCCCCCAATCTTCCCAAATATTTGAAAACATTCTCTAAAATATGGTTATCTACCTGCCTTACCTACCATTTATGTCAAACAATCCATTATACATGATTCCCCATGACAATCACCACAAATATTTCACTAGTATCTCTTTGAGCATGTGTGCCACTTTTATTATTTATGAGGATGCTCCTCATCTTTTATCAGGGTGCTCATTTTTGAATTTCCATGACGATTCCACCTAGTGGCACTAGCACATAATTATACCTTCTCTCATTTCAATCTAAACACTTGACACTTGGTGATTTTTGAGAGAGAATCAAGAAAATTGAAAAGATAAGAAAGAGAGTCTACAAGTTGAATGAGATCTATCCATCGACCCAATCATTCTAGCAAGAACAGAGAAAGATTATTGAAATAAATATAAATATGTAGGCCTCCATGTCCTCATCCAAGAGTGGTAAAAACCTCTCAAAGTAGATAACCTATAGTTAAATTAGCAATGGAGATCCTCCTCCTAGACACACCATGAGAAAATCCTATTCTTCAGCCCCTACTCAAGCGAAGGATAAGTTGTTGAATACCATAAAGGAAACTAAGGGACCATACAAAAAATGGGATTTGTTAACTGACTTCATGGATGACATTTTTGACTTAGAGTTATCCCAAAACCCCAAGAATCTAAGGGATGGAATGCATGCCCAAATTATGGATAAGATCAATAGGAAAGAGTATGGCTCTTTCAGATGTAAAATATGGGACTGCACATTGGCAGAATACATGGTGTCATATGTGCACCCATGCCTCAAGATCATCATTCTCTATGTAGAGAGATAAAATAATGATACTAGAGTGATTGTTAGTAATTACAATTTATAGGTAAAAATAAGTGTAGACACTATCAAAAAGATGCTCCAACTTAAGTATAATTCAAAGGCCACTATCTGTAACATAAGCCTCTAGAGTGTCTAGGATTCCTTAGGATCAATAAAACATGCTTCCTTAGATATCTCCTCAAAGAAGAAGTAATGGATATGCATACTCTACCCATGACCCTATTAAATTTCCCCACATATTAGTTTAAGGACACCCTATCCATCTTGGCCTTCATCTTGGGAATGGACGTTGATGATAATGTCGATGATTTCCATCTATGCACACTCTACCTTATGGCTATGGTCACGAAGGGATAGGAGTTTGAGATGGAATTCATTAAATTCATCAATTCTACCATGAGGATAGAGCTAGAGAATTTCTTGGTGATGAGTACCTTCAAGTACCCATCCTTCTTCATACACTTGATTGATACCAAAAATCCTAGTTCTTTTCTAGGTACCTATAGCTTAACACCTCTAATACAGAGGTCTTTCTCAATGTGGTGACCCCATCAACATATGGAATCATGTCCTATAAAATACTATGAACTACTATGAATTCTCAGAGTAGTTAATGGCTTCAGTTCTCATGGACCTCAACCGACAGGCTATCACCTCTAGAATGATAGATTGGAAACAAGCCTAGCTCATAGGCAATAGAGTTCCCATGAATTGGTTTTGGGGGGCCTAATTTTAATTCATTTAAGTACATGGATTTAATGGAAAGACCTTCTAGCTTCCCTATAAACTCATTGATAGATCGCTATCCCTTGAGTTAGCTCACCAACATGATGCAATGGATTCTATCTATAGGGCGAGGAAGAAGAAAAAGGGCATATATGATGTCCTTTTTACAAGAGATGGCATCATAATGCATAAAAGGCACTAAGGATGCCTCCTTATGGCCAAGCTAGCAAATCTCAAATTTGATTTGATAAATGACTAATGGGACTATGATCTGATAGGAGACATAGACAACTTGAAGACAATTAGTGATCTTAAGTATCAACCTTGGCCTTACCTAGAGCAAAAGAAATCACCCACAAAGATGTCCCCTAAAATCATGTGGACCTAGTTAAAATGTCAAAATATGTCCTTAAGCCATTTCAATATTTTTATACTAGGGTCCAAAAATATGGACCAACTAAAAAGTTATCAAAAAGGATGAGGAACCAACTCTCTAAATTAGATTAGACCATAGAGAAGGAAGCTTCCTTCACCAAGTACACATTTGAAATTAAGAAGCCAACCAAGGGCTTGTATGATGAAGACCAAGATTAAAAGTTTGAGAAACTTTGGGATGAATTTGACCTAGAAGAGGTCACATCTAAGGGAGAATCCACTCCTAAAATTTAAATAAGTAGAGATGAAGAATAAGAAGTCACTCCCAAGGAGGAGGTAGGGGATATGCCCTAAAAAAAGGGAGTAGTAGAAGTGGAGGTCATGGCCACCCAAATGAATCCAACATGGCCACCTCCCCTATTTCCTTATCCTTCAACCCCATAGCAGTAGCAGGATCCATCCAAGCACCTTGAAATTGGGTCTTCCTAACTCAAGCACACTGAGGCAACCATTTCCAACCCTCCACTAGCTCCTCTCTAGAAAATTATCCATTTCATAGATACCCTCCTCTCCACTTTTGCTTCCTTTTTTGCTACCCCTTCCCCCTCTACATCTCCACTATAGGTTATATCATCATCTAATACCCAACTAAGCAATTCATCTCCCCTTGTCACTTCATCATCTACCCTTATAGTCCTACCATAGGTTGTAGCACCTTACATTGTTCAACCTAACACCACCCTAGATCCAATCTTCTCTTTGACCACTTAGCCTTTTGTAGGGCCTAACCCCTTCTCTTCTACAATTAATATATCCTTTTGTATATGCATTTTCTTACTCTCTCACATTTAACATCTACCTCATCCTCCCTCATAATGTAATCCCCATTCTCCCCACCACATGGGTTCCCACCTTTCTCTCCTTCAACCCTTACCATTCACTCACTTACCTGTATAGGAGTAGGGTTTGCTACCTCATAGAAACAAATAGCTATTATTTTCGCATTGCTATAGGGAATACCCTTTATGGGGGAGATGATCCAAGTAGTGAACCAATATTAATAGTAGGTAGATGCAAAAAGGGCAGCCCAAAAGGTTCACATTCAAATGAAAATAGGGAAGTAGACCAAGGCTAATGCTGAGGTTCATATGTAGTCATTTTATGACCCTACACAACAATCCTTAATGATTGTCCATCTAACCCCATAGGTAGTCAAGACTCAAGAACAAATGCAATTAGGAGACTACACAGTACATGTTGTCAACCTTAACTTTAGTCAGGCTTAGCCCACCAACTAGGTTGAGCTCATATAAGAAACTCAGAAGTCCATAACTATGGACTATATAAAGGCAATCTAAAAGTTAGAAAAGACCAAGCAAGAGCTCTCAAAAATAAAGGCTATAGTCAACCACCTTAATGACAAGGTTAAGGCCAAGGATATTGACCTCACCAAGCTATGAGCTAACCTCTGGGGTAGCATCTCAAATAAAAAATTCTAGGTGGAAGATAGCCTATGATTAGCTATCAAGCTCAAGCTAGAATAAAATGGGAAGGAGTTAGTTGAAGTTCTCCAAAAGCTTCATGATTCATATTGGTCATATCCACAATTATATAACTAGGCACAAAAAGACTCCTTGATTAAAGACTAAGAGATTGAAAAGTTTAAAAATGACCTCATCACTCACTCATAGGCCACCACGATCCTTCCCATAGTCTAATAGCTATACAAATTCTATTGGGAATGGATCAAGACTACTACAACAAACTTAAAGACAACATTAACCTTCATCACAGACATGCAGAAGCTATCCTTTTAGGTAAGTGTATTTGTTGATCATATGATTTATTTCATCTCCCCAAAGGTCTTAGAGTCATAGAGCCTCATTCAAAATCTCTACAATGCTTCTACCAAAGTGTTAGTAGTAACAAGAGTGATCAACCAAAGGTAGGAAATGATGAAGGTTAATGAATTTATAGGCTGCAATAAAGTAGTAAACAAATGTAAGGCATTACTTAATACCTTGGAGTTGGTAGTCCAATAAAGGTGGGGACACATAGAGCAATTAATCTAGTTAGGACTCCCCTCCCCTTTCTTAGCTGATAATAACATCCTCCCTAAAGACCAAATCAAGGTACTACTTGAGTAAAAACAAAATGACCAAGCCATGTTCATGGCTCTCGATCAATCACCTAATATCTTTGAGGTGGAGAAAATTTTACATCCACTCACCTAGTTGGAATTCTAGACATTAGCAGTGGTTAAAGGCTTGGGAAACATCTCCTTCAAGGAGATAACTGATCTAGATAGAGCCTTCAAGGCTCTCAATAAGAAGACCCAGCCAAGGGAGGAATAATGGGTGCCCTTATAGGTGACCCTTTCAAAGTTGTAGTTTTACATACCTTCCTCCCATTTTTATAGTTTTGTTTTGACTAGTTTGAGTGCCAGAGCATTTGGGTTTTCCCATCTACATGTGGATACCCCTATGAGTTACCAAGAACTATGGATCAATAATCCATGTTTTCATTTTGGATAAGTTCATTTATTTTTTAGGCTCACTAGATAGATACATAGTTCCTTATCACCTTCCAGTAGATCCCCTTTTGGCCCTTTTCTTCTTAGAGCCCCCTTTCTAAAAAATTTACCTAAGTTTTGGCCTTTATCTATTTCAACACATGGTAGGACGATGCTCATCCAGCTCAAAGAGACTTTATTTTTACTCAAGTGGAGTGTGAGATTGACACATGGTGCATCCATGCTTTCCAAATCCTTTTTATTTTGGGTTGGGCCTCCAAGCATCTCCATTGTCCAATGAGATGAAGGATGAACCCCACTAAGTGGTTAATAAGAAGATCAATATAGTTTCTGATGCATGGCACCCTCATGCTCATTTTGGGTAGGGGAACGCCTAGATATTTTTGAAAGAGTGTCTATTCAACATATGGCACCATGTGATAAACCTCACCAAGGAAGACCCCAACCTCTTCAAAGAAGTTCCAATTTAACATGTGTCACTTCTGTACTTGCCCAAGAACAATGTTGGTCTGCTAAAATTTAAGAGAGTGCCATTGGAAAATAGTGTGGGTCCCCCCTTTTGAGAAAAGTTTTTGAAACACTTTAGGCTTTGCCTAAGTTGTAATCTATTGATTTTTTAGAGGAGTAAGGTCATTCAACACAAAATAGGCATGATGGCTCTAAGAGTAAACACATGACACTGTCTCATTTCTCCTAGGCATAGTGGCCTTAATAGAACAAGGTAGTTGCACCATATTTGGGATCTAAAGGCCAATTTCACTCATGATATTGAAACATATTTTCATTTAAAATGATGCCATCATGGGTGTAAGTGAGGGAATATCTAAGTGTCACTTCCCTCAGACATTCACCTCACCTATTTATTCAGAGCTCATTTCTTTTGTAAAGGTTCGGTTGTTATTTTTACTAGTTTATGAGCAACCATTGTGATAGACTAGGATAGTAATAGTCAATTTTTTATTCTAAAACCTTAATAGGTACACCTCATAGATGCATTTTGGATGATTTGTATGTACCATATGTGGCCTTCTATATTCTATTCCCTATCTACAATGAGGAGGATGTGATGTTTTTTGTTAATTTGGAGTGGAAAATTATCTTTATTCGCTATTTCTATTCTTTTGTTTTTATGGTGTAGATCTTTGCTTGAGTTATAGATCCTAATTCATGCTTCAAGCTCCTTTATGGTCTATAGTGTTAAGGATTTATGTTATTTTATGAAATTATGGGTAAATGTTTCAAATATCTTGGTGTATCACCTCCATTTAGATTTATTTCCTTATGTTATCTGTTTCCCTTCTTCTTATCCCTTTCCCCCCAAATTTGAACAAAGAACCAGATTCTAAAATCTTGGAGGTCACTTTATAGACTGAATTTAGTTCCACATTTGTAAATCTTCCCATAGAGGTTGTTTAACCTATAGAAAGATTTTTAGGCATCAACAAGATGTCAATGTTTGATTTTATTTTTTTAATTTGACAAAATAACACTTGCTCTCCAAAGTAGGTTGTAGGGTCCAATATGATCTCAAATATTTGATTGCATTCTCCAATAAATAGACTATCTTTAAGGTCTAGAAACTCTAAAAGTGATTTTTCATTTTAGAAAGCATTCAATGGTATAATATGATCTTGTTGGTCATAATTGATTAATTCAAGGTAGTGAAGGGAAAGGGGGAATTTTGAAGTGGATGTGATCATAAGAATGACACTAGTACTGAAGGGGGTTGTATTTATGAGATCATCATATATACTATAATAATAATCTACATCACTACTAGGACTATCTTTATTAGATGTTAAATTTGTGTCAATCTCAAGATTTTAGGGGTCACCCTTAGGTAGTTTGTATCTAATGACTCGAGTACTATTATGCTTGGTTGACAATACTAACTCAATAATACATTGTTGTTTTGGCCCTAATCCCTTTCCTTTATAGTCCTAATGTTTCATAATCCTATTAGAGATAAGATACTTAAATTTCTAATAAAAATATACAAAATGATCATCATTATATAACCAATAATTATCTAAGCTACTAGTTCTTTTTGATTTTGGCAAAATAATTTTGACAAATAGAGGATATCCCTTGAGAAGAGAGTCTATCTTTTTGGGCCATTAAATCTTAGGTCTACCATGAGATTTGATATATTTTGGAAATTTGGAAATATGGAAAGCATATTTAATACTATAGGTGCCAAGAACTTTACCTTCAATAGTAAAGTGTGTAGAAATTTGGGAAGGCAAAATAGTATAAGTGGAGGGAAAATCACTTGGATCAATGTAATTAGATTTGGAGGATTCAAAAGCTTTAATATTATCCTTTTGAGGTGTATACTCTTTTCTAGGGTAATATTTTTATTGACTATACTCAGCTTCTAAGTGTTTATAATATTGATATGGATGCAAGTCACCAAAAGTAATGACCTCCATTCTAGAATGGGGGATTTTCAAGCATTGGTGTAATGTGGAAGGGACTATGCATACCTCATTAATTTAAGTATGTATAAGAATCAAATTTTAAGGTAGTTAAATGTATATAACATGACATAGGGTATCATGGGTGATAGTCCTAATAATGATAGGCAAAAATAGTGCCCCATGAATATCTTTCTGCATTATCATATGCCTTAATAATAATGGTGTCTAGTTATAAATCTACTAAACTATACCCCAATTTTTTATCAACTTTAGGGAGGATATATTTAGGCATGAACCATTGTTTATGAGAACACATTTAATCTTGTGATGGGAAATGATGGATTTAATGTGAAGAGAGTTATTTTGGAGGGGACTAAGGTATGACATGTCACTCTAATCAAACCTAATATATTGAAATCGGGATAAATGCCTCATAAGTGATTGGAATGTATTAGGTTTAATGTCTTTTGGTACTTTGTGTTATGAAATTTTGACGTATGTAAAATATCTAGAATATAAATATTCATAGGTGTTTTGTTTAATTTTTCATCAAGATAATACTATTTCTCAATAGAAGGAGGAGACAATTTTTATTTAGGAGGAAAATATCCTTGAAACATATTATTATTGGATGAAGGTGAAGGACCTTGAAGTGTGACCTTTAGGTGTCAAATTACAATAACGTAATTTTGAGTTGGTGAAAGATTACTTGAATTAGAAAAGGGAGGTGTAATATTTAGGGTAGTGACCTATGGATGACGAGGTGAAATAATGATATTATGTGTCAGAAAAGGGCCACTAGGATATGAAAGAAGTGGTCCTAAAATAATTGGGATAACACTCTAAGGTGTGTTGGAAGGTTGATAGGGATTAATATTAATAGTATCTACATGGTTATTAGTAATAGGACCTAATTTTTTTAATTATATAGGACATCATGATAATTAATTTTATTAGCTTGGGAATATTGACCTTGATTATGATTTTCCTGATTCTGATTCTAATTCTAATTATAGGGTTGTCACTAATTATTGGAGTTATGCTTTATAAATGGGTCATTGTAAATACCCATATTTTGATTAAAAGTAGAAGCAACATTATCCATTTCAATGTCACCTCACTCAAGAAGGTTAGTTCTTGTTATAATGAAAAATAAACATAAAAATAAACAACATAACATCCTAGGTGTGGTCCTCGGGTTGGGCAAGGTCTAAAAAACAAAAAACTAGTAAATATAAGACAAACTAAAGATGGTATTACCTTCCATGTGGATGTCATTTTCTAAGTTGGATATATATGTGTTTGTTCCTAGATTGTAGTGCATGATATATTTGTCAATATATATAGAAGACAAACTAAAGATGGTATTACCTTCCATGTGGATGTCATTTTCTAAGTTGGATATATATGTGTTTGTTCCTAGATTGTAGTGCATGATATATTTGTCAATGTCGTAACTTCATGTAAAGGAAATTTTTCCTTGACTACTTATGATTTGGGTGAAGAATGGAAGAAAGTTTTGAAGTTTTTGTTTAATTTTTACAAAGTAATTTTTCACTAGAAAAGCTTGTCTATAATGTCAAATGAGCCTTGTATTTATAAACTTATCAGACTAATTTTGATCATCGAATGAAGACCAATGTGTGTCTAAAATTCATTATAATTGTAGAGTTAAATCCATTAATATTTTGGGTTTGAGTCTACATTAATTAGGCATGGGTTTACATTTTTTGATATTTTATCTCATTTATGCTAATGCAAGATAAGTTTTTGTGTGATGTCATGATAAGGTCATGATTTTAGATATTTGAATCCACTTGCCATGTGAATGGAGGAATAATACATTTAATGAATTAATTAAATAATAAATTTCAAAAGATATGGAATTTCCCATTAAAGGAATATTAGGTTAATCAACTTAATGCAAAGTGATGTGACTTTTGAAAGTCAAACAACTGTTTGACCTATTTGATCTAAAAACTCACATTCAAAGTCATAATTTAAATAAATATGACTTATACAAAGTTGATGATTGGATATGGTCCATTTCCCCAGTTAGGGATGCCAAAATTTATTTTAGAATATGAATTCAAGTGCGTAGGCTAATTATGGTATTTTAGTGATTTCTAACCTGGTTTACACATTATTGTAGAAGTCATTCTAATTACAAATTTGACACAAAATTGATGAAAGTGGAGTGTATAGAATTATTTATTAGGATTTCTTAGATATTATAGGTCATCATAATGGTGAATTGGACAAGCAAGGTAAATATGTCAAAGATAAGCATTGTCAAACATTTATTGATTAAATATCAAATTCTACACTCATCACCCCAAGAATATGGTAATAATATTCATGCTAAGAGGTATGTGGTAAATAAACATATTCCCTCCGAGCCATAATGTCACATGTTGGGCTTTGTCTACCATAAAAAATCTCTCCAAGAGATTTAATAACTTGCTAGCATCTACACTCCATAATATCAATTATCTTTGTAAAATATCAGTCAACAAAGCATAATTAGATCTTGATATAGATTTTTGAAAATTAAAAACTAAATAAAAATTGTACTTAGAAGTTATAATGGTCCTCACATTTTACTATCAGATATTTTACCCATTTTTATATTACATCCACCAAGCATATAATTTCACTATCTATGCTTAAATTTATTACTACACTAACCATATACTATGGTATTAGCTATGTCAAAGTTATATTTGCATCAAACATACCCCACAATATTAGTTGGAACATAATTCAATTGTATTGTCCATACTCCATGGTATCAACCATCTAATCATATTACTACATTGGCCATACCCTATGTTATCAACCATGCTAAGCTTTTATACTCTATCATCCAAGTGTTAAACTACATGATTCATGGTTATATTCTTAATGATACTGGCCATACCCTATGGAATCAGCTAGTTGAATGATTTTATACTATATCAACCTATCTATATCTATTATTCACTATGCTCAGGGTTGAGTCCCTTGACCTCACCAATTAAATAGTGAAATCTTGTGTTTTCAATTTTTTAAGGGGTAATGATTTCTTTCCATAGCCCTAATAAAAACCTTTGGCCATAATTTACACTTTTCATCAACTATCCATTACTCTTCCTAAATATTACTTTTTTTACGCTTATTAGGGTAAATTCCACTACACAGATTTACCCCAACACCTAGATTTCTAATCTAATTCATTTTCACCAAAAAAATGCCTAAATAGACAATAAATGCATTACTTACCTATAGGGCTCTAGCAATAGATATGATATATACCCTTACACATCCACCACTCAACCATTATCCACAGTCTCTCAAATCACTATTTTTGGTCAAATAAAGCTCGTATATTCCAAAAATAAATAATGCACAAATGAATAGTTTCCACCTATTTATAATACAAATTTCAAATTTCAAATCTTTCAATTATTTACTTAGAGATTCCATTTTTCACCTATATCTTTATTACCATAGATCATTTTTATGGATTAAAAGAATCCTTATAATCTTGAAGAGATAAATAAGTTTTAGGTGGTGGCAAATTTTATTTGTAAAAAATAGATTTTTATCTTATTTTTTAGGTCTACCTCTCATTCTTCTTAATGGTCACCTTCTATCACGTTCAACACATGAAAAAATATATAAAATTAGAAAGGCAAGTGAAGGTATGTATTTTAATTCTATTTATTGTTAGTTAGTTTTATTTCTTTCCAATTATGTTATTTTGTGTTGCTACATTATATCCCAAATCACCATCCTGTGTTACACTATTGTGACATGTGATGAGCTTCAAGTGGGGCATATATATACACCTAATAATTTCAATATTATAATTTTACAAATGGTATCACTTGTATCATCTTATAAAAACATTAATCTCCTCGAGTGCATGGCTTAAAGGGTACACTAAGAATTGGGGGGATCAGCTTGTTGTACTTTTCAAGAGATGTTGGCATTATATCATGTTACACCATCACTAATATTAGTCTAACTAGTTCTGTGTCTCTTTTTTTCTTTCCTCTTTGTCTAATTTGTATTTATATTTTATAACTTCCCTATATCTTATGGTATTGACCTAGCTGATACTATATGTTTTATGCCTTTATCCTTCTTATACTATATTAGCTAGCTCGATATAGTCTTGAGTGTGTTTTTTGATATTTATATTGTATCAGCCTAGCTGATACCATACTATGTTAGCCAACATATTCCAATTATATTAGCTTGAATAATATAATTAAATTTATTTTAGGGTTGGTTTTAGGTATTGGAATAGTATATATAGGAGTCATATTTCATTCCTAATAAGATATATCACATTCATACACTTTACTTGTATTCACATTTATGACCTAAGGAGTATTTGGGAGAGTTAGAGGGTTTAGAGCATTATATTGGAGTTGTTGCCTTGTGATATCATTAAAAATCAATATGATAGGTCATTTTGATTTTCCAACTAGGTATATCTATTTCTTCATCCAACCATTTGAGGTCTTCAACGTACAATATCTCTTAAAAAGCTCCACTAAAGCCAAAGTAAGATATTAAAGTGTTCATGGGTCTACCTAAAGGTAAGTGTTTCTATCCCTATACTATTACCTTTACTTAGTATATTAGATGTTGCTTATTATGTTGTGGATGTATGTTTTTATCCATTTTAGGCTCCTCTTTATACCAAATAAGCTGGTTTAGATATAGGATTTCTTAAGCTTTTCATTTATCACCTTAGTTTGTATAGACATCCATTTGGCTGACCATTTCACTTTATTTTATTTATAATCACTAACCCACCATTTTTTTTATTTATATGCTTTTACATTTATTTAATTTACTTAAATATTTACAATCATTTACCTTTGTTTAGTATAGTTAGAGTTATATCCCTATGTCATATGCAGAGGATTTGTAACCCTTTCCTCTTGGAATTTGAGTTTTAGGTTAATCTATACTAGATATACATATATCCCATGTCCTTATATTTTCATCCAAGTATACATAGGCTCTATTTGATTGACCTTATTCGATTCCTAGTCTATTGAGAAAAAGATGATAGTTGTAGGTCATCCTAGCCTATAAATACACTATCCAATCTATTTGTTCATAATAATTCATTTTAAATTTCTCTAATTTTTCTTTAATACTATGGGTAAAATTTATCCACAATAAAAATAGATGATATATCAATCCATTCATCCTCATAGTCTCCCTGAAAAACAAGTTAGTAATGTTTTTTGCATCATTGTTTTCCTATAAGCAAAAAAATGTTCCATTTTTGAAACTATATCAACTATCACAACTATTGAATAATTATTTCTCTTTGTTATAATAAAACCTAAAATAAAATCCATAATTATATCCTCCCATGGCATCTGTAGGTAATGATTGATACAACCTTACTTTTTTATTTCTTCCTTTTTTTTATTGAAAGACTCTACACTCCTAAACATACTTGTAAAATAAAAGCTCATTCACATAAAATAATATTTCAAACTACTTGTGATATTGTTTTTTCACTACCAAAATGACCTTCCAAACTCACACTGTGATTTTCCTTAATTATATTTTCATGCATTAAACCTCTTGGTATACACAATTGTACTCCTCAGAATAAAATTATGTCTTAATAAAATAATCTAGCCATGTTGTTCTATTTCCACTCATTGGTTCTATAGATGCATTCCATGATTCCTAAAAATATTCATCATTTTTATATTCGTCCTTCATAATATCAAATCCTATAACTTCCATTTTCAATTCATTCAATAATAAAAATCCACAGCTCCACACATCTATTACTCTATTTGAATTTCC